>CAKNYM010051058.1:285220-322460 GCA_932195095.1 Andricus curvator
TGAAGGAATGTCCTTATTATCATTGGAAGGTATTTTATCTTTTCTCTGAAACACTTAGACCTTGTTTAAGTTGAAGTGACCTTCGTGTAACCACTAAGGTCAAAGCTACAACCTAAGTACATGTTTGTACGTAAAATTTCCCGCTCTTTCGATTGCAGTTGTCAAAAATAGGGGGTCCTATTTTAAAAAAAAGGTGGCCTTGAAATGACCTTGACGGACAAGCTTAAGGTTAAAACCATGATCTCCATTGGATTCCTCGTTCAAAGTTACTAGAGGAATGACCTTAACCTCTTCGGAAATAGTTATATCTTGGGACTAACTGGGGTGTCCCGGAACTTTTAGGAAACCCTGTAGATGTATATATATACATCTGTATGTGTGTGTGTGTGTATTTACATATGTTTATATTGCATTCAGTTGGTTTGTGAGCCATTCGCCTGCATATTCATGGGGACACATGACTTTTCACTGGTATAAAAAAAAACCTTGATGGAATTCCGAATTTCCGCACCGAGGCGAAAACCCCTGTTCTTTGGGACGTTTTGCACTCTAACTATTAAAGAAAAAATTTTCGGATAAAAGTCAACATATCAGTGCATTCGGAAGACGTTAACTTTCAGATGCTTTTTATTAGACATTTCAGAGATTTTTTTTGTGCGAGTATCAATCAAAAAAAGTGAGGGGTCACGACTTTTGGACCCGACTTTAGTTAATATTGTTGAAAACCATGATAACATGTTATCCTTCGATCAAAACAAAGGTACCAGTCAATCATTTTTTTCTTAAATATTCTCATATTTTGGAAACTTTGAATTTTTCCATATCTAAGTGCAAATCTCACTTTGTAATATGTTTACGGATTACGTCCTTCTTAAGAATTGGTGTGCACCTTACTGAATATTTTTATGAAAAGTTTCTTCGAAAGTGATTGATTGATTTTATATTTCTGCCATCTTTCGAAAAAAAAGTTAGAGTTTATTTGATAGACGCCTGCATGCTGTTCCTTAATCACCATTTCAAAAATCACGTATTATATTTTTTTTCAACAAATACAATTGCGAATTATTAACTAATATATGCAAAATAGTAAGATATGTAAACACAAAAAGCTTTATATCCACTCAAGTAAAATTGTAGGCTGCAGACGACTTTTTTTTCAAGCGTTCTTTTTATAAAATTCTGTTATGGCGAATTTCTTTAATTTTCAGTCAATATCTTGCAAACTTACAAAATTGTTGTACTTTGGTGGATTTTATCGTGCCCACAAAGTTTGTTTGTCGGTTTTCATCATCTGTCTGTCTGTAGTCTGTAGTATCGTGTAGGCACGATAACTTTCGAAAGATTGATCAGATTGGATTGTGCTTTGGCACACTTTTTTAAGGCCTACACATAAAGAACAAGTTCGTAAACCAGCTACTTTGGATGAAAATTCAAAAAGTGAGCACATTTTAAAAATTGTTGAGACGACTTTTTTTAAAGATTTGAAAATTATATGTACGGTTATTAGTAGTACGCAGAAAGACGAACAAAATATCCTAATTACTTTTTCTGATTAAAAAAAATTACCGGAGTAAAAAACGCACGACATGAAAAAAAATCAAAAGGAGAAGAACGTTGCTTTTTAAACAACCTGCAATATTTTCATATCAACTTTTTGAATTCTTTAAAAAATCCAAAATTCAAATTTTGATCGCACAAAAAAATAATGAAAAATAAAAATTCCATTTTGCTGTCAAACTATGCAAGATACGACAAAAGATGAATTGATCAAAATTGTACACCTAAAAAAGATCTACAAATTTGTCATTATTCACTTTTTGATATGACGCGTAGTTTTTATTTTATTCGTAAAAAACTCTATACGTTTCATAACTGCTTGAGCCTGTTTACGCAAGTATTCAGAGGTATCACATGGATTTCAAAAACTCAAGAAATATATTTTATAGTATATAATATATTTTATTTTACATACAAAGATTTTATGGGCATACGGCGGTAAGTATCAAGACTCGAATTTTAGATGAGACACGAAACACTGTCTAAAATTTCTTGCGTTTAATTTTATTTAAAATACGAAAGCACTTTCAAGCTATTACTTAACTCTATCAAACCATGAAAAAAAATCTTGAAGAAGCAAGTACATGCGACTCAAATCCTCTTATTATTATTATTATTTTTTTGTTTTGACAATAGGTCTCAGCGTTGGACCATGATGGTACATTAACGATCGGTGGTCTCGTGCTGGCCCCTGCTCTGTTGTCGGATTCGTGGAGGGTTAAAGGGGCACAGGGAGAGGATCGTGCACTATTTCGACAGTGATAATGTTTTTTCTGTTGTATTTATTGTAGAAAAGATCATTTGTAGATTTATCGTTTGGGTCTATTGGAGCATACTTGTAGGAATTCTCGCCATCGAGGAGTATTTTAACTCTTCCAAACCCACCTGGAACTTGTAGTCCGCCCTGAGCGAATGGACGCATAGGAGTCGAAATAGGGGCGCTTGCTGGTCCGATATATCCAATGGCGAAATCCTGACCGTTTTCTCTCATAATTCCTACTTGCGTCATACCCGTATATAGAGGTTGAATTAGTTCATCACCATCACCTTTTTCGAAGTAATTACGAGCAGAAAGTTTAGTTGTCGTACTGGACGAGCCCTGTGGCAATTTTTCGTATTTGTCTTTCTTTTTAGAAATGCCAAACACTGATTCTGCAACAAAAATATGAGTAGAAAATGAATTATTGTATTAACTAATGAAATAATGTATCAAATCGTAATTTTTAGTTTACAAAGAAATGTGATTATTATATTAAAGGAAGAAATGAAAAATCTTTCTAAATTGTGAGCGTCAAACAGATATTTAACCATTATAATTCCAAAATTCAGACAGAAGTCTTGAATTTTGCCTTTCTTTGAACGTCTTATGGATGTGGATATATCTCCTTAATCGAGATTGAGAACTTATTTTGGTCATACGTTCAATATATTATTATATTATAGATTAGCAGTTCGAACTCGAAAGTTCATTGCCTCATCTACCCGAGACCGCCACACATCTCTGTCTTGTGCATTCTCCATCCAGTTTAAGTAATCATGTCCTAGTTCTTTTAGATCATCCCTTACATTTTTCTCCCATCTGTTTCTCGGTCTGCCTAGGGGTCTCTTACCAGTCGGTCTCCCTCTTAAAACTTGCGCCACTGTTCTTTCATTGCCCATTCTTGCTACATGCCCCGCCCATCTTAATTTACGCGCTTTCATTACTCTATTAATATTTGCTGACCCGTAGAGAGCGTGCAGCTCATCATTATGCAGTTTTCTCCACTCGCCGGTCTCTTCGTCCCTTTTTGGACCATAGATTTTTCTAAGTACTTTATTCTCGAAAACTCTAAACCTATTCTCTTCTCCTTTCGTCAGCGCCCACGTTTCACACCCGTACATGACGACCGGCATTATTATCGTTTTGTAAATTCTTACTTTGATGTTTCTAGATAGCGATCGCGATTTTAGTAGCGTGTTTGCTGCATAATAGCACCCATTGCCAGCGTGTAGCCGCGCATTGATTTCCGTTTTAATCTTATTTTCGCTAGTTATAATAGACCCGAGGTATTTAAACTCGTTAACCCTTTCGAATTTCATATTTCCGGCCATTAGATCCCTGTCTTGATTACTTTGTCCGGACCTGACGACGGTCATATATTTTGTCTTCGATTCGCTAACTTCCAAGCCAATCTCTTTGGCTTTTGCGATCAAGATTTCTGCATTTTTAGCTACCGTTTCTTTATCATCCCCTAGTACGTCGAGATCATCCGCATATCCAAGAATTTGTATTACCCCATTGAGGATAGCACCGGTCGGATTCGCCTGCACTTGCCTAACCACGTATTCTAAAACTAAGTTAAAAAGGACGCACGAAAGTGCATCGCCCTGTTTCAAGCCATCGCGGATCGAAAACTCTTCAGATAAACTACCGTTTACGCGTATTCTACCCTTACTGCCGCTTAAGCAAATTTCGATAAGTCTAACCAATTTTCTTGGCACACCCAAGAACTCTAGGATCCAGTATATTCGCGCGCGTATAATAGAGTCGTAAGCTTTTTTAAAATCGATAAATAGCTGATGTACTGCTTCATTAAATTCCCATTTCTTTTCTAACAGTTGTCTAATTGTAAACATTTGATCGCTTGTAGATCGGTTTCGGCGGAATCCACACTGGTAATCCCCAATGATTTCCTCGGCAAAAGGAGTTAGTCTACTTAGGATAACATTAGACAGGATCTTTTAGCACGAAGGCACAAGTGAAATTCCCCGATAGTTGTTACAGTTAGTTTTATCGCCTTTTTTAAAGATGGGAATAATGATAGAGGTATTCCATTCTTCCGCCATGCGTTCTGTTTTCCAAACTGCGCGTATCAATTTACAAATTTGCCTTGTGAGGCAAGGGCCTCCATTTTTTATCAGTTCTGACGGTAGCTCATCGATGCCCGCGGCTTTGTTATTTTTCAACTTCTTTATGGCCATTTCTATTTCTATATCAGTAGGATCATTAATTAGTAGATCAGCAGTGTGGATTTCGCCGAGATTAACTTCAACGGGGACTTCGCGTACATTTAATAGTTTATCGAAATAATCTTTCCATGAATTCAGTCTCTCTGTCGCATCGGCTACTAGATTGCCATTTTCGTCCCTCATTACTTCCGTTCTACTTTGAAAGCCTTTCTTTATAAAATTGATTCCCCTGTACATCTCACGCGGGTTATTTTGTTTATTATGCGCTTCTATTGCTAGTATTTTATTCTTTTCCCACTCCCTTTTCTTGGATCTATAGAGCCTATTTGTACTTTTGCTAATCTCGAGATATTTCTTATGTGTTTGATCGCACTTATTTTGTAAACTACTTAGTCTGGCCTTCCGACGTTTCTCAAACCAGAGTTTGCACTCTTCGTCAAACCATGGTTTGCTTTTGGTTACTTTCTTAAAACCTATCGTAAGTTTCGCGGCTGCCTTTATCGCCTTTTTCGTATTGCTCCACAGGGTTTCCGGGTCCTCCTCGTGATTATTGTTATCGTCTCTCTGTTCTTGGAGAGCGTCGAAGCTATTAGAAATCTCAACTTGGTAATTTAATGTTTCTGTTGCTGTTTTGAACTTATCTATATTGAAACTAACTGTTGGCTCTGTGCGGCTTGTTTTCTTACTTAACGCTAGCCTAGATCTTAGTTTTACTATCACGATAAAATGGTCTGAATTTAAATCCGCTCCCCTATACGATCTTATATCGAGAATGTTTGTATGACGTCTTCTGTCAATTAGAACGTGATCAATCTGATTGTGAGTATTACCGTCTGGTGATGTCCAGGTGGCCTTATGTATATTTTTATGCTTGAAATATGTGCTTTTGACAACGAGGTTCTTTGAAGCTGCAAAGTTTATTACTCTGGTTCCATTATCATTACTGACGTCATGAAAACTTTACGTTCAATATATATATGTTTATTTAATTACATATTAGGAATCAATCGACGTTTTGACCCGTCTTTGGGTCTTCCGCAGGATAATAACATTATTACAAAAGTGTCTGTAAAAACATACATTTTTGATAAAATTCAATTCGTACATCTAATAATAAATATATGCATTCAAATCGTTACCTGAAACAAATCGTTCGATGACATTGAAAACACAAACATTACGGTTATCAATAAAAACTGTTAAGAATTTTGTTGTTTTTACATTCTTAAAACTTATGTAGTCGTCCTCTTTAAACAGAAAGAAGAGACTACTCGTCGAAAACGTTTTTAAGTCATTATTGTCGGAGTAAGAAAAATTGTAACAGTCAATGTTGTGAACTGAGCCAGGACGACATTTTGAGAAAACCCATTCAGTACAGAGAAGATAATAGGACGTCATATTTGATTATTAGATATTGAGTAATTATAGTCTTTATAGCTAAAGTTACAGCAACGCGCCAAAATCTTTGAAATTGAAAAAACAAATCAATTTAATAAGCATTGATAAACATTATCAATATGCATTCTTTCAGTTTGTAAATTCACACACAAATTATTGTACTTTTTAATAAAAATAGATTCTATAATTTTTCTTTTGTATGTCATATTTTCTTTTCCAAAAATTCTGATGTTTTTAAATTCAAAATCGAAATAATGATCAAAAGACGAAGCATGTTGAGATAGGCCCGTGTTGTTATTACCGATTCCGCAATCTCTTTTATGTTCGCAGCTATTCGCGTTTTTAGTCTTCTGCTAGTTTCACGTATGTAAATCTTTGAACAATCTTTACATTTTATGACGAAAACAACACCCGATGAATTTTCTATTGTTTCTGAATCTTTTTTTTTGGTGTTGTACGAATTCTCTAATTTATTATTGTTTTTGAAATATACGTTTATATTAAATTTTTTAAGAGAACTTCTAATTCTTTCTGATAAACCTTGTATATACGGAAGAGTTAAGCTTTTATCATTTTTATTTAATGTTTCTAACCATTTTGACTTCTTACTCTTGTTAGAATTGTTATAAATTTGATGTGTTCTTTCTTTAATTATACAATTTATAAGAGGTAATGGATAATTGTTGATAATTAAGGTTTCTTAAATTTGTTTGATATTATTTTTAATAACTAAACATCGCTAAGTTTTATGCCTCTGTCAATTAAATTTTTGATTAGTCCTATTTTTTGTTCAAAAGGATGATGTGAGTTGTAATTTAAATATTGACCAGAAAATGTAGGTTTTTTATACCAGTTTGCAAGAATTCGTCCACCATCTTTTTTTACTACTGACAAATCAAGATACTTTAGGGTGTTGTTTTCCTCAATCTCGTGAGTAAATTGAACCGACTCATCGATGCTGTTAAACACGTTGACAAATTCCTGAATTTTTTTAGTTGGAATTATAGCAAGCACATCATCTACATAACGTTTATAAAACAGTGGCTTGAAATTTAAAAGTGACAACGCTCTAGATTCCATGTCTTCTAATACGATATTCGATATGATTGGAGATAATGGAGACCCCATTGGGCAGCCTGATCTTTGTTTTTAATAACATTCTATATACATTTAATTTTTCTTCTACACATTCCATAGCCAAATTCAGAGGGATATTGTCAAACATGGACACCACATCTAGAGACACCATGGAATGGGAAGAAGGAATTTTTAAGTCTTTTATTTTTTCTCTAAAATTCCAGCTATCTTTTAAAAATGAATCTGTGGTACCTTGAACTGGTTTAAGAACTTTTGCTAAATATGACGATAATTTATATGTTGGTGAACTGATGGAGGACACTATAAATCTCCATTTTGAATTTTGTTTATGAACTTTATGAAGAGCATAAGCTTTAGCTACAATCGAACCTCTAGATTTCAATCGGTAAAACATTTGATCGTTAATATAAGATTTATTATGCCACCTAGTAACAACCTCATTACATTTATCTTCTATTGTAGGAACCAAACTTGTTTTAAAAAAAGTTATAAAGAACATTCAGGAATTTGTCAACGTGTTTAACACCATCGATGAGTCGATTCAATTTACTCACGAGATTGAGGAAAACAACACCCTAAACTACCTTGATTTGTCAGTGATAAAAAAGATGATGGACGCATTCTTACAAACTGGTATAAAAAAACTACATTTCTGGTCAGTATTTAAATTACAACTCACACCATCCTTTTGAACAAAAAATAGGACTAATCAAAAATTTAATTGACAGGGGCATAAAACTTATCGATATTCAGTTTAGAAAAGATAATATCAAACAAATTAAAGAAACCTTAATTATCAACAATTATCCATTACCTCTTATAAATTGTATAATTAAAGAAAGAACACATGCAATTTATGACAATTCTGGTAAGAGTAAAAAGTCAAAATGGTTAGAAACATTGAATAAAAATGATAAAAGCCTAACTCTTCCGTATATACAAGGTTTATCAGAAAGAATTAAAAGTTCTCTTAAAAAATTTAATATAAACGTATATTTCAAAAACAATAATAAATTAGAGAATTTGTACAACACAAAAAAAAAAGATCCAGAATCAATGCAAAATTTATCGGGTGTTGTTTACGTCATAAAATCTAAAGGTTGTTCAAAGATTTACATACGTGAAACTAACAGAAGACTAAAAACGCGAATAGCTGCGAACATAAAAGAGATTGCAGAATCGGTAATAACAACACGGGCCTATCTCAATATGCTTGGTCTTTCGAACATTATTTCGATTTTGAATTCAAAAACATCAGAATTTTAGCAAAAAAAAATATTACATACAAAAGAAAAATTATAGAAACTATTTTTATTAGAAAGTACAATAATTTGTGTGTCAATATACAAACTGAATACGCAAACAAATTTATCTTAGCTTAGCCATGTTGGAAGTGGATGATAATCGGAATAGTGATATAAAATCCAAAATAATTTTCGAAGAGGCATTTGTTTTTAAATGCGTCCCGGAGACGGAGGCTTTAACTCTCTGCGAAGTAATGACAAATTTAACAAAAATCGTTTAATCTTAAAATTTCGTGCAGTATAAGTGTACTAATCTTCACTTAAGGAATTTATAAGTATTCTTTGGAACAAAATTAAAAATATGCACAACTTTTCTGCAATTCATGGTGGACTGAATTTGGTTTCGTACCTAAATTATTTATACTAAAAACAAACCTTTTTCCCTAGATTATCATGGAGAACTACAAGACTCGTTTGCATTTACTATTCGAAAATTTTATATCATTTACCAAAAATCATTCAGGATTTATAGAATGGTAGTTTTGCTAGAAGATTAATATTTTGGTTTGAAAATTTATCTTTTTCTCCGTGGAAATATATTTTTACAATTACATACAATAATTTCCAATAAAATAGTATAATTCGATTTTCTACTCGTTGATTTTTCATTCAATACGATTGATCAATTCTGTCTATTTGCAAATCGAATAATTAAGAATAATTACACTAGTTCATAAATAAAATAATTTCCATGAAAACTTTATAAACCGTGAAAAGTCCATGTTTCTTATTTTCGTAAACCGTTTGAATTTTTCATAGACTACATTTCATTTCAGGAAAAAAGTTTTCTCCGAGAATAAAAATATATTTCTAAAAACTATCTTCATATTTTTAAATAAAATTGTTTTGAAATTTAATGAAAAAAATGTACCTATGATTAAAAGATAGTACAGCTTCTTAAAGTGAATTTGAAATTAATAGCTAAATATTAATTGTTCGAAGGTTAATTTTGTCATAGCTATAACATGTTAATATGCTCTCAATACAAAATATATGTTTTTGTACTAAATCTATAATTAGTTGTAAGGATTCATTCGTAAATTACGTTTGACGATTTGGCTTCGGCGGTTTTCGTAAAATCTCATTTTTCCTTATGAGGAGGGGGCGGGGGAATTAAAATATCTTACATTTGAAAAATTGTGACTGAAAAAATAATAATAAATCAAAAGATATTAAAACTTAGAGAGATTAAAAAAAATTGGTTTTGAACTGAAAATGAAATAGTTCATTTTTCAGTTAAAAAAATTAGTTTTGAACTGAAAATGAAATAGTTCACTTTTCAGTTACGGAAATTAATTTTCAACTGAAGAAATCAAGAAAATAGTAAAATTTTCATCCATGAAATGAATTTTTAATCAAAAAGATGAATTTTGGACGAGTGAAATCATTTTCTACCAAAAAGGCAAATTTTTAACAAAATAAATGAATTCGCAATGAAATAATTAAATTCTGAGTCAAAGAAATACATTTTCAACCAAGAAGATAAATTTTCTACTAAGATGGCATATTTTTAACAATTCCTACCACTTTTTAGCCAAATAGTTAAACTTTCACCCAAAGAAAAAATCTTTTATCTAAAACGATGCATTTTGAACGAAAATTCTGAATCTTTGAGAAAGTAGTACATTTTTCAGCAAAGAAATTAATTTTCAACTAAAATTATGAATCTTCAACTCAAAAATTGAGTTTTTAACCAAGCAGTTGAATTTTGAAAAAAAAATGTCAACCTAGAATATTAATTTTCTCATAAGGAAGACGAATCTTCAAGAAAGTACATGAATTTTTAACTAAAAAATGTTACAGTTTCAACCAAAAATGAAATAAATAAATTTTTTGTTAGAAAAATTAATGTTCAAAAAAAAAGATTAATTTTTTAACAAAAGAGATGAATTTCCAACAATATTTATGAATCTTAAACTAAGTAGTTGAATTTTTAAATAAACTAAGTATTTGAATTTTTAAATAAACTAAGTAGTTGAATTTTTAACCAAAATGATAATTTTTCTCCATTCATTAATGCGAAATTTTATTGCATTTTCAGTGGAAATAATTAAGTTTCAACGAAGAGACACGGAATTTCCAACAAAATAGTCAAATTTTCAACTAAAAAACTGTTAAATTAAAAATGTTGAGTTTTCAAGTCATAAAGACAAAAAATCGACAGGAAATGGAATAGTTGAATTTTGAGTAAAAAAAATTAATTTCTAAAGAAAAAACTAATTTTCGACCTAAGAAATGAAATTTCATCCTAAAGATTGATTTTCCACTAAAAAAGGCAAAGTTGTAACAAACTACATGAATTTTCAACTAAAAAGGGTTGATTTCCTGCCAGAAAAAGACAAATTTCAACAAAATAGATGAATTTTCAACTCAAAAAAGTAATTTGAATTTTCAACAAAATACTTAGATTTTCAGTTGAAAAAATTAATATCTAACAAAAAATAACAAATTTTCAACTAAAGTTATGAATCTTTAACCAAAAAAATGAACTTTTCAGAAAGTAGTTCCACTTTTAATTAAAATTCTCAACCTACAAAGATGAATTGTAAACAAAAAGATAATAATTCATATTTAAAAGCATTATGTGCTGACCGTACGCGTGCTCACAATTTTAATTCATAACTTCAAAAAAATCTTCTCTTCCGCAGCGTTTTTTTATTACTTTGGAATGAACTGTAATTTAGCTTCAAAATTAATATAAGAAATCGCAATTGTAACGTTTAGGTTTATAATCCTACGTTCATGTATTTTCTTACTCGCTTGATAATAAAATAGCTGCATTAGGAATTCCGGCAGGGTATCGACGAGGTTTAGAGGCAAATTCGCTCTCCCCACGATCTAAACCAATCACGGCTTCGCGTAAGTAAAAGTTTGCGTTTCGTGAGAGCACGAAAGCAGCCCCCCTCTCACTTATCGCGGATTGGTACGCTCGATCCATCGATTAAGCCAGTCACAGTTCTGCCCTTCTACGTCGAGAATAATCACCACGGATTAGCGTGCCGCCTTCTCGACGATCACGATCAGTACGTCTCGCTGCCGGAAATGTATGTATGTATACCATTAAGCCATTTCCCTTTCAGGGTAGGCGTGACACTACCCGATTCGGGTAGTGTTTCTAGGTTGATAGCTTGTAGTAAAATAACTACAAGTGTGGGTTCACCACACCCACGATGTGCCAACAGCACTCGGTTTTCTCGAATGGTCACCCATCCAAGTACTAACCGCGCCCAACGCTGCTTAACTTCAGTGATCTGACGAGAACTGGTTTTTTCAGCGTGGTATTGCTGTTGGTAATATAATTTTGGTAAATAATCTTCGATAACCTCGCATTGTGGCACGGGTGGCCTGCGCAGTAGCTGCTAGCTACACTCAAGCCTCGTCTTGCCTCGTCGGAGTTTCTGTCAGCCGAATTCAAGCTAACGACGCAGTTTTTATTTCACGCAACCCGATCCCATTATCCAGGGGCTATTCCTAAAAAAAGACTTGTCATGAAACATGCTATTTTTCTTGTTTTGTCAGACTTTATCACGCTTCGCAGTCTCCGACATAGGCAATTAAGTTGAGTTCTAATTCGGAAACTCAGTTAGGGAGTTTCTAACGAGGATCGTAAACGTGTTCTCACACGGAGCCTCAATACGGGAGTTCCTGATGAGAATCGAAATCGTGTTCTCGCTCGGAACCTCAATCAGGGAGTTTCCTACCAGAACCGAATCTTTGAGTCTTACACATGGGCCCAACAAAGGAGTTTCCATCCAGGATTGAAAGCTTACGCCGATTGTGCCGACGAGACCGCCTGTCTTGAAAATTTTTGTTCTTTTCTTGTATGTGTCTTCTCCAGATTCTCACCTACATGAAGGATCAATTTCCTCAGAAGAGAAGGTGCCGGCCCAACCTACGCAAGAGGCTTTCGTTGAAACATCAAGCTACTTACGCCTTCGAGGAAAGAAGGGACAAGAATCGTGGACACCCGTCATTCTGGATCTCAGTGTGGATCGCGAGTTCAGTGAAAAGTGTGTAGTGACCGATAGTGTCCGGGATCCCCTCTCGCCCTGCGCGCTCAAATGCCACAGTGCTCTCCTCTCGTGCATAGAAGCCGACTACGCACCGCCAAACGACAATTCGTTGATGACAAGTATTACGAACTTTCTTCCGGCAACCACGCTTCCGGTTTGTGACTCTCGATACTTGGCTGAATTTATACGCGTGATTCCATCGCTGATTTTCTCGGTCCCCTGAAATGTACCAAGTTGCCACAATTACGTCCCCCCTTTGAACGTTAACCCCCCTCCTGCTGCCTCCGGTTTTTCTCTGTTATACCACCGTCGAGTGTCCCCTTTGTGACGGGGTTTTCAATTGTGCGGATTAACAGTAGTTGATAGGAGGGAAATGTGACTCATTTCCGAGACGAGACTGATCGTGTACCCCGCATACGGCCTAGTCTTCGGAAGCGGATTAACGCGAAAAGACGGAACGCGTTGATTATAAAATCTCTCACACCCCCATGGATGCACATTGATATTCCCGCGCCTTTTCGTAAAGATTACAAACACCGAAACGATCTACGTGTGTCGTTCCCGAACACACAGACGATTGGTTCCTCGCTTGATTTACCACACAACGACGAACCGAAACCTTCCGGGAGCGTTGAAGCCTATGATCCCAAATTTCCAGGCTAAAATTTCTTTCCTTTTAGAGATATACAATCTGTAAAAACTTCCGACACTTCCAAAGCCGAGGAGGAAATTCTCAGCATGTGTGCCTCCCCGCTCAGAGTCACACCCGAAAGGGTAGGACCGCGCATCACCGTAAACGTCCGACGTATGCCCCCGGTGCATTTGCACATACTATCATTTATTCAATTTCTCACACTAAGTCTATCTTTTTGAGACTAAGTTACCAAAACTTTGTTCGCACAACGAGGTCTTTGTTGTTAGATAAAGTACAAGGTCGTTACGAATTCCATTGTGGCTCTATTTTTTTAGAGAAAAAATAAAACTAAAAACGCTCATTCAAATTTCAGTAGCTAGTGCAACCATGCACAACGACGTCTTCATTGTTAGATAAAGTGCAAGGTCATTACAATCAAAGTTGCACGCACTACTTTATCATTTATTTAACTCCCCACACTAAATGAAAACATTCACAACGAGGTCTCCATGAATACGTAGAGTGCAAGGTCGTTATAATCATGCATACATTAATTTATGAAAAAAAAAAAAGAATAAGGTTCCACAAACTCACTTCTAACCATCTGAACTCTAATGAATTATGATAGATTAGTAAACGAAGTTTTAATTGATGCAGGAGAATTCGTTAAAAGTGGCGTTCTTTCAATGACGCTTATTCGATTCAAATTTATGTCTTTAATGACAGGTAGATCAATGAGCGTTCAACGGAGGTTCCTTCTTCGTAAAGGGTCGAGTAAGAAGTCCATCGGTACCGTTACCGGGATCAATATATAAAGCGCTATCTCTACGTATCAGCCGATAGCGCGCGCAATCGATCGTATAATCGAAGATTTTGTGAATGATCCCTTCGCTCCACCTGCCTGTGCAGAATTTTGATTATAAGAGTCTTGTACTTGTCGAGAGTAGTGGTATATTTATCACATTGTGGCCACCATGGCAAATGTTAACTGTGAATTAGTGGATAATGACTCAAAATACGAATTTGAAAAAAATGGATAGTCCAAGCGGAAAACGAAAAGTGAGTTAATTACATCAGAAATATATGCAAAATTAATAAGTGAGGTGAAAGAGGCCATACAGTTGAAGAAAGACGGCAAACTCATAATGACGGAACACTGCAGTCGTTTAAAACGATTCAATATCGTTATCATCCGCGAGAAAGAAAAATTAATAGAAAAACCAGGAAATTCATCAACCATAAGGTATCACTGGAACAATACAGACGTTTAAAACGATTTGATATCGTTATCATCGGCGAGAAAAAAAAATCAATAGAAAAAACAGAAAATTCATCAACTCTAAGGTATTATTGCAAAGTCGAAGATCCCTTTAAAAGTTTAGGACACCGTTTACTCAAACAAATATATAAAATATGATATTTTAAATTTCTCTTTGTTTCTTTGCAGTTATGATGGCTGAATTGAAGAAAAAATACGCTAACATCACATGCAATTCCATTGATTTATTTCTATCACTGTGTATACAATATCAGTAAAAAAAGAAAGTACCTAGAAAAGGACTGGTTGTGAAGCCAATTATTGCAAATTTAATGAATTCAAGGTGCCAAGTAGATCTAATTGACATGCAGTCTGAAGCTGACAGAGATATGCTAATATCTTGAACGGCAGATGAAAATACCAAAAAATGGTCAGAAGGTCTTCGATTTATTCAAAGCATAAAAAAACTAAGCCTACCATACAGACATGAAGCGAAATCCCTATGAAGCTATGTTTGGAACTCCTCAACGAATTGGCTTATCTGTTTCAACAATACCGCACGAATTTCGAAAAGAACTAGAGACAGAAGAAGATCTCGAACAAATTTTGGAATCGACAGGTACTTGGAATAAAGAAGGGAGTAGTGACTGTGAAGAAGAGTCTCTTGAAAATAAATATGAACATATTGCAATGAAGTGTGCAGTATGCATGAAACCTACAACTCGTGCTCACACATGCCTTCACTGTGTACTTGCCGTTCATTCAGTCTGTGGAAAAGATGTTGACCTGCATGATGAGGGATTCGAAAATAAAGTTACATGCAACTTGTGTAGCAACAAAAAAAGGATTGATGTCGATCGAAAAGGCGCGGAAAGTGGATTAGGAAAACAAGCTGCGCAAATGTTACTTCACTCTAATTCTATGCTGCCGCCAGACCACAAAGGTCAGAATGAGGTAGTAAAGGTTCCAGACGTCGATAAGGGAATAACTGTGCCAAGAAATATTTAAGGTATTGTTACACATGATAATGAATCTGGTTTGTTTGCATTAGGGACGCAATATAGTATGTTACAGAAATTTTGCTGTATAAATGGGTTTCCCCTGACAGACTCTTAACACTTTTTTGAGAATGTCTGACATTCCTTCCTCTAAAGTAAATCTTCGTTCTGCTTCAAGTTTAGATTCTGGATCAAGGCAAGGATTTATCTATTGTAATCGCAAGCGATGTTGCATTGATAAGAAATGTAAATACCAGCAACAAAATCTTAAATGTAATTTCAAGTGCCATGCCAACAGTTCATATAAAAATAAGTAGGAATAGATATTGCATAACAGATAAATTTGGAAGCATGTATCTCCTCAAAATATTTTAAACATGTTTATCCCTTTGCGGCGCACATTTTTTTATCAAATAAATTTTACTGTTATATGCACCTTAGGGGGTTTTCGGGGTCGCTGATCATGAATGTAAAGTCAGATTTTCAAAATTCAAAATGGCGGATCCAATATGGCGGACGAGTTTTTTGAAAACTTGTTAGATTTTCATAAAACTTTTCACTCGGGGGTTTTCGAGGTCGCTGATTACAAGGATGGACAAACTCTTTTCCTAGCTGCTCGTGGGGACAACAATGATACCATTAAAACACCAAAAAGCTGTAGATGCGGTTCAAAACGATCAAACGCGCAGAGCAACCTACAATGGGTCAGCAAACAATGCCGATTATCCTAGAGTTCGGGGTGCTGGGAATAATTTAGATGAAAACACGATGACGAACCGGCGAAACGCCCACAATGAGTGGACGGATCAACTCAAGGATGACTTGCTAGACTGTTACGATGCCAGCATTTTCCTTGTTCGCGGAGGCTTTATTGCGCGTATGTATACTCTGTGGTGCAAGAAATACCCAGATCTTCAGAACAGGTATCTTCTGCTAACATGCTTGCCGTCCCGGTTCTACTCTACTTTCTTGGGGTGGTTTAATGGACGAAGAATGAGCTTGAGGCCCATGACGTAACCACACGTAAGATCATGCATATGCATAAAAGATTGCATATCAATTCGTCAGTTCCGCGATTATACATTCCACGCCGTCAAGGCTGACGCGGACTTTTGAATCTCCAGTGTCTTCATGACCGAATTGTTCTAAGTACATCTTATATAGTTGCGAATGGCGGAGATCCTCTCTGAGAAATGGTCAGGAACCACAAGATGATTGGCGAAGGAGCGTTCCTTTACAAAGCCGCGGAACAAGCGGCTACTCGACAAGTAAATGGACGGAAACTTTCACAGAAATGTAGAAAAACATTCCTCGTCGAAGAAGGAAACTTTTGCTCCCTCAGATCATCAGGGCTTAATGCAGGTAAAGAGGTTTTTTTAGTTTCGCATGCCAGGACGGTGTCATTTCCACCTTAGCATACCGTGACCGTATTTTATGTCAAGAGGTTCCCAGTGATAGGTGCAGAGCGCGTCAGGCACACGCTGAGTACCTAGAACACATACTATCGGGGTGTCCGACCCACGCAGAAAAGACGTATATCTATAGAAATAATGCGGCCCTAAGAATGCTTCATTACCATCGTTGTCGCTCTTACGGTGTTGGTCGCGATCCTGCCCTTCCGAACGCTTCAAGGGAGACAGAGTCAATTGTCCAAAACGAGAAGTGCCAAATTTTCTGGAACTACGATTTTCGGACAGCAGTCTCCGTTGCACACTCGAGGCCTGATATCGTTCTCCAAGACTTCGAGAAACGAACTATATTCGTGATCGAATTCTCGGCTCCGTCCGAATACAACATCATTGCCAAGGAGAAAGAAAACGAGGAGAGTTATTAAGACCTTAAAAGAGAGCTGCAACGACTGTAGCCAAAATATTCGGTAAAAGTAGTTGTCCTTATGAAAGGTGCCCTCGGAGGTGCGAAACTATCACTGGTTCCTAACCTTAAAGCCATACCCGCGTGCCTTTCCTTGTGATTTCATCGTGCCCTGTGATCACCCATCTCACGGTTGTGAGACGTGGCCAAAAGTGTGTTTTACTGCGATTGTACTGGGAGCTGATGTCACTTTTTTAGATAGCGGTAGCTCTCAGTGAAACTCTGCGGTTTCTATTTTTAAATTGAGCAAAATGAAGACTTTGGTGTGTCTATTATTGAAAAAATAACTAATGCTTCCTCTATGAGGAAGCAAATGCATTTGCTAACGGAAAGCAAAGTGCTTGTGAAATGAGCACCATATAATTATAAAGACAAACCAAGTGGAAACACTCGAGATCGAATTCACAGCTAGTTTTGACAATTCGTTGTTTTGCTTAAGAAAATTCACAATGATTTAAAAAAAAATTAATTTGAAGAGGTTTCCGGTTAATACATTGTCTTAAGCTTCCTGGGAAATTAAAAATAATTTTTTATTTTGAAAAATTAATTTGAAGTGAATATTCAAAAACATTTCACAAAGTTTAGAAAAACTGTCAAAAAAGGTTCTGGAAGATTTCAAGGGACTTAAAAAAAATTTGCACAATTAAAGAAAAAATCAGCAAAAATTTGAATCCATTTAAAACATACTTTTGATATATTGAAAAATAATTATTATGTTGAGAAGATTAAAAAAATATAAATAAAAGAAAATGTACATTTTTGAAGATTTGGAAAGGAAAGTTTTGATTCTCTTGAATAATTTTCAAAGGTTTCAAGAAAATAATTTTTTTTCTCAAGATTCCTGGGAAAGTTTTGATGTTTGTTTCTTTTGTGAAAATAATTTTTAAAGATAATTGAAAAATATTTTTTAACATTTTCAAACATTTCAATAAATGATACAACTGAAGAATCCCAAAAAAGTGTCTTTTAAATTATTTTAGTAAATCACAGTAAAAAATGATAGAGAATTAAAAATGTTTATTGAAAATTAGTTGTTTTTCGGTGGTCAAGATTTGAAATATTTTCTTGAGATTGTTATTTTTTTTAGAAACTCGTGGTCTTTTGGTTGATAAATGAACTATTCTTACAACTGATTCCGCATTTTTTTCTTGGAATTTATAGAAATCTTCTGAACAAAAAGGCAGCGGTTTTTCTTAAAATTTTAAAAATTTTCTTAAAATTGTTATAAATATTCGGAAATCCTTTCAAGTGTCAAAATATTCTCAATCACTTCAACACTTCAAACATTTCTAAATACTATTTAAACGGACCCCAATTTTTCTTCAAATTTTCAGAAAATTTAAAAAATTAAAAAAGTTGTTTTCAGTTTGTTCTTTGTTGAGATTTCCAAAAATTTTAATATAATATAGATCTTTCAAGATTTCGAATAAGAGAAAGCTTTTTAAAATTCTGAGAGATTTCAAGTGGATAAAAAATTTTTCTTGAGTTTCCTAAGAAAATGTACAATAATTTTTTCATTTTTAAAAAATGATTTGAGAAGAATATTTAAAAAGATTTAAGAAGATTTTAAGATAATACAAACATTCTCTTAAGGTTCCTGGTAAATTGGAAATAATTCGTTATTTGGATAAATTAATTTTGAGCGAATATTCAAAAACATTTGGAGACATTTCAGAAGATTTTGAAATAAAACTTTGGAACCATTTGAAGAATTTTGAAAGGTTTCAAGGAAAGAAAAAAGATTTCTCAACAATCCTGGAAAAGTTTTTATTGTTTTTTTTTAGTTGAAAAAATAATTTTTCAAGAAAATTGAAAAATATTTTTAAATACTTTGGAACATTTCAAAAAGTGAGACGACTGAAGAATTCCGAAAAAGAAAATTAAAAAAGTTTTATCAGTTTGTTTTTAAAGCTATATAAATATAGTTTGCAAAAGATTCTGGAGAAAACTCAAAAAGATTTTTGAAGATTTCACATACGTCGAAAAAAAATCGGGAACATTTTGAACTATTTTCTTTTATTTTACAGGATTTACAAAATATTAGGTTTAGTGTTTGAAATTGTTCAAATTCTAAATTATTTTTACATCTTTCTAAAACTTTAAAACCTTCGGAATATCTTTTGAAATAATTTAATTTTCCTAAAAACTGTTTTGATTTTTCTTAAAATATTTTAAATTCTGTTCTAAATAAATCATTTGACCCATTGGTCAATTGACAAAAGAAGCTCAAGAGTCGAACAACAAAATTTTCAGACATCTACGAGAGTTTCACACTCGAAAATGCAGCAGAGAGGCTACTTATAAAGATCTTGGACGGAAATTGCTGATTTCAACCGACCCGAAAATTGTAAATCAAAGGCAAAAATGGAAAAAGAAAGTAATTCTCCTAGATCCTGAAGCTCAAGACTTGCTTAAGACGTAAAATGGAAGCCTGGAGTCATATTTTGGCAATGAAAGAAGAACTTGCTTCAGAATTTTTTTGTTTAATTTTCATTATTGAATTAACTTTTAGTATCGTTGCCCTGGCAAATTGAGACAACTGAGGAATTTTTTACTAAATTGACAATGAAAAAATACTTTTTCGCGGCCTTTTTTCATTTGTTATAAAATTTGTTTATAACAATTAAAAATATTATTGTTCAGTTGTCTCTTGTGTTAAAACTCCCTCGAGTTAGCTAATTATAAGTACAGACCGAAAAAACGGTGTTTTTCTTCAAAAAACACCCAAAGTGCACATTTTTTAATGAGATTTGTTCCTATTATTGTTAATTATTATTTAAATACGAAAATTTTCCAACATAGTGATGTTATGCGATGAATTACTTACGAGATGAGGAAAAATAATATGAAAATAATGAAGATCGCGAAAATGAACTTTTAACAAATGATTTGTTTATTAACAAATTTTTTTGTTTTTTGCTCCCTATTGGATGATCTTCTAGTAATTTAGCACTATCAAATTGAGTACATTGCAAAACTGTTTACTCTATTTCTAAGAAGCCAGAGTACTAAACTCAAAAAATTGTAATTTTTTCACCATATATTTGTTTATTTATAAAAAACTGGAGATCTTTTTCAAAAATCGGCCTCGACAATTCTCTCCGGAATTTTCTCAGCTTTTTTATAAAAAAAAAAGTATCTAAATCGGTCCACAGATTCAGCAGGAATCGTATTTTGAACCAAAAAATGTACTTTTTCCCCACTGAGCGGGAGGGCGGTGAGCCAACGTATAAAGGAACATGAGAGTAAAATCAGGTTAAAACATTTCACGCAATCAGCACTAGCTAAGCATCATATCCTGAAAGACCCTAATAACATCAATAGGGACAATGGATATAATACCAATCCAATTTGGCTTTTCGTCCTCCGGGTTTTCAAAAAAAGACTTGATTGGCCAATCAAGTTCGACCAGTTCTCACCATGGGGCGCTATGGTTCACCACAGATATCGTAAAGAATACATATATAAGAACAACATGAACTGAAACTTCAGTTTCTGTTCAGCCCTGAAGAAGTGGACTGCAATGTTCACGAAACGTCGGCAAGATTCACAGTTTCGTACGCGATTGAAACCCGAAAAGCTTAAAATTTGTAATTCATCATAAACTGTTCTTTTTTCACGTTTTCTATGTTTATCTTTTTTTTCGAATTTTTATATACAGTCGTAAATAATTTTTTTTCGCCCAGAAATTGGTTTTTCACTATTGAATTAGGAAATTACAAATATCTCAGAAAACAATTGTCCTTTTTGTTATTTATTATTTGTTGATGTTGAGAAAAGGTTCTCTTAAGTACTTAAGGCTGTTGCTCTTGGTGGTTCGGAACGCACCTAAAACTGTAGGTCCCCCTCCCACCAACAAGAAAGTGTGTGGGGGGGGTGTAAAGGAATAGGGAAGAGATACAAGAAAAATGTAAACCCTTAGGAGACACATTTGAAGCTTCCATTAACAGTAATAAAAACCTAAAAGAAGATAGTTATAAACAATGATTGATTTTTTTATCAATTATGTTCTAGAACTTGCATTAATTTTTACCTCACTAAGTGAAAAGCTGACAATAAGTGGAAAATTTGAGGATAAACTGCAACTTTATAGCATTACTTAAAGGGAATATTAAGAAAAATAATAATAAATTGTTCAAACCATTTTTCTTGTTAACTCACCTCATTTGTTATCTCACTTTAATCAAATTGTTTTTCAAGGAAATTTTTTTTCATAATTCCATTGAAAAAATTTTGTTAATCAAACTATTTTTAATCAAATTATTTTTATCAAATTTTTTTTACAAATTCTTACACATTTTTTTCCAACAAATTTTTTTTGCCAAACATTTTTTTTCGAAAAAGTTTTTTTTAGCAATTTCTTTTTCAAGTTCTTTTTTCAAACAATTTTTGTAAACTAGTTTTTCAAGAAAATTGAAAAAACAAAATATTTCATAAAATTTTTGGCTATACTTCCGAAAAGGTCACCCAAGAATATTGACTTGAAACTTGGCCTAGGGGTTCCTTTTAGACCCTAGTGAAATGCAGTAAAAGGATTTTTGGCGCAGATCAATATAAATGAAGTTATTATTAGTTTTGACTTTTTTTAAAATTAGTTTTTTTTTTTTTCAAAATCTCAAAAAATATTGATTTTGGAAAAAAATGTGGCGCGCAAAAGTTGTAGATGTCGTCGATGCACATCTCTTTTATGTATTTTTTTTTATAATTAATATTTATCGAGAAAAATGACAAAAATGAATTTACAGATTTTTTGCTACAAAAACATTTCAAAACTTGCGATATTAGTGTCGAAAAAAGTTTGAAAGAATAAACTTTCATAATAGAACAATATTGAAGACCACCACTAAGATGCGTGTAGGCCATTTAAAATGCCCCTCCCACCACTCATGCCGAACCCTTTTCCAACGCCCAAAAAAATATCTGAAAATTTATTTTTGTCATTTTTCTCGAAAAATATTAATTTTAGAAAAAAAGTATAAACATAAAAAATATGTGCTTCGATGAGATATACAACTTTCGTGAACAACATTTGTTCCCAAAATCAATATTTTTCGATATTTTGGAAACAACTATATCAAAAAAAGTCTAATTGATTGATAACTTCATTTATATTGATCTGCGCCAAAAATCCTTTCAGTGCATTCAACTAGGGTCCAAAAGGAACCACAAGGCCAAGTATCAAGTCAATATTCTGGCTGTCCTTTTCGGAAGTATACCCAAATTTTTTTACATAATTTAATATTAAATAAATTTGTTTAATCAAATTTTTTTTATTAAATTTTTTTCTATCAAATTTTTTTTACAAAATTGAAAAATATTTTGTTTTCAGATTCTGTGAAGATAACTCAACGTTTTAATAGGCTGCGCAACCCTTCCTTGTAGGCACTCGGCGCCTACTTGAGGTAATTTTTACATTTTTCCCTGGACTTACCAGAAATAATGTTTGTTCTGTGTTTGCTCTTTTATAACAATCAGAGCAACATTTTCAATAGCTTCATAAGAAGCTAGTAAATAAATAAGTATAGTGCAATTCAGAATGTATTTTTAATTATAAATATTATTATACTCACCAATAGGATGAATGAATGCCACTAAGACGAAACAGAGACCAACAACTACAGCCCTCATTTTCTGAAAATTTCCAAGAGTCTTCCCTCAATGGTAATGAACAAATGTCTCACTTGAAGCGTTTTCAACTCTAAAGTTCCCTCGATACTTTTTGTCGGCAAAACTGAAAAACGGGGTTACCGATCAGTCTCAATTTGCAATTAAACATTATTAAACAATTTTCAGTTTTCATTTTTTTCTTCATTTTGTAGGCATCGCTAGGGTATAATGCGTATGTATACTTTTCGACTTTAAAAAAAAAAAAGAAAATTATCAGAGTTATAGCATTTTCAAAATTTAAAAAATCAAATGAAATTGCCGAACAACGTTGATAAATAAATCTCTCATCATTTAGGACAATGTTGCACATTGTTTTCTCAGTTTTTACTTCAAACGCCATGGTTTTTGTTTTATTTAGGTTAATTTTAAGGCCAATGTTCTTCATGCTTGTATTAAGTTTATTCAACATTCTTTGCAAGTCCTCGATTGATTCTGCCATAATAATCGTGTCATCTGCGAAAGCTAACCTACGTACCTAAACTGTTTCGAGATCTACACCTTCTTCGTCAAAGAGGGCCATTCTTAGACACTTATCCATAAATATGATAAATAGCCATGAGGACATAATGCATCCTTGTTTCGCGCCTTGCATAATATCGAACCTGTCACTCAGTTTCCCATTTACTCTCACACTCGCTAAACTACCTGTATATATTGATTTTATTGCTTGTAGGAGCCATCCATTGACTTCGTACTCTTTAAGGACTTCCCAAAGTTTACTTCTATTTACCTTGTCAAATGCTTTTTCTAGGTCAACAAGTGCACAGAAAACTTTCTTTCCTACTCTTAAGCTTTTTCCTGTGATCTGTCTTAAACTAAATATCTGATCTGTACATGATCTTCCGAACATAAATCCACTTTGGACTTCACATATCTTTTTTTCTGTAATTATCATTACCCTACGAATGAGTATTTTTGAGTATATTTTACTTACGGTACTTAGTAAGCTGATACCTCTGTAATTACTGCAGTTGCTTTTATCTCCCTTTCTTTTGTATATTGGTACGATAATCGCTTTTTTCTAATCGTCTGGGACTTCCCCCATCTCGATACATAAATTTATCAATTCGCACAACCTGTGAGGTATGTACTCGCCACCGTATTTAAGCATTTCAGCGCTAATACTGTCGACGCCAGCAGCATTACCGTTTTTCAAGTTCTTAATTATATCTCTAACCTCAGTGACACAAACTTTTTCAATTCGGTTTTCTCATGCATCATGTTCTATGTCGCAGTTCTGTTGCCCTATATCTTCACCTCCTAATAATTCTTTAAAAGAGTCTTTTAAAGCGTCTACTATCCCGTCTATATCATATAGCATTTCACCTTGGCTGTTTCTCATGCTGACAAACTCTGTACTTTTACTTTCTTTTATCAGTTTAAATAATAGTTTCATAATTCCTTCAAAGCTGTTTTGTATTTTCCTCTTTTCTTCTGTTCTGATTTTTTCTTTACTCTCCTTGACTAGTCGTTTAACTTTCCTCTTTTTGTCTTTCTAATCATTTTCGAGTCTATTTCTCTCCTCATCGCTAAGACCTGTCATGTTTAATGTTCTTTAGTGCGCTTTTTTCTTTTCTTGCTGGGCTGCTTGCATTTCATCATTCCAGCAGGCATCACCAGACTTTCTTCCTACCACTGCCGTACCACACACTTTAATTGCAGTTTTAACAATGATATCCCGTAACAAAGTCCACGGGCCCTCTATATCTTTATTGCTTAATAACCCCTTCCAAATTGGCTCATCTATACGTTCGTTTAACCTATTTTGAAAGTCTATTCGAACTTCCGGTTTCTGTAAATTTTCAATCTTTATTCGAGTTTGTTTCGTTTTTTTTGTTCTCTCTCTTCTCCATCCCCGCCCTAAGTTTATTTTAGATACTAAAAGGTAATGATCAGTATTGCATTCGGAACCCCTCATGACTCTTCTATCTTTGACTAGTTCTCTTAGTCTTTTATCCGCAATAACGAAGTCAATTACACTGCGGTTATTTCCTTTACACCAGGTTTACGTGTGGATCATCTTATGTTGAAACGAAGTATTGATAATAAATAGGACCTTTTCTAAGCATAAGCTAACTAATTTTTCCCCGTTATAATTTTTTCTTTTTGGATCCCCAAAATTACCTAGCACCCTTTCTGTATATGTATCCTGGCGTTGGACGCCGACCCATCCGTTCATATTTTCTAGCAAAATTATTCTTTCACCTTGTTCGCACGTACTTATTGTATCATTTAAAGTGTCCCAGAAGGCGTCTTTAACTTTTTTTGGACCACTATCAACTGGGGCATAGCACGCTATCATAAATGATCTTCTGATTCCTACCTTTATTCTAGCCCACAGCAATCTGAGAGATACAAAATCATGATCTTTGAGATGCTGTCTTGCTTTTTCATTCATAGTTAAACCGACCCCTTGACTACGATTTTATTCACTGCCTACTCCTGACCATATTTCAAAACAGCCTTTCAGCATCCCATTTTCTATGTTTCTACTTTCGCAACCCTTTTTCTTCGTGTCAGGTACACATAAAATATCTAGTTTCCTAGCATGCATAGTTTCTCGTATTTCTCTTACTTTAAGATCATTCACTCCTCTAGCATTCCAAACACCCAGTCTTCATTCATCGCCTGAAACTCGACCTTTACGTTTACCGTGTGTATGCATTTCGTCAGTCAAAGTTTCAGTCCTCATGAATCAGTTTGTTGAACCTTCAAGCTTTTCAACAAACATATGATAAGTCTATAGGAGGTTGAATCGAAAGCTTTCTGGTAATCAATCCAGGCCATCGATAGGTAACGCTGATAGGATTCTGTGTGTTTACAGACACATCTATCGATGAAAAGGTTCTTCCGACACCCTGCTACGCCTTTCTTCAAACCGCTTTGTTCGTACATCTCTCGCCACACAGGTCCAATTGTCCGAACAATCCTACCATTTGAGATATCTGTGGAGATCTTATACAGTGTGTTCAGACAAGTTATTGGCCTGTAATTGTTAGGGTCAGCTAAGTTGCCCGTCTTCGGCAGGAGCACTGGGCGCCCTTCCACCAACCACTCCGAAATAGGCTGTTCCGACTTTAGACATGAGGTGAAAATACGGGCCAGATGCTGGTGGGTTGAAGGAAACTTCTTCCACCAAAAGGTCTTGATACCATCCGGTCTCGAAGCGGAATAGTTTTGCAGGCCTCTTAATTCATTTTTCACCTCCTCGGTAGTGATAGGTGATCATTCCTCCTCAGCTGTTATGAGGGCATTGCACAGCTCCTTGAAGCTATTTATGTTCTTTGAACCTTCTTCAACTGGATGCTGGACTTCGTAGACTTCTCAAAAAATGCCTTGCCCTCCTCTGGTGTGGGCGAGTGGACGACAGTAAGTGGAGCATCTTGGAAGAGTCGAGATGGGTCAAAGAAAAACTGTTCGTTTTCCCTGAGCCACCTCTCCGTCGGGGGCGTCAAATTTTACACAAATCTAATACCTTCTCTGATGAGAATGTAAAAATACTTCTTCCCACAAAATTTATTTTTACGTCCCTTATGAAAAAGAAGTATTGGTAAGTATTATATCCAATAATTTTCAATAGTTCTTCTTCATTAGGGATATAAAGCTAATTTTAAAAGATATTTATAAGTTTAGAAAAGATTTAAAAATAATTAAAAATAATTTAAAAATTATAAAGATTTCAAGTTTTTTGATGAAGATTTTTTTTTTAAGTTTTCAGGAAAATGAAGAAATTATCTTGAAATTCCTAGGAAAATTCGAAATAAATTTTTCTTTTTGAAAATTAATTTTGAGAAAATATTTAAAAGAGTTCAAAACATTGCAAAAGATTTCCAAACTGTAAAAAAAAAATCCGGAAAATGTAAGGCAATTTTGTAAACATTTTTCATATTGCAAAGATTACAATTGTTTTTTAAATGTAGAATTTTTGAGCTTTCTTAACAAAAAAGCTTTTGAAGAATTTTGAAAGATTTCAAGAAAATAAAAAGATTGTTCTAAGATTTCTGGGAAAATTCAAAACGATTTTTTGTTTTGAAGCAGGATTTCTAAGAAAAAATTAAAAAAGATTTCAAATCATCTTGCAAACGTTTTCAATTTTGCAGAATTTAAAATTTTCAAAAAAGATAGGATAAGTTTAAGAGGTTTAAGAGGTCAATTCTTCTTATTGGAGATTTTTTAAGTTTTCTTAAAAAGAAGGTTTCGAAGAACTTTTCAAGTTTTTAGGAAAATGAAAAAATTTCCCTTCAATTTCGAGAAGAATTTGAAATGAATTTTGATTCAAAAATATTAAATGTGTGAGAATATTTGAAAAAATTTTAAAATATAGCAAAAGATTTTCCAAATTGTAAAAAAAATCTGAAAGATTTAAGGCACATTTTTCGATTATGCACAATTTTTTTAAATTTCGGGAAAAATCCAAGTAATTTGAGACATTTGAAACTTCTGAAAAAATGAAAAAATAATTTAAAACTTTTGAAGATTACAAAATTTTCTTTAAATGTAGAATTTCAATGATTTTAAAACAAAATAGCTTTTTAAGAATTTCGAAAGGTTTGAAGATAATAAAAACTTCTTCTAAGATTTATGGAAATATTTGAAATGATTTTTTTTTTTTTTTTAAACAGGAATTCAGAGAGAAATTTGAAGAAAAAAATTCAAAAGAACTTGCAAACTTTTTTAATTTTGCAAGATTTAAATTTTTCAAAAAAGATAAGGCAAGTTCAAGAGACAGTGTGAAGTTTTGAAAAGATTCAAAATATTTTAAAACTTCAAAAGATGTACGAAAATTTATAAAATTTTTTGCAAATTTTCCAGAATGTTTTAGATTCTTTTTCAGCAGATCTGAAATATTCAAAAATATTTTTGAATTTTAGTTCGGATTTGAGTTATCAAAAATTTTGTTACGCAATTTTTATTTTTCAACGAAAATTAGTTTTCCTCTCAAATCGCAAATCTACAGGATTGCGATTGATGATGGTAGTAATTTTAAATATTAATGAGCACGTACCTGTATGATATTTTAAGCTTCTTCTTGAGACAAACAATTTTCTCTAAAACTGAAGATGGAGGAAATGTATCACAACATGTATTTCTCCTCATATATAGTGCAAAAATAATAAAAAGATCACTAAAACTTTTTAAAAACTGCGGAAGGGAATAAAAAACATTTTTTTAGTGGCATACATTTTTTACAGTTATATAGCTTCATTCTGTACTTTAATGTGTTGAAAATATGCACAGAATTCCGGGGCAGCAGTCGTAAAAATTATCAACTTCACGACTTCTCTAGAGTTTCGGAATTTTTAAAAAACAAGTTCATAAATTTTTTTTATTTTTGAAGCCTCGCGAGTCGAAACTTTAAATGTATCTATGATGGAAAGATAATAAAAATCATGATAAAACTATAATAAAACGACTTTTTCTACAAAACAGTGCATTTTCTACATTTGAATTTTCAAAAAATGAATAATTTTTAACCAATGAATTGAAATTCAAGCCACGAAAACTAATTTTCTTCTAAAAAAGTCGAATTTTCAATAAAATTCATGAATTTTAAACCAAATACTTTAATTTTCGACCAGAAAAGAAAATTTTGCAATTAAAATTAGAATAGTGAAATTTTCAGTTCAAAAAATTCATAAGTGTGATTCCTCTGTATTCCTCTGTCTTTTTACCCTCTCCTCTGTTGATTATTGGTACTAGCAAACCTGTTCTTCATTCTTTTGGCCACCCTTCTGCCTTCCAAACCTTATTGCATATTCTCCATATCTCTTCCTGCACCCCCTCTCCTCCATATTTCAGAGCCTCGTTTTCTATGCCATCCTCTCCTGTAACGTTATCTTTTTTTAGCTTTTTTATCACCTCCTTTACCTCTTCTCTACTTATCTCATTCTCTGCATCCACCTTCTCCTCCCCTACTCTTTTCCTGCCTTCTCCTCTTACCATATTATCTACTCCTCCTAACGGCTTCTTAAAATACTCTTACTATTCACTCATGTCAATTTCTTCATTCATACCTTTCCTCCTTCCGCTTTCCCTGTTTATTATTTCCCACCTTCCCTTAACGCTTTCTCTACCTCTTCCTTATATCTGCTTTTTGCCTCCTGTCTCTTTTCGTCCAATAACTTCTTATGCACTTTTTTCATTTTATTGTATTCTATTTTCTCCAACTCTCCCTTTCTCCATCTTTTTAAATATTTCCTCATATTTTCCTTACTCTCCCTACATTCCGCATCCCACCATTATTTCTTTTTCACATCCTGCACCTCTTGCGGCCTTACCTCTCTCTTTATCACCACTCTGCTCTCCCTTAACTTTGCTACCAACATGTCCACATCTTCCTCCTGTGTATTTACTTCAATCCCATTCTCCATCTTTTTTTTGTATTCTCTAAGTTTTTCTCCTCCCCATCTACCCATCTTAGCATTATCCTTCAGGCTTCAGGAAAGGGATGGGAACAATCGACAATGTATTCGTAGTCAACTTCCTGGTGAATAGGAATTTAGGGAGGAAGAAGGAATAGTTGACAGCACTGTTTGTGGATTTTAAAGCAGCGTTTGATTCGGTAAACAGGAAGGTGCTCTAGGAAGGGAAACCCTAGAAGAGAAGGGAATAGACAAAGGGTTAAGGGAAAGGATTAAGGAAATTTTCGTGGAAACCAGAGCGAGGGTGAGAGTAGGAACACAAAAAGGAGAGCCGTTCTGGACGGGGAGAGGAGTTAGGCAAGGTTGTCCACTCAGTCCGCTTTTATTCAGTATCCTTCTGTCAGACCTAGAAGAGAAGTTAGAAAGGAAGGGTAAGGGAGGCGCGATCCTAAGTAATAGTAAAATATACTCTCTCGCGTATGTGGAGGATATAGTTTTGTTAGCGGAAGAGGAAGGAGGAATGAAGCTAATGATGAGAGTGTTCGAAAATTTCGTGCGAGAGAAGGATCTAACGGTAAATGTAGGAAAAGCTGTTTGATGTGTTAGTGTGGTCAGTAATGAGCCATGGAGTAGAGATTTGGGGATGGAGGGAATACAAAGGGATAGAAGGTGCACAGGAAAGGTTCTTGAGTTGAATTTCGGAGAGAAGCTAAAAAGGAGGGATGGGAGTAAGATATCGCAAGCATGTCTGAGGGAAATCCAAATTAGAGAGGAGAGGGGCAACATGGAGCGATCGAAATGGGAGGAGGGCAGAATGCAGATGAAAAGAAAATGGCGGTTAGGAGAGGCAAATAGAGAGTGGCAGCTTGTAGAGCAGGACATGGTAGTAGGACAGAAAGAAGAGAAATGGGAAAAAATCTTGAGGTCAAGATATAATAGATGTTATAGGGTCTTGTGGGTATAAAATTATTCTTGTTTGTTGACAGTTCAACTTTTTGGTTGATAATACAACTAGCTTGTTAAAAATTTATCTTTTTTATTGAAAATGATCTTTTCTGTTAAAAATTTATTTATTTATTTTAAAGTCACTGTTTTCTATAACATTAGACTTTTCAGCTTAAAAACTTTATTCTCTCGTTGGAAAAGCAGCTTTCATTGTTGAAAAGTTGTCTTTTTTGGATGTAAATAAACTTTTTTGATCAAGAATCAGCTGCTTTCTAAAAAATTTGTTTTTCTTCTTGAAAATTCTAATATTTGATTGAACTTTAGCCTTTTTTGTTTGAAAAATTCGACAATTTCATTGAAAAGTTTTTTGGCACGTGGAGAAAGGAATAAAAAAGTGAGGTTATAATGCCAAAAAGTTGTCGACGCTTTCTCGAAGTTCACTGGCGGAAATCTTAGAGAGCTGGATAATTCTAGTTTGATATGAACACCTCACCCCGGTCTAAAAACTTTGCGTAAATGATTAACGAGGTGAATTCAGAATTATTTAAAGCGATTTATCCACATGACTTTACCGGTTTATCTGTTTCCTGTTCGTCACTTTTACCGAGTTGTCTTCCTTTCGTCCGTTCGTTGCCAAATAATCGAACGGAAGACTAATCGAATAAATTTGAGATTAGCGCAGCAAATTCAAATCTAAATAAGTAGAAACTCTAAACAGAATAAAAAAAATACCTACAATAGTTAATACTGACTTGATAATTGTATATTTATTAACTAATTTAATGCGTTCGTGAACAAACATTTTTAGACATTTTGTTCAAATGAATTTAAGCTTTTTTTTAATTTTTTATCGTTTCTTATATTCTTTGCATATGAGAAGTTAAATTTGACTAATTAACTTTAGGTTACTCACTAAAATGAAAATTAGTTGAATATTCACTATTTAAGACAGGGAGTAATTTTAAATTTAATTATTTCTAATTTTTAAACTAAGTATGAAATAACAGAGGGTAGCCCGATGTGGCCCCGACCAGGACCGTGACAGTAGCTATGATCAGGGCCGCATTGGGCTAACCCGATCGGCGCCACGTCGGGAATCAGGATCAAATTGGGCAATTTCTCCACGGGCTGGACGGGAAACCGGGAAATGACCTGGAATTTGTCGTGACCGGAAAATATATCACATGATGACATATGGTACTTTAAAATAATATTTCTATCTTTTTTCTTTTCCGAGAAATTACTTACAAATTTGAAATAAGTTTAATTTCAGATTGTTTTAAATTTTAAGTTCAATTGTCAACTTCTTTAATTGTTATATTCTTAGTTTAAAATGCGTAGTTCTAAAATCTTCTTTTACAAAAATATGTTCAAGTGATTTTAAATAATTGAAAAAAAATGTACATTCTTCAGGTTTGTTACAAAAAATTGAGAAACTTTTTCAGAATTGTGAAAGGTTTTATAAGAATAAAAAAATTTCTCACGATTCCTAGGAAAATTGAAAAGGTCTTTTTATTTTGAGAAATTATTTTGAGGTGGAGTAGGGGAGGGAAAATTTCGAACATTTTTTTTTAATAATTTTTTTTTACATAATTTTTATTTAATAACATTTTTTTAAAACATTTTTATCCAAAAAAATTTCTTTCATAAAATTTGTTTACATATTTTTTTAAAAGTTTGTTTGATAAAATTTTGTTTTTAGCCAAATTTGTCCTTGTAGGCGCTCTGCACCTTCGTTGTCTAATTTTTTTAATTTTGCAGGTTTTTAAAAAAATTGTACGAAAAATTTAAATCATTTAAAAAAATATGTAGAAGTTTTGAAAATATTTCAAAACATTTAAATCGAAGTGTAGTTTTTTTAAGATTTAAAGTTTTAAAACTATCTAAGGCTTTCGAAATATTTGAAGATAATAAACATTTTTTCGTTATATTTTTCAAAAGATTTAATATTATTTTTTATTTCGAAAAAATAATTTTAAGAAAATGTCTAAAATATTTCAAAAAAGAAAAAAAATTTTAAGCTACTCAACATTAAAATAATTTATCTTCTGATTTATAAAGTTAAGGTTTCTAGCTCAAAATGATATCATTTAAAAAATTTAACAATTTGTTGATTCATTGTTCAATTCAGAGAATTCACAGAGTTCAGTTCTTTTTTTTTTTTAATAAAAAATTTTTTAGCTTCAAGAGTTCAAATGAAAATGACCACAAAATGTGGCAGAAACACGTTCGCAAAAATCGAGATTGCTCGGACATACTCGGAAACATAAAAAAAAGGTGAAAAAACCCAAAAAATTTTGAATTTTCAACAAAAAAGTTAAATTTTAATGGAAACATTCATTTTTTACCCAATATTTACAGTTATAACAAAAAAAAGAGAAAAATGTTAAATCAAGATGAATTTGCAAACCGAAAGAAAAATCAATCAAATTGTTGAATTTTCACATCAAGAAGACGAAATTTCAACAAAAGATTTTAATTTTCGTTTATAGGCTAGAGAGTAATAAAAAAAAATAATAATAAAATTATCATAAATATATGTATATATAATATACAATAATGAAATAATAAATAAATAAAGAGAAGAGTTTGAATAAACATTGAAGTTCTTTTGAACAGTTTTGAAATATTAGGCCAGAAAATTGTAAATTTTTCTTTGACAATAAAGTGTCGGACTACGCATTATCTTAAGTCCTGAAGATATAATAAAATTGTACATTCGTAAAAATAGTTTTTGTTCTTAAATTTTTTATATTTCAAAACCACGTATGTTGAAACGTTATATGTATTTATTACCTGAAGATAACGAGAAGAATAATAAAACTTTTTAAAAACAATAAATAACGTACAGCCCAGAGATATTGACCGATTGGGAAGAACAATTTTTTTTATAAAAAGCTGATTAAATTTCAAAGAAAGTTGTGTAACCTGATTTTTTATTTAGTTTTTCAATTTTGTATAATTAATTTTAATTGATTAATTAATCATTTTTAATAATAATTAATCATTTTTATTAATTTTAAAAATAAAGTTTTTTGAATTGGAAACTGCATGATAATTTTAGCAGCATTCTTCAGTATTTGATAAATTTTATGATTTTTTCGAGCAAATTTAAGGGGTAACACCACTCTAGGATTTTCAAAAAATTGATTTTTTTTTCTTAGCTTAAAATGTACTTTAGGGGCCTAAAATGGGACAGTATGGGACATCCGTCCCATACATGCTCCTATGTTTCCTCCTCCCATTCACATATTCTGCACTTTCTGTTCTCTTCCTTTTCCCAATACATCCCCTCCCTTACCTTGTTTCCCAATCTAAATCTTGCTATTCTGGTCCATCTTCTCTCTCCCCATCCCTTTTCTAAATACTTTGGTGCTCCTTCCTTTTTTATCAACTTATACCATTTATTATATTTTGATTCCTCAATCATTCTCCATCTTTCCATTGATTGTCTTTCCCTGTCCGTTCTCTCCAGTTCTTCATAGCTTACTCCATTTCCCTCTCCTATATCTCTAGCACTAAAAAACTCCCTCCTTTCTTCTTCCCATCTTGTTAATTCTACTGCCCTCCCTCTCCTTGCTTCTATCTCCTTGAAGCACTTTTTCGCTAAATCTCCTCCCTTCCCCTCCCTTAACTTCATCTCAAATTGCCATGCTCTCTTACCCGCTCTAGTACTTAATTTAGCTCTCTGTGCTTCTTCTCTCAACAGATATCCAGGCGTCCTCCAGTCTACTCCTAGCGTCCACCTTATACACCTTTCTTGCAAACTCTCAATCTCTTTCCTTTCCTTCCATCCCCATATCTCCGCTCCGTAACCTATTACCGGCCATACCAGCGTATCAAATAACCACATTCTCCTTCTCCAGTCTTTCTTGAACCTTCTTTTTCCTATTCCCCATATCTCTTTCATTATCCCTGCTGCTTTTTTTATCCTTTCTATTATATGAACTCTATGATCTCCATTCATTTGCAAGGTATATCCCAAATATTTAAACTCCTTTACTTCTTCCAACTTTACTCCCTCCCATCTACCAGTCCATTCTTTCTTTCTTCTCCCTTCTTTTCTAAACCTCATTATCTTTGTCTTTTATACATTTAAATTCAATTTTTTCGCATCTAAGTATTTCTCCAATCCTGTAATTAAGCCTGTTATCCCTTCTTCATCCTCTGCCATCAACAATATATCGTCCGCGTATGCCAGTGTATATATCTTTCCTTTTCCCATACTGACTCCTCCCCATCCCTTTCTCTTCATTTCTTCTTCTAGGTCTGAGATTAATATATTAAATAAAAGTGGACTCAGAGGACATCCTTGCCTTACTCCTCTAACTAACCAGAAACTGTCTCCTACTTGCTCTCCTACCTTTACCCTGCTTTTTTTCTCTCTGAAGATTTCCGATACTCTCTTTATTGAGCCCTCTCGTATCCCCTTTTCCACCATAACTTTTTCTATCTCGACTCTGTCCAATGAGTAGAACGCCGCCTTTAAGTCCACGAATATTGCTATCATTATCCCTTTCTCCCTTTTAATCCTTCTACTTATTAGATGATTCAGAACATATATGTTGTCCATAACCCCCATTCCTTTTCTAAACCCTGTCTGATTCGGTGGCTGTATCTTTTTTTCCTCAACTTCTTTCTTCAATCTCTCCGACAAAACAGTTACATATACTTTATACAATGTTGGCATTAGCGTTACACCCCTATAATCTTCAACCTCCTACCCTTTGCCTTTCTTCACTATGGGTACCACTACTCCTTCTTTCCATAACTCTGGCCACCCCTCTCCTCTCCATACTCTATTACACATTATCCATGCCCATTCCTTTAGTTCTGTCCCCCCATATTTCCAGACTTTATTAGGAATCTCATCTATACCAGGTGCCTTTCCATCTTTCATTATTCCTAACACCTTGCCTATTTCTTTCATCGTTATGTCCTCTTCCTCATCTCTTTCTCTACCATGTTTCGCTCCTTTCCTAACTTTTCTCTCTACCCCTCCTAGCAAATCCATAAAATATTTTTTCCATTCTACTATTTCAATATCCTGATTTACTCTTTTTCTTCTTTTTCTCTCTTTATTTACTACCTTCCAAACCTCTTCTTCCGTCCTAGCCTTCTCCGCCTCTTCCTCAAACCTTTTATTCTCCTCCTCTTTCTTTTTATGACACAACTCAGTATACTTCTTCTTTTTTCTCCTATATTCTTCTCCACTACTTTTTTCTTTTCTCCATTTTCTCAATTCCTTTCTGACCTCCTTCTTTTTCTCTCTTTATTCCTCATCCCGTGCACTTCTATTTCCCCCTTTATTTATTTCTGTTTTGCTTGTGCACTCTAATCCTCTTTTTATTTTTCCTATCATTATTTCCATCTCCTTGTCCATATTTCCCTCTCCCATTTTGATATTTCTGACCTTTTCTTTAAACTGTTCTTTTCCTTACATTGACCAATCCCCTTTTTCTGCTCTTTTTACCTTTGCTTTCTTTTTATCCATATTGTTATTACTTTTTTCTCTCTCTAATGTCACTATTATGGGAAAGTGATCCGAATCTATATAATCCCCTACCTCTAGTTTCTTGACCATCTCTCTTACCTCATCATCTACTATCACATAATCAATTACCGTTCCCCTTTCACCTTCTGAGCGTGTATATTCCCCTTCCTCACTTCCCTCAATATTTCCGTTTAAGATAAACCATCCCAACTCCTCCAAGCTCTTAAACAATTTCTTTCCCTCCCCATTCAGTATCTTGTCTTTGGATTTTCTTCCTCTCTCTCCTCCCCATTCCCTTCCTCCTCTATCTCCTGTTCTCGCATTGAAATCCCCCCCTATTATAAGCCTAATCTCTTCTTTTTTTTCTTCAATCATTTCTTTCATCTCCTCTAATTTCTCCTGCATATCACCGTTTACATAAACCCCCACTATCTTCCACATCTCTCCTCCCATGTTTACCTCTTCTACTATTAATCCTTCTTTTCGTTCTTTTATCTTTTTCTTATCCTTCCTTGTTATACATTCGTTCCTTACCCCCATCACCATTTCTCCCATTGCTCTGCCTTTCTTATTCTTCCTCTTTGCATTTTGAAATTGCCATTTGTAACCTCTTGGTTACCGTCCCCTTACTCTTTCCCATTCCTTTCCATCTAGCCACGTCTCCCTCATTACTACTACATCCCATTGTGCCAAATTTCTCATAAACTCCCTATCCTTTCTCTCCAATCCTGCTATATTTCAGTAACATATCCTCCATTCTTCCATAACTCCATGTCTCGTCTCTCTTTGCTTCTTACTATTTCTTATTTTCCTTTCTCCCGTTCCTTTCTCTCCTAGCTTCCCGGTACCTCATTTCTTACTATCTGTTCACTTTCTTCGTCCCAATCCCACCATACTCCTTCTAGCTCTATTCTGCCATACTGAACCCACGTTCTTTTTCCCTTACTTCTTTCCTCTTCCGCTATTTGCCTTAACTTATACTGCATATTCCTTTCTGCCCATGTCAAATCATCCTCTATTCTCTCCGAGCTTCCATATAACAAGCTCTTCTTTGTCATCACTTCCCTTGTATGTTCCCATTTCTTTAGCTTCACTAGTACCATTTTTTCTCCTCTCCGCGTTTCCTTTCCTACACTTCGCATTTCCTCTATCTCTACTTTAGCATCTATCCTTTTTAGCACATTTTCCACTCCTTCTTTCAATTCCTTTCCTTCTAATCTTAGACTCTTTATCACTATGTTTCTTTTTCTCGACTGCACATGTCTCCCCACCTTGCTCCTCATGCTAAACCTCTCAGCCTACCCAACTAACTACAAAACAGCAGTTCAAAACGTTATCAAATTTACGGCTTCCGTGAATATTATGTATTTGCATTTCTAAAAATGATCAAACTCATGCCTTCTGTAGAGATAGAAAATTTTTTTTAAATAATTTGATAATTTTGTTATATTTTTTAAACCTCTTATAGCGAATAATGGTAAATAATTAAAAAATTTGTATAATATTATGGAAGGTATGGAGGTACCTATGGGGGCATATAGCCGGATAAATTCCCGGGCTTTTAGTCCCAAAACGAACCCTTCAAGTTGAAAAATAAGGTAATGGCGCATTTTTGAAGTTGGAACTTCGAAAAATCGTTTTTCGATAGGGAAAGAGGAGGAAGGAAGGGCATCAATGAGGAAATCGAGATG
>CAKNYM010051058.1:322860-354578 GCA_932195095.1 Andricus curvator
AGTAAGTATTATTAAGGTAGTATAAGTGGTTTTGTAACGTACTGTGATGGGAGCAGAGGCCCTCAAACCCGTAAAAGGGAGAGAATAAATACATACATAAAAAAAGATCTCAACAAGAAAGTTTAATAGTTCGTACTTCAACCAAAAAATATGAAATTTCTTTTAAAAGGATGAATTTTGAAACCAAAAAGAAGAATTTTCAACAAATAAAGATTTTTCAGTCATGAAAGAAAATAAAGTTCACCTAATGTTACCTTAAAGACAAAAGACGAATTTTGTGTACAAAAATTAAATTTTCAACCATTAAATATGAATTTTCAATTAAAAAATGAATTTTGAACAGAACAATTGAATTTTAAATCAAAAAGACAGGTAAATATTCTACGAAATAGTTGAATTTTCAACCAAACAGTTGAATTTTCAACCAAAAATAATGACTTTTTAAAAATTTGTTCAATTTTCAATCATACAGTTGCATTTTTATCCAAGAAAGATGAAATTTCTACTAAAATAGATTAATTTTTAAATAAAATTTTTTTTTTTTTAAAGTTGAATTTTCATCTAAAAATATTTTAGCTTGACTTTTCAACATTGAAATACGGGTTTGAAATAAAAAATGAATATTCTACGAAGAAACTGGTATTTTTAACCTAAAATGACGAAATAGATGCACTTTTCAATTAAAAAGATACATTTTCAAAAAAATAAATGAATGTTCATCCAAAAAAATTTCAGTTGGTTTTTTAACACCAAAATGTCAATTTGAAACAAAAAGTAAATATTCTACGGAATAGTTGAATTTTTAATCAAAAAGGATGAATTTTAAAAAAATTGTTGAATTTTAAATCAAACAGTTGCATTTTCAATCAAACAGTTGCATTTTTATCCAAACAAGATGCAATTTCTACTAAAAAAGGTGAATTTTCAAATCAAAAAGACAAATTTTCAGACAAAAATAGTTGAATTCTATTCCAAACTAGTTTGAGCGCGCCTATGGCGCGCGACTGTTGGTTCTCGCGCTTCGCGCTCAATAATGTATTTACCTCGCGCTACGCGCTCGGTCTTTGTATTTCTTCCACATTTGTGCACGGACCTTTTCAAATTAAAGGTAAAAAAATCGACAACTGTAATTTGGTGATTGTGAATTCTCTTTTGTTAAAGCTCTTTCGGCTTTAACGAAGTTTATATTATTACAATACATAATATGCATTGGTACTGAAACATACTTGCTTTCATTGTCTTGTTTTTGTGATTAAAAAAGGGGGCCTTCTATAAAAAAGTGTTATTGATCATTTTTTTGCAACTTGTGTCGGTTTTTCCGAAAAGTTAATTCTTTATTTTCAATATATTTTCATATTAAGAGTTTATAACAAGTTTGTAAATATTTTTTGGTTGAAGAACCTTTGTATTTTCATTTTTTTCGTCTCTTGTGTGGTTTTTCGAAAAATTTCATTTTTTTAATTTTGAATGTTATTTTTCACGATTAAAACAAAAACTACGCGTTCTATCTAAAAATTATTGATGAAAAATTTGGACGAGTATTTACTCTTTTTTGGAAGGGCAACTTTTGTCTATTTAATTTTTTCGTAGCTTGTGTCGATTGTCCAAAAATTTAATTTTTCATGTTTTTTGCGAATGAAACAAAAAGTACGTGTCCTATAAAAAAGTGAATCATAACAAATTTGTAGATATTTTTTGGGTGCACTTTTTTTTTTGGATAATATTTTTTCTTATCTTGCATAGTTTGACCGAAAAATGGAAATTTTTATTTTTCATTGTGTTTTGTGCGATCAAAATTTGAATTTTCGAATTTTCAAGAATATTCAAAAAGTTCTTCTGATAATCCCGTATGGCTTTCAAAAGCCACTTTTTTCTTCTTCTGATGTTTTTTCTTCATATCGTGCGTTGTTTGGCTTAAAATATTCTTTTTTTTTTGGATTTTGAAAAATTCCGTTAGCGAAAAGTGAGCCACTGAAGATTAGCAGAAAATTACTAATTTCAGTAGTCGAAATATTCCATTTTCAATATTATATATAATATTGCCTTCTAATTGTTTTAACAAAGATAGAAAAAGTAAAAATTTTGTACAATCTTAAAATCATAATGGATCAATATGGGATCAATATGAATCAAAATATTGAATAATCATGCATATTCGATTTTCAAAATTTTATTTGGTTGTACATTTTCCCTATTTTCCACAGAAATGTAAATAATTGCTAGTGAAAGCTTACAGATTCGATTAGAAAAAAGTGAGCTACCAAAGATTAGTAGAAATCTAATAATTCTATTAGTAAAGGTATTGACTAATTCAGCAGTACTAAGCAACTAATTGCTTCATTTAAATTAATAAATTTACTTAGGACTGTATATAATAATGTAATAAAAAGTTAAAAGCATGAAAAACGTGAAAAATAGAAAAGTTTAATAAAACGAAGCTATAGTGTACCATTCTTATCTCTATTGAAACAAGAAGAAGGCCATATTCTGACATTGTAACCGTGACGTAGCCTGCCTCAATTTAAAAGCATTGCTTTCTAATTGTATAAAGAAAGATAAGAAAAACGAGAATTTTTTAGACTCTTTGAATTACATGGGATCAATGTACTCGGAAGTGATTATAGATATTCAGGGTCTTCATGCGCTACTTTTCAACAGAGTTTTCGATTTTCTAAATTTTTTTCATTTGTATATTTTCCTAATTTTCCATCGAAAATTGCAATAATTTAGCAAGCTTAGTAAAAATTATTCGCCTTACATGAGCATAAGCTTGAACAAATATGCATATTAATGCATAAAGAAGGTTATTTTAATTGTATAGCCTTTTTATACAATAGATACTTCAATCTCTCTAAATAAAAATTTGTAAAATTTAAATTACAAGTGAAATTTTACAGATTTGATTAGCGAAAAGTGAGCCACCGAAGATTAGTAGAAAATTAATAATTCGAGTAGTCAAGATATTTCCTAATTTAATAGTGGAAAGCAAACTAATTTCTTAATAAAAATTATTAAATGTAGTAAGGACTGTATATGAAATAATTAAAAAAGGTTTTAAAAACGGAAAACGGAAAAAATATAAATTTTTAATAAAACTTCGCGATGGTGTAACATTTTTAACTCTATTGAAACGATAAGCAAAAAAAATAGATTTTTCATTTGTTAATAAGAAATCATCCAGTGCCTTAATTTTCCTTAAAGTGTTGCAAAATCTATATCTATAATTAATAACATTTTTTATTGTTCATAAACTCTCTTGATTCATTTTTATGACAATTATCATACATAAAAACCATTAATTAGCATATTTATTTATGTTTTGAATTTTTTTTATTAATCTCTGACACAACTGTATATTTTAATAAATAGAAAAATTTCTGTTTCCATTTTCAAAAAAGTGCCTTCTAATTGCTTCAACAAAGTTGGGAAATATAAGAATTTTTTACATTCTGTTCTCGAATTTAAAATGTATTAAAATTCAGAGTTGTGTCAGAGATTAATAAAAAAAATTGAAGAAATAAATAAATATGCTCATTAATGGTTTTTATTTATGATACAGTTTGGCAACTTTTGTGTAATCAAAAAACTCATGGTGCGGAAATTTTTCCAATTGGTTTTTTTTTTTAAGCTGCTTTATAGAAATAGTGTTATTTTTTATTGAAGAGGACAAATTTCCATATAAATAGTTGAACGTTGAACTAAAAAAAATAATAATTTTCAAACAAAAACAAAATAGTTCAAGTTTTAGTGAAAAAAAATTAATTTGAAACCAACCATAAGAGTTTTCACTAAAAAAATGAATGTTCAACTAAAATAGTTGAATTTTCAAGCAAAAAAATTAATTTTTACTAAAAAAGATAGATTGTCAACCAAAACTTAAGTAATTCAATTTCAAGTAAAAAAAATTAATGTTTAACCAAACAAACGAAGTAATACATTTTCATATAAAGTTGTAAATATTTAACTGAAATAGTTGAATTTTAAACCAGAAAGATGAATGTTTCACTGAAATGATGAAACTTTAACTAGAATAATTGAACATTTGACGAATAAGATTAGTTTTTAACCACGCAGATGAATTTCTACCAAAAGACGAACATTCAACTAAAAAATATAATTTTTCAACCAAAAATTGAAGAAATAAATTTTAGGCAAAAAATGGATGTTCAAAAAAGGAGATGAATTATTAACTAAAATCATGAAATATTCAACTGGAATAATAGTTACATTTTCATTGAAAAGAAAAAATAATTTTCAACCAAAAAACATGCAAAGAAAAAACAAGTTTTCAATCGAACAGCTCATTTTTCAACCGAAGAAATGAATTTTGAATTAAAACGATGAATCTTCAACCAAAAAAGATTGGTTTTTAGTAAAAGAGTTTTTCTTTCAACGAAATGATTTTATTTCCTACTTAAAAGATGAATCTTCTACTAAAATGATAAATATTTAATTGGGATACTTTATTTTTTAACCGAAAAGAAGAATTTTTAAAGTAGAAAATTAATTTTCAAAGAAAAATATAATTTTCCACCAAAAAAAAAAAAAATAGATTTTTTTAGCAAAATACGTGAATTTTCAACGAAATAGTTGAATTTTCAATTAAAAAAGACAAATTTCCACCCAAATTGTTGAATTTTTAACCAGAAAAGCTCAATTGCTAAATAAAAATGGAACAGTTAAATTTTCAGTCAAAGAAATTCATTTTCAACCAAACTGATGAATTTTCAACTAAAATGATGAATGTTTAACTTGAATAGGTGAATTTTATGCCAAAAAGATGAATTTTCAACCATAAAGATTAATTTTTTACAAAAAAGACCAATTTTTCACAAAGTACATACATTTTCAAACAAATAGTTTAATTTTTAAATACAAATTATCGATTTTCAACCAAATAGTTGAAGTGTTGCCAGAAAAAGATAAATTGATTTTCAACAAAGTAGTTATATCTTCAACTAGAGATAAATTTTAGATGAAAATGATGAATCTTCCAAGTGAGAGTGATAGTGGGACAGAGGGTGACGAATTAATAACTAAAATTCCTAATATCCTTAGGATATTAAAAGATGAGGAAAAATCTGAATAGCTTTACTCTCAGTTAATTTTAATTGTTCTGTACCTAAACTATTTCAAATAATTTATTCAATGAATTATATGTTTTTTATACAAAATTATAGACAATGAAATTAATAATTTCATGGGAAAACTTCACCTCATTGGCAAATTTGTTGATGACAGCACTCTCAGCTCGCGGAAATTATTACAAAAGATTTATTTAATTTTTTTAATAAACGTTTTCGAATAATTCCCGCGATACGAAAGTGCTGCCATGAAATTGCCACTTCATAACCTCAAAATCCTACTATTGATTGGCCCGATTGGGAACGATTGAAACTTTGCAACACTCAGTCGTTTCCAATCGTGCACACACAATTAAGAAACACGATTAGAAACAATCCAAATTTCTTTCTATCGTTCTGAATTGCTTTCAATTAATTATTTGTAGAAGGGTTTTTTAAAAACCCGGGAGGACGGAAAGCCAAATCGGATTGGTATTATATCCATTGTCCCTATTGATGTTATTATGGTGTTTTAAGATTTCGATTGCTTCACTATGATTTCTTGGAAAAATATAGTATGTTTTTGCGATGACGGTCCTTTTTTCAAATAAAATGCTATGTCCTGTTTCGATATGATGCTCCGATAGTGTTGATTGCGTGAAATGTTCTAGCCTGACTTTCCGTTCTCCCGGGTTTCAAAAAAAGACTTGATTGGCCAATTAAGTTCGACCAGTCCTCACCATGGGGCGCTCCGGCCAATCACAGGCATCCTAGAGAATATATCTAGGAACAACATAACCTGAAACTCCAGTGCAATGCAATGTTCACGAAATGTCAGCAAGATTCGTAGTTTTGCACACGAATGAAACCCGAAAAACCTCCTTTCAATTTATTATAATGAATCATCGTGAAAGCATTAAATCTATTATTTCAGAAAGATTTCACAGATATTTCAAAGATAACTATAATTTTTAATCACAGGAGGAAATCTTCGAAAAAATTATAATTTGGATAATTAATAGGGAATTTTTTAAAACCATTAAAATTCTGACTTAGAAGAGGAAATTTTTGAAATTTTTCAAGGAATCTGTATTATCATTAGAGAATAACAGGAATTTTTAATGTCTTTTTCAGACTAGATGGAGCTATGAATTAAAGATTCGCGGTGAGCACGAAAATACGAACTCTGGCGGCCACTTTGGTGAAGCTCTCTAAACAGTCTCGTCCTATTTATTTCTCACATGTACGGTTTATTTACATCTCACACTAATTAATGTAAGGTGTCACGTGTCAAAATTAAGTAAAATCGGTAGTTGACATATCAAAGTAACTAAACGGTAAGTAGTCAGACTATAATATTTATTACCATAGTAGATTAAAAGGAATGTTATGATGGCGTTTTAAGGTTTAGGTCAAGTCGTATGTGGTGAATAATGATTTTAATTATTATGTTTTCTCTATAATTATTAATATTAACCGGGAAATGACAGTGAATTTATTTTTTGACCGAGAATTTTACAAATTTTTACATAAGAAAGTCTGTCCAACTTTGATTTCAACCATTTTTTTAATAATTAGTTAAATTGTTCTCTTTTTCAATTATGATATCATTTAATTTTTAAGCGTACGTTTAATTTGAAATAATTTTAAAATGCAGTTTTAAAGACTTAAACAATTAAAAATTAGAAGCGTTTGAAATCGAAGATTTTGGATGAAAAATAGTTTTAGTTGATCAACTGTGAATATAAATTAATTAATAATTAATTAGACGATTCGGAATCAGTTCACAATTTTAGAATTTTCAGATTTTAACGTTAAAAATCATACTGTTTCAATTGGAAAGTCTTATTAGTTGAGCAAATGTAAACGACCGATTGAAAGTTTATAAAATATTTTCAATTTAAAAATAACTTCAAAATTAATAATATATTCATAATTAAAGGATTTTATTAAATTTCAAATATTGTTTAAGTGCAAAATGTTCCATTTTTAAACCATTCAATTTGAAATTTTGCAATTAAGAAAAAGAACAATTACTTAACATTTAGAAACATCTGAATTTTCATTTAAAGTAAGTAATTATAAATCCAATATTCAAAACTAAAAAAAAAGATAACTAAAGTTTTAATGTTACATTTTCAATTGTTCTATTTAAAAAAACTTAAATTGTAAGCCAAATTGTTGAATTTTGATGTATAAATAACAATTGAACATCTATTATTCTTAGAAAAAATTCGAGTAAGTTGAAGAGATGTTTTAGAAATTTGAAAAAATTCAAAATTATTTAAACATTTCAAATGATTTCAAATAATTTAAACAAAGTGCCTACGTGTACGAAAAATCCGGCTATTCGTACCGACATTTCGATGCAAAGAACTTTTTTTGTAGATTCCGAACAAAAAATGTATAAGCTTTTCAAGAATTGTGAAAGGCTTGAAAAGAATAAAAAAAATTTCCTTAGGATCCCTAGGAAAATTGAAAATGATTTTTTATTTTGCAAAATTAATTTCAAGAAAATATTTAAAAACATTTAGAAAGATTCACAAAACTATCAAAAATGAATGTGGGAGATTTTAAGGAAAATTTGTTTATTTGACAGGATTTTAGAAAACAATTAGGAAAAATTCGAATCATTTTAAAAGATGTTTAGAAGTTCTGAAACAATTTCAAAAATAATTTAAAATGTGAAAAAATGTAAAACAACATGTAGATTTGTCAAGATTTTGAAATAAAATTCTGAAGCATTTTTAAGATTTTTAAACTATTTAAAATAAAAATAATTTAACTTTTAAATTGAGAAGTGTTCAGCTTATAAAAAAATTTAAATGTTCAATAGGGTCATCTACTTTATTTTTTATTTTTGCATATTAAAGTATATGCTCTAAAATCATTAATAATACCAGCACACTGTAAGAAAAACTTTTTTTCGAAATTATATTTGAAAACGGAAAATTGGTACACATTTAAAATTCCTATTACTGTCGCGCCCATTCCGCCCTCTTGATGCAAAAAACAGCGCTACCATTGGTGCATTGGTGGTTTGTGCCTCAATGCAAGAATACGTCTTTCAAAAATCCGTGAAAATTATTTATATCTATAACCAAAGTTGAGGAACGAAAAAATGGTACAAAATGGTTCAGCGTGACATGTGCCCTACATCTTTAACGTCAACAGTATTGTTGGGAAAATCATTCCAACAAGTAAATTCTTTTTATTTTGAATAAAGAAAATATAAAATATGTTTTTTTTGATATCTTAACACTCTAATTGACTTATGTTAAACGGTGTTATATATTTATAAGATTTGATAAAAGCATCTGTAAAAAAAAGTGAGGTTAGGTTTCCTGAATGCAATATTGCCAATATTGCATATGTGTTACGATTCGCCTAAAGCAATTATCATGCTAAATTAATAAATTAAAATAAATGTTTCAAAGGTTCAACGTCATTCATCACAAAGAATCTTTTTTTCGCTTTTACACCTCGAATCTCAGCAACGTGGAAATTGGTGCACTTCGCAAATAAATCGATCATAAGTGTAATCACTATTGGAAAATTATCCAAACTGGCTTTAACGTATCCAGGCATACTGGTACTCCATCAAAATAAACCCTTTTCGCTAAAAAACCATGTGTTTCAAGCCATGAGGGCGCCACAGGTTTCGTTTCAAAAATTGACATTTCCGGTTGATATTTGGTCACTTTTCAATAAATTATTATAAATTATTAAAAAAACAAAATAAAGATTTAATTTCACATTTCAATTATTTGGGAGTCAAAGTTTATAAAAAGCTCAACTATATGACAAACAAAATTTTGGTGGATGACCCTATTTTTAATGTTTCTAGCTAAAAATTGCTTAAAATGATATAATTTTGAAAAATTTTAAATTCAATAATTGATTCTTCAATTTAGAGCACTGAAAATGATAACGTGGATTTATGTTTTTTGAACTGAATTTGCATCTTTGCACTCTATAATTTATAAAAGTTTACAATTTTAATTTGGAACTTTAACTGCATTTAATTTAGAATTGTTTAGTTGAAAAGTGTTAGTAGCTTCCATTTTATACGTGCAAATTATTGAGCATTTGAATTATAATATTTTTAAACTCCAATTTTAAAAGTTCAAAATTCAAAAGTTCCACTTTGGGTGCTTTAATTTGCAGCTCAGTTTTTATTACTTAAAATAGAAAAATTGTTGGCTTTAGAGATCGAATTTATTAATTTCATTGACTGTAAAAAATGTTTGCGAACCGGGAAAAAACCGGGAATTTTTTTCTTTGATTAAAACGGCCACCCTCTTACTCCAAAAAAGTCTTCAAATGATCGAAGATTCTGTTCCATTATACTTGGATGCTCTTCTCGCGCTGATAGAAATGAAAAACTGTCTTTTCATTTTTGGCCAAAGAAAGGAGCTGTCAGAACTAAAATAATTAATAGTTTTGGATAGTTTGAGACCAGAAATTTCAATTTTATTACGGGTCTTTGTAGTGCTTCCCATAAGCACCACTTGACCAGCTTAATGTATAAAACTGCTTCTTCTTCCGTCATACATATTTCGACTATTAAATGTTCCCTCAACAAATTGACAAATGTCTAATAATTCCAAGTACCGTACGTCCATTCTATATTCTTTATTTTAAGTTAAATTACAATAATTTCAATTATTGCGAGAAGTCACCACATCAATATTTCAAACGAGACTGTTTTCAGACCACGTGACCCGATCATATGGTTGTGATTGCAGCGCCTCTGTAGGTCGTGGTCACCGCGAATTGTAACGATCTGGGATAATATTGGCGCGAAAATCAAATTTATTCAAATTTGAAATTAGAATTTTGTATTAAAATATCAAAATGTAATTCTCAAATTTTGGGTTTCTTCCACTCCGAGAGAAGGACTCTCCTCGTCCGGTCTCCATGTCCGTGAAGTTAGCACACCAACAACTAAATATCCAACTTTTTTTTAATGGAATCGTTTGGATGTCGTTTGGATGCGTTTGGAAGCCATTTTTTTTCGTTTGGACGGCAAAACTCAAAAAGATATGGAGTTTTCAAAATTGGAGTGCTAACTTCATGCTGCGGAACAAATTTTAATTTTTTTCAAAAATTTTTTTACCAATCGTTTGGATGACGTTAGGATGCGTTTGGAAGCTAATTTTTTTCGTTTGGATGGCAAAACTCAAAAAGATATTGAGTTTTCAAAATTGGAGTGCTGCGGAACAAATTTTAATTTTTTTCAAAAATTTTTTTAACAATCGTTTGGATGTCGTTAGGATGCGTTTGGAAGCTCACTTTTGACTTTTGGACGATGAAATTGTGTAAGTTATCGAATAAAAAAGTCATTAGCACCATACTCGTGAGCGGCGCCTTCTCAAGTGGTAGTGACCTTCTTTGGTCAGCCGTGTCCTTAAATATAATATGATTGATGCGTCACAGCGAAAACTGTGGTACCGAAACTTTCCAAAAACGTTTCAAATTTTTGGATTATCTAAATTACCGTATATTTCTGAAATTATCAAAATTTCTGAATTTTACAAAATGTTCAATTTTCTCAAATTTCTCAAATTTTCTAAAATTTGTAAAATATTCAAATTTTTCAAAATATTCAAAATGTTTAAACTTATCAAAATTACAGAATTTTTCGAAATGTTACAATTTTCCAAAATCATTCAAATTTCTTAAATTAATGATCAAAAGTTTTTAATTTCTAACGTTATTTAAATTTCTAAAATTATCAAAATTTCTAAAATGTTCGAAATTCACAATATTGACAACATTTATAAAATTATAGAATCGTCTCAAATTTTCTAAATTTCGAAAATCTCTAAAATATCTAAAATTTTCAAAAATTATTAAAATTGGTAAAATGATCAAAATTTCGAAACTCTTGAAAATTTCTAAAATTATAAAAACTTTTCAAATTTTCAAAATTATGAAATTACCAAAATTTCTAAAATGTTCAAAATTTCTAAAAAAAAATAAATTTTATAATGGTTCAAACTTTTTTTTAATTTTCAAAGTTTCTACATTTTTGTAAATTCTAACATTTTCATAATTTCTCAAATTTCTATAAAACCCTCAAATTTTTAAAAGTTCTAATTTTTTCAAAAAAATTTATCATTTATATTTACCTATATTTCACAAATTTTAGAACTTTCCAAAATTTCCTAAATTAATACAGAAATAGAAATAACAATTCTGAAATTCCTTCATATAAGCAGAAATCATGCCTGTGTCACAAGAAATGCATTTAAAAAATACAACATAAAATTGGGCCAGGAGACGCAGTCAAAATGAGTTTTGTGATTATTTCGAAATAATGTGTTCAATTTAATTTTTTTATTTTACATATTCACTCACAATCTCTTTTATATTTGCTTCAACACATACATACTGTAGTATATAATAATAATGATATAAAAGTTGTAATAAAAACTAGTTCCACGGTCACGCAGTGATGTCAAAATTTTCATATTTTGATAATAACAAACAATTCATCATAATAAAATATTTTTGAGTTTTAGTCATTTTCGATTTTACAATTTTTTGTTTTTGGACCATCGTAATATACAGTAAATATATGGATATTAGGCTGGTAAAAAAAAAAAAAATTAGTCGATTTTTTCAAGTATCGCCCCTTATTTTGTTTCATTTAGTGAAAAAAAAATTTCACTGACTTTTTCAAATTAAAAAAATGTTTAGATTTAGGGCACAGCCCTTAAAGTATTGAAAGGCGTTAAACCTTCAGTAAATCCTTTAATTTTAAAAATAATAGTGAAAGCTTTACAGAGGTGATGTGAAACTATCATGCCAACAATACCACGGCTAAAAATGTCATTTTATGAATATTTACGCTCAAATTTGACAAAACTCATCCCTTAAAATAAGAAACTATAACATGATTTTAGTGTCTTTTTTGAATCTCATAAAATTTAAATAAAAATTGTAAGCGTAAATTATAACCATTTTTTACTATACAAGTATTGCAAATAATTCCCTTGAAATAAACATTTTTCCCCTTTTCACCCTTTATAATTCATCAAAAATTTTATTTTCTTTCTTCGAAACTTTTTAGTTCAATACATATTTTATATAAGTATATTTAAATGGAAAGTTTTTAATACCCAAAATGTAATTTTGTATGAATTATTAAAGTTTAAAGGTGAAAAGGGGAACAAGTTTTATTTTAATTCCGTTTCTCACAAAACCATCTACATATTTTATATTATCTTATCCTCACTATTCGCAAATATTTACAACTATTTACATTGGATTCTTATATCTAGATCCTTACTTTAAATTAAATAACATTTTTTAAATTTAGCACTTGGTAATTTATAAATATAATATTCCAAGTCTGCCAATTATGACGATTGCAACGACATGTTATTTGACCTAAAATGTTAAAAATCAAACAATAAATGTTCAAGTTTATGTGCAATTTTATGGAAATTTTCTTAGTATATTTTACTCAAATCCACTGTAGAGGCTTCAATTTATTGGTCCAATATTTTACTTAACTTGGGAAATTCCGGAAGCTAAAATTTGGAAATATTTGAAAACTTGTTAACTATCATCACAAATTTAATTCATTTCTCAAACAATCGCATTTATCAAAATTATCCTTAACTAATTTTGCACTTCCAGTCCAAAAGTATATGAATAGTGTCATTCCTAGCTTATTTTGGAAACTCCTGACAAACATCATATTTTTTTACTGTTTGATATTACCGGCTCCAGACATTTTACATTTTACATTTTTACATTTTAAATTTCTCAATTTTGACTCCGGATTTGTCATCAGCGACCTAAAAACCCCTTAGGAAATGAACTTTCGTGATGAATACGGAATTAGTTGCTTCTACCAGTTTTGGCACATAACGTCGATTTCGAGTCTTATTATATAATTTCAAGAAATTCTAAGCTAGAGACATTAATTTATACATCAAATTTTCAAAGAAAATTCATTTTTAGTTTTTCTAGAATTTTGATGAACATTTTTTATTATTTTGAAACCTCTCAACATGCTTAGAAAGCTCCTAAATTTTGTATTCATAATCTTCAAAAATCTACGTTTTGTTTTGAATGTTTTGAAATCTTTTCAAATTTTACATTACTTTGGAATCTTTTCAAAACTTCTAAATATATCTTAAACTAAATCGATTTTTTGCCGAATTAATAATTGACTAAACTTTTTTTCAGTTTTCAATGAAAATTACGTTCTTTTCTTAGCTGAAAATTAATTTTTTTTTGCCGAAAATTCAACTATTCCATGTTTGATTGAAAATTCATTTGTTTGGTTGGAAATTCCTTAATTTTAAATATTCCTGTGAAAATTCTTGTATTTTGTTAAAAATGAATCTTTTTGGGTAGAAAATTAATCTTTTCGGTTGAAAATTCAACTGGTTGGTTGAAACATTTTTTTTAAATACATTTTTGTGGTTGAAGACTCATTATTTTAGTGAAAAATTCTTTGCTTTAGTTGAAAGTTTTACTGTTCTGTTGAAAATTCGTTTTTATTCAGTGAAAAATAAATTTTTGAGCTGCGACTGAAACATCTTTTTTGGTTAAAAATTCAACTTTTTTTTTTAAATTAATGTTTTTTTGGTTCGAAAATTAGTCTCTTTTGGTTGAGGCTTAGGCTAATAAAAATAAAACAGATGTGCCAGTAGTAAAACGTCTGGAGACGGTAATATCAAACATATTATTTTTGAAAGGAAGAATAAATGTTTTCAAAATTTTTTCGAATTCAGTTAAAAAAATTTTTTCGATACTTCAGCAAATGCAATTTTCTGTTAAAATAGTTTTCTAATTAACTTTCATAAAAAAATTGGTTGAGCAGTAAAAAAAATTATGATGGTTGTCAGGAGTTACCAAATTAAGCTAGGAATGAGACTATTTATACTTTTGGACTGGGAGTGCAAAATTATTAGAGATAATTTTGAGAAATGCGATTGTTTGAGAAATAAACCAAATATAATATGTTAGTTAATAAGTTTTCGAATGCGGCTAAATTTCAGCTTCCGGAATTCTCCAAGTAAAGTAAAATATTGGACCAATAGATTAAAGCTACTGCAGTGGATTTGAGTGAAAATATACTAAAAAATTTTCCATAAAATTTCAAATAAACTTGAACATTTATTCTTTAAATTTCAATTTTTTAAGTCAAATAACATATCATTGGAATCGTTATAGTTTGCAGATTTCGAATATTATATTTACAAATTACCAAGTGCTAAATTAAAAAAATGTTATATTCCTCATTTTAGTCCTCATTAGGCACAAAGGACTCCCGCTGAGTGCCAACAGCACTCATGTCAGTATTCTTGAATGGTCACCCATCCAAGTACTAACCAAGTACTAACTAATAGAACATTTCACAAATTTTATAAAAATTGACAAGTTTTATAAAAATTGACAAATTTTATAAAAATTGACAAATTTTATAAAAATTGACACATTTGATAAAAATTGACAAATTTAAGAGAATTTGGGAAATTTGAGAAAATGGAACGTTTTGTAAAATTCAGAAATTTTGATAATTTTTATCATTTCAGAAATGTTGAAAATTTTAGAAATTTTCAACATCTTAGAAATTTGGAAAATTCTGAAAATATACGGTGATTTAGATTATCCAAAAATTTTAAATATTTTCGGAAAGCTTCGGTACCACAGTTTTCGCGGTGACACATCATATTATATTTAAGGACACGGCTAACCAAAGAAGGTCACTACCACTTGCGAAGGTGCCGCTCGCGAGTATAGTGCTAATGACTTTTTTATTCTATAACTCACACAATTTCATCGTCCAAAAGTCAAAAGTGAGCTTCCAAACGCATCCTAACGACATCCAAACGATTGGTAAAAAAATTTTTGAAAAAAATTAAAATTTGTTCCGCAGCACTCCAATTTTGAAAACTCAATATCTTTTTGAGTTTTGCCATCCAAACGAAAAAAATTAGCTTCCAAACGCATCCTAACGACATCCAAACGATTGGTAAAAAAAATTTTGAAAAAAATTAAAATTTGTTCCGCAGCGTGAAGTTAGCACTCCAATTTTGAAAACTCAATATCTTTTTGAGTTTTGCCGTCCAAACGAAAAAAAAATGGCTTCCAAACGCATCCAAACGACATCCAAACGATTCCATTAAAAAAAAGTTGGATATTTAATTGTTGGTGTGCTAACTTCACGGACATCCGGTCTCCGACATGACGAAACCAACGTGGCTTTTCAGGCTCCCATGTCGTGATTAAATTTCCGAATTTAATACTTAAATTTATTAAAAAACTGAAGAATGAATCTTTTTGTATTAATAAAAAGGGTATAAGTCAATGAAACAATTAAACTTTCAAATTTAAACTGTTATATTTCAGCCTTTGTGATCAAAATTATTCTAAGTCCGATTTGACAATTTTGGAAAGAACTGAAGCATAAATTACCCGTCCAATCACTCTCACGCATTCAACCAATCAGAATCCAGATTTACACCGCCAACTTGACTAAAGCATGACCTAAATTCTCGTTAACCCATGATGAAACCCCGGCCTACACTCAAAAAAAAATTTATTTGATTCAAGGAAATGCGTTTCTTTGGTTTTTTTTTCTTTCGAACAAGGAATTGTTTACTTCAGTTAAGTTAATATTGTTAAGATGCAAAAGATTCACGCATTACTTCAAGGAAATGATTTCTTTGGTGAAATTTCTTTAATATAAGTAAATATTTCTTCGCATTAAATGCGAAAAATATCAAGACAAAGAAATCATTTCCTAGAAGGTAGGAACCTAGGTTTATTGAATACGTTTTAGGCGCCTAAAGAACTCCTTCTTTAGTCCAATGAAATCGATTCCTTGAAATGGATAAATATGTTTGAGAATCGAATAATTCATACATCATTGAAGCAATTATTTAATTTCTTTTTTAGTCAAGAAAATATTCACTCAAGATAAATGAATTTTCATTCAATTGAAGAAATATTTATTCCATGCTAAGAACTGTCAAAATCATAATAATGAAACAGTTATCTAAATTTAAAAAATATTCTTTCACGATAAATCGATATTCGTTCAATTGAAAAAAAAATTATTTAACACTATAAGTTGATATAATTGTTGCAACGAAATAATGACTTAAATAGAAGAAATACTTATTCAAGATAAATGAATATTCATTCAGTTAAACAAATATTTATTGCATTCTAACAATTATCATAATCAACACAATAATAAAATTGTTTGAATGTAAAAAATATTCTTTCAATACAAATGTATATTCATTGAATTGAAAGAAATATTTCTTGCAAGCTAAAAGTTGATATAATAATTGCAACGAAATAATTACTTAAATTGAAGAAATATGAATTGAAGATAAATGAATATTCATTCAATTATATAAATATTTATTGCATTCTAACAATTATTGTAATCAACACAATGCAAGTATTATTTAAATTTAAAAAATATTTATTTAATATGAAGGAATATTCACTAAACTGAACAAAATATTTATTTCATGCCAGAAGTCGACATAATCATATCGCAATCAAATAATTACTTGAATTGAAAAAATATTATTTTGAGATAAAGGAATATTACATCCAATTCAGCAAATATTTAATGCATTCTAACAATTATCATTGTCAACACAACGCAAACATTATTCAAATGTAAAAAATATTCTTTTAATATAAATGTATATTCATGAAACTGAACAAAAATATTTATTCCATGCCAGAAGTCGACATAATCATCGCAATGAAATAATTATTTTTGTTTAAAAAATGTTAACAAAAATAAAACGTTGATTCATTCAAATGAAAGAAATCTTCGTTTGAATGAGTAATTTTCTATTAATCAATTTTACAGAAAAAATAATTATCCAATTCCTATACCTCACCGACATTTTGTTGCCAACTCTTCTCAACTGGAAATAAGACAAGTTGAACTTTGGAAAATTAAATAATAGCCAGTAAGGGACGTTTACCTTGTCCTAAATCTTTATTTTCAATTATGAAGATTTAAGACAATTTTAAAAATTATAAAAAATATTTAAATATAGCTTTTAGTAAAAATTATTATCACAGAAAATGTAAGTTTGCCTTTTAAGTTCAGTTACATGAAATTAAATCTTTCTCACGAATAAAGTTAAATTTAAAAATTACGTTTCCCATCATGAAAATTGTCTCTATAAAGTGACTAAAATATTTGGCAACTTATGTAAAAGTTTACAGTTCGCATTATGAAACAACTGTTTCATTTAATTTTCATAATGAAACAATTTCATTTTTTTATTTAAGATAGGGTAAAAGATAAAACATTTCTGCATCAAATATTAATTACTAGGTTGAAATATTGTTGACTACTCTCTCAGAAATATAAGGAAAAAAGTGTAAATAATAACATTTTCTTGGGTTTATATACCCTCCAATATAATCGATTTTTTTACAAAACTGTGCTTTTTTTCTTTTATTCTGCCAAGATCTGAACTTTGAACAAATAATTTCAAATTGTGAAATCGTTTATAAATTTAGTGTTCAAGTATAAGAAATTTTTGAATGTTTGAAACTTATTTCTCCTAAGTTCAGACTTTTAATTTCAAGGTATTTTCTTTAAAACCAGAATGATTATATTGTATACGTTTTGCTCTATAATCTTCATATTGTTTAAATAAACCCGCATTTGAGCAATAACACGTGTTTGCTGATAATATGAGCTTGACCGTAAAAAATGTACCACATTATAATTTATAGGGCATTCAATTTAAAGCCGGCACTGGTCGTTTCTCTCAAGCGGTAAGAATTTTCTTGGTTAGTATATAGTAAGGACCATTTCGACCAATACCCTCAGCGTGCGATATTCTGCGTTACACTCAAAACAAAGAATTTTTGGAACCAAAAAAATGCATTTACTTGAATCTTATTTCTTAGCATCAAGAAAATATTCTTTAATAGTATTAATTTTTATTTAAACCAGCCACATATCTTTTGCGAATTTTAAGAAATGAATTCTTTGGCTATATTTTCTTGATTGAAACAAATATTTCTTATATTCAAGAAAACCATTTCTTTGATTCCAAAGTTCTAGATTCGTTGAAATCTGATTAGTCGTCCAAAGAAATATTTATTTGATTCAATGAGTTCGATTCTTCAAATTGATTCGGACGCATTTGAATCAATTAATTGCGCATATTTGAATCAAGTCTTTACGTTTATTCAAATCAAAGCAATAATGATTTAATTCAAAAGAATAGTAATTAAATTAAAAATATATTTATTTGTTACAAAGAGTTCATGCATTTATACCAATGAAGCATTTATTTAGATGAATAAGGTATTGTGTTTGCATACATATTTATTTCTTCATTTGAAGGAAATGTTTTATTTGCTTACTAGAATTAAATTATTCATAACAAATGAACATTTATTCCAACGAAGTAATTATTTTTTCAAATCAAACATTCAATAATTTGGCATAATTTGTTTCAATTGAATACTTCTATAGATCAAAGAAATATGTTGTTAAATTCAATATCCATGTTTTTGATTTGAAGAAATATTTCTTTGGCATTTATGGTGAGGGCTAAATACGGCTTTCCGCCTTATAATTTCCATGTTGCGACAGCGTCGTGGTCATCGTTGTGGATTTGACACACGACGGACCCAAGTTCGATTCCTGCTGGAGGTGGATTTTTCATCAACTTTTTCTGTTTCATGTTCATCAAGATTGTAAAATAATAATTATAATTTAAGCTGAAAGAATCCATTTGGTTATTTAGGAAAATATGTACTACAGTTGAAGTACGAACTACTTTATTGCACTCGCGCATGGTTTAGGCCAAAGAAATATTTGTTTGAATCAGTGGGATATTTTTTTGCTTCAAATACTCAAAAATTTGATGCGAAGAAATAGTTTTGTGAGTCTATAAAATATTTGCTTGACTTTAAAATATGTTTCTGTCCATCAATTCACATATTCTCATCTCAAAGAAATATTCATTCCCATTCATGGCACATTCATTTGGAACAATGAGTCATTTATTTGGTTTAAAATGTATATTTTTGTCTTTGATTAATATTTCTTTGATTTAAAGAAATATTTCCCTCCGATCAATAGGTCGTATTTTTGAATTACAGTACGCTTTATTGAAACAAAAAATCAAATCTGTCAATCAAAAAAACGTTTATTTTATCCGATCGACAATACTTTTAATTAAGAAAATATTTCTTAGAATTGAAATTGTATTCGATTATATCAACTGACTGATTTTTGAATCCAAATATCTAATTTCATTCAGTTAAAGACATCGTCCATTTGCTCAAATAATATTTCAGAGGCTGAAGTAATTATTTATTTGCTTCAATAATTTCTTATTTTTCATACAATTAAACGATTTCTTTGAATTGAAGAAATACATTATTGGACGTATCCAGTACGGCCATTTCTTTGAATCAAAGAAATTTTTTTTGATTCAAAAACTTTTTTTTTTCAGTGTAGATCGCTTTCTGAAAAATGCCCATTAAACACGTTTCCTCGATTTAGGCTCAAATCTCATTTTATGCTTCACTATCAAAAACGTCAAATAAACAGTATTCAAAATTAACAGTAGTAAAAAGTTCATTAGTTTTTACAGTTTTTGTGCAAATAATAATCAGCTTAAATTCTGGTTGAAACTAGTTAATAACAATGTCTTCTTTATTTGATTTAACTATTCAAGCACGAAATCTCGACGTTATCTTTTGTGAGTCCAACTAACTCTCTTTCCTAAAACCCCTTAGAAGTCATTCATTTTACGTTTCTTTCATACTTATTCCGCATTATAAACTAGAGCTGAAAACAAAACTTGTAGCAAAGAACATTCTTTTCCGATTACATGCAAATCATAACATCAAATTGAAATTCAACTTTAGAAATAAATTCAGAGTCAGTTCACTTTTCTCGAAATACCAGGTCTCTCTCTCTGTATATATATTTAATTTATAAACCCTTCTAACTTTATTCATTCAATAATTAACAATTTAATTAATTAAATTCGTATAATTCCTAAAATCATCAGTAAAATTTATATTCAAGCAGCTCGCGCTATTTTAAACGTCCAGGAGGTGCTGCCCCAAGCGGGCGACATAGACACTAAAGAACAATCATAGATTGTTACAAAATTATTTTAATTAATTTTTTCTGAAAAACATCTTCTCCTTTCGCTCCACTGGGAGTCGAACCACAGAACTTCTGATTTCCGGTGAGTTGCTTTCCCATTCAGAAAAAATTAATCATTCATAGCTGCATCTTGTCTGAAGAAGACGTTAAATATGTCTGTCATTCTCTAAGGATAATACAGATTCCTTGAAAAATTTGATGTGTACCATCTAGTGTAATAATGTCGTTAGACTCCCAGCGGAGCGAAAATATTATAATAGTGAAAAGGAACAATAAATTTCCAAAAGTGTATCAATTTAAACTTGGAGCGTTGCATTTTTTGAAAGTATTCGGATTTTGGTTCGAAACAGAGAATTTAAAAAAAAAATGATGATTTCAGATCTGAAACAAGGCATTTTTCTAAAGAATTACAGTAATTTGGTTTTGAAGGAGGGGATTTTTTAAAAGGATTATCATTTTGATTTGGAACAGGAAATTTTCAAGAAGAATCATAATTCTGACTTGCAACAAGGAATTTGAAATAAATTATAATTGTGAGTTATACCAAGAAACGTTAAAAAATAATTACAATTTGAAATTGAAACGTGGAATTTTCGAAAAGAATTATCATTCTTGTTTGGTGCAGGGTCTTTTTGAAAAATGATTATAATTTAGATCTGAAATAGATTTTTCAAAAGATAAACAATTTTCATTTTTTTTGACAATTCTGATTTGCAGCAGTAAATTTTCGTACTAAAATTCTGATTCTAATCCGAAACAAGGAATTTTCAAAAAATAATCATAATTCTGATCTGAAACAAAAAATCTTCCAACAAAATTGATTTGGAAAAGATAATTTTTCAAAAGAATCACAATTTACGCAGGTGTATAAACATAAATCTGTCTTGCTTCGTAGTTTAAGAGGCTTAGTTCAAGAAATCGTAAAGATTTTTAAAAGTTTGTTTTTCTTAAGTTTAAAATAAGATTTTTAATATTTATAAAGCAATTTTAGTTTTTGAAATATTTTTTCTTTTTCGCATATTTTGGGCAGAAGATAATAAATTATTCACACACGTGAAGTATATTAATTTTCTTACTGTTATATAATATATATATTAGATCAAAATTGGTGCAAAAATGTGAATAGTGATAAATAGACAAGTTTAATAAATTATGACATTGAATCATTTACACTCTCAATGTGTTTCACCTTGCTTTATTTACGTGTCGTGTCTAGATTCGCCGGAAATATTTGCTTAATTTTCAATCAATTTTAATTAACAGCAAATCATTATATTTCGTAATTTATTCTTAACATATAATTCGTTATAATTATATTCAATATTATTCAAGAGATTGTGATTGAATTAAATTTTAATTTGTAAAATAAATATTTAAGAAGAACTTCACTACTTCCTAAATAAAAATTTTTCTATAAAAACGTGGCATATATAGGAGAATCGATCAGGGAATAAAACAATCCATTGGTGATTGCAATTGCATGGAAATTTTTATTTTTTTCGTATGTGGAAGGAAAAACATTAGATATGTTTAAAGGTTTTCAAATCAAAAACTACTTCCATGAACACGTGCGGAGAACCATGTTTTTAATTTTTCATTAGCTGCGTTAGACTTTAGGGATGAGGATTTTTGAAATAAATTTGCAAATATTTAAAAAGTAATTTTAATTTAAAAATTTTAAATTAGATTAAAATCAAATTCAAAAACCTATTTAACGTCCAATACTCAAGTTAATATATAGAATTCCTGAAAATAAAAACAAGAATCCAACGACCAAATTTGGACAACCACTATAAAATGCTCCTATTGTAATTCCAAGAAAAAAAAAGAAGAAAAATTTTTTCCTAACAAAATTTCAATTCCTGAAATCAATTATCTTCTTCAAAAAACAATTCTGTTCCTCCCATGATTTGAAACATGGTAGTGGACATTCCAGCTTTTTAGGACGAATTTGAAACCAATTTATTAAATATAATTCTAAATATCACAATCCTCATTAAATAAAATTCAAGCGTGATGGTATAGAAATTTTTATTTTTGTCAAATAACAATTTTTATAGCAGTTTATATAACTCCTCGTCATCTTTTACGTGACAGATGCGCGAAGGGGAACGAATCGAGATTTTATTTGAATTTAATTTGAATATTTTATAGAATAGTTTCTGATAATACGATATTTCGTAGAATTCAGTTTTGTCATTCTTGTAAATAGAATACGTCACACCCACCAAAGTAACGTATTTACAAGCAATCTTCCTGAAAAATGATGAAATGTGAATTATTTACACGCATAATCTATTTTACCTCGTTTCATTCACGCCTCGTGTCTAGGTTTGATGGAAATTTTGTTTGATTATAATCCATTGTTAATTAAAATTAAATGAAATTTTTGACTTCTGTCTTAGGGGCGATCTATAAATCATCTTATCGGTTTTTCGCTCCCCCCCTCGCATGTGACTGACCGTTATGTTATTGCTAAACCCCCCACCGTCACTGACCATTATCACGTGACTTTTTCTTCAAATTACAAAAATTTAGATAACATCACAGAGAACATTAAAATAAATTTTTAAAATCTGTTGATTGCGAATTCTATATTTAGAATGAGACAGTAGTTTGCGCAACGATCGCGTAAATGTTAAACTTTAAGAAAACTCTATATATCTTCAAATGAAAAATCATGATATAATTTGAAGAATTTTAAACCTCCTTCAATTTGAGTGCTAGTTTAGGGAAATTGGTCAATTAGAACTTGAGATCTACTTAAAAAGTTCGGAACAACTTTGAAAATTGAAAAAAAATTTGAACATCAATGTTCAAAAAAAAAAAAAAAAAACGCTTCCATAAACAAGTTTTTGAGTGTGATTTTCGTTTTTAGTGGGCCAAAATACATGGGTATTATGTACAGTATCTGAAATAAGGAATTTTTCAAAAGATCTACTCCAGATGATTCTGACTTGGTATGGGGAATTTTTCCAAATAACTGTAATTCTGAATTGTAAGAAAAAATTGTCTAGAAGAATTATTTATAATTCTGATTTCGAACATTAGCTTTTTGAAAAAAATTATGATTCAGATCTGAAACAAGGAATTTTCTAAAAGAATTACAATTTTTACTTGGAACGTGCGATTGTTGAAAAGAATTATGATTCTGATTCGGAACAGGAAATTTTCGTACAAAAATGATAATTCCGATCTGAAACAAAACATTTTTCAAACGAATCACAATTTGCATCCTATCCAACTAAAAAAAAAAACAATTTTAGATGATGTTAAATTTATTAGACGATATCTCTGATAAAAAATCTCTGATGAAATATCTCTGAAAAAAAGGTGAAGTTTATCGCAGATTTATAAACATGAATCTGCCTTCAAGTAATCGTGAAGATTTTTAAACGTTTTTTTTTTGTCCTTTTAAGATAAGAGTTTAAATATTCATAGAACAATTTCAGTTAATAAAACTCTTTTGGTTTATCGCATATTTTTGAAACGCCTAGGGCGCGCGACTGTTGGTTCTCGCGCTTCGCGCTCGATAATATATTTATCTCGCGCTTTGATCTCGATAATGTGTTTTCCCCACATTTGTGCACAGACCTTCTAAAATTAAAGATCAAAGCATCGACAACTGTAATTTGGTGATTGTGAATTCTCTTTTGTTAAAGCTCCTGTAGCTTTAACGAACACATGCTCATAACGTATCGTGTACTTCGCGCTCGATTTTGTCGAAAATCTGAACTTTTGTACATTATGTTTAACATTTTCATATCAAATGTATATTACGTTTATTTATGTACCTCGGCCTGGAATTCCTTTCCTCAGATAATGGAAAATAAAGTAGAAAATGTATTCATCATGATTAATTTAATGTTTGTTTCTTATTCTGCATTGAATTTTATTCTTAGCTATCCTGCAAAATTTATCAGTTCAATCGATTTATATTATGACAATGCATAATATGCAACTTGTGTCGTTTTTCAATTAATTTAATTTGCTTATTTTAAATGTTATTTTTTACAATTCAAACTAAAAATTCGCATCCTAGCGTAAAGTGGTTTTGAGCAAATTTGTAGATATAATTGAGGCGAAAAATTTTGTTGAATAAAATGTTATTGTACCTTGTGTCCTTTTTCCAAAGTGGTAATTTTGTTATTTTTAATATATTTTCATAACAAGAGTTTATAACGTAGATCTTTTTGGGTTGAACAACTTTTGTCTTTTCATTTTTTTTTCGTCTGCTGTGTCGTTTTTCTCGAATTTTAATTTTTTAATTTTTAACCTTGTTTCTTGCGATCAAAAGAAAATCTACTCCTTCTATCTAAAGAATATGAATAACAAATTTTGTAGATCATTTTTGGTTGTACAACTATTGTCCATAAATTTTCTTTACCTTGTGCCGTTTTCCAAAAAATTTAATTTTTTTATTTTGAATGTGATTTTTTACGAAACAAAAACTACGCGTCCTATCAAAAAATTATTATTGATAAATTTGTAGCTCTTTTTCGAAAACAACATTTGTCTTCTATTTTTCGTAGCTTGCGTCGTTTGTCCAAAAATTTAATCTTTTTTACTTTTAATGTTGTTTTTTACGAATTTAAACAAAAACTATTTTTATTATCAAAAAGTAAATAGTAACAGATTTGAAGATCTTTTTTTAATCCACGATTTTTCTTGATTCATCTTTTTTCGTATCTTGTATAGTTTGACCGCAAAATTGAATTTTTTATTTTTCATTATTTTTTTTGTGCGATAAAAATTTGAAATTTCGATTTTCAAAGAAGATTGAAAAATTTGTAATGAGCATCATACAGGTTGTTCGAAAAGCAATGTTTTTCTTTTCCTTACTTTTTTCATATCGTGCGTTGTTTGACTTAAAATGTTCATTTTCGTTCTTTTTTTTTAATTTTGTAAATGCTATAACTCTGGTAATTTTTTTTTATCGAAAGAATTCATAAGAGGCCGTCCATAAATATTGCAACGCGTTTTCCTTTGCTTAAATAAAGATGAGAATAAAACTTTCCTGAAGCGAAAAAAACGATATAAACAAAATAAAAACGCGTCACGCGGTTTATGGACGGCCCCTCAAGATAATTTGTTTGTATTTTTGAATAGTACAAACAGCAGTACATAGAATTTTTAAATTCTTTAGAAAGTTATCGTGCTAACCAACTAAGAATCACAATACACTCAATGACACACAAACAATACCCAATAATACACTGACACACAGGCAGACAGACAGACAGACACTGATAAGAATGTAAAAGTTGAATTCTCAAATAAAATATAATAGTTGATATTTCAACCAAAAAATATTTCAAATTTGCTCTAAAAACAGTTGAATTCCACTAAAAAAGACGAATTTTCAACAAAATAGTTCAATCCTCAACCAAAAAAAAAAAAAAAAAAAAAATATCACGCGTCCTATCAAAAATTGATCGCTAATAAATTTTTAGATCTTTTTTAAACGCACACTTTCTGTTGATTCGTTTTTTTTCGTACCTTGCGTCGTTTTTCCAAAAATTGATTTTTTTTCATTGGTAATGTTATTTTTCACGATTAGATGAAAAACTACGCATCCTATAAAAAAATAATAAATTTGTAGCTCTTTTTTGAGTAAACGAATTTTGTCTATTTATTTTTTCCGTACCTTGCGTCGTTTTTCCAAAAATTTAATTTTTTCATTGTTATGTTATTTTTAACGATTAGAACAAACACTACGCATTCTATGAAAAAATAATACATTCGTAGCTCTTTCTTGAGTAAACGAATTTAGTATATTTATTTTTTTCGTATGTTGAGTCGTTTGTCTGAAAATTCTATTTTCGTATTTTTAATGCAATATTTTACGAAAAAAAACTACGCGTCCTATAAAAATGTGTTCTGTGACAAATTTGTAGATTTTTCTTGAATACACAATTCTCGTCTATTCATCTTTTTTCGTATCTTGTATAGTTTGACCGCAAAATGGAATGTTTGATTTTTCAATATTTTTGTGCGGTCAAACTTTGAATTTTCGACTTTTCAGAAAAATGTGAAAAGTTGTTGCGATAATCTTGTAGGGTGTTCAAAATGCAACTTTTCTCTTTTTTTTTTTACATTTTTCACATGTTGCGTTGTATGGCTTAACATATTAATTTTTGTTTGTTTTTTGGAATTTCGTAAATACTCCAGTAATTTTTTTTTTAATAAGAAAAAGTCATGGAAATACATTTTTCGTCTTCTCGAGTACTTCTGATCACCGTACATAGAATTTTAAAATCTTCAAAAAAGTGGTCCCTAAGATATTGAAAATGCTTTATCATTTTGAATTTTCATCCAAAATGGCTAAATAATGAACTTGACCTTCATTTTAGGATACTTGAAGAGTGTACCAAAGTCCAATCCAACATGTCAATTCTTTCGAAAGTTATCGTGATAACAGACTGAAAATCTACAGACAATGCAGACATGCATACATATATACAGACAGACAGATTCGCAAAAACCCTTTTTTCGGGTTCAGGGGGTCTCCAAACGTGGAAATTTGACAAAAAAAGGTGGGGGGGGGGGCAAATTTTACACAAATATAATACCTTCTCTGATGAGAATGTAATAATAAAATTGTTTAGTTAGAACGAATATTTTAATTTTTTCAGAGCTATATAACGTATATAAGTTCAAGTTTTATATAAAAATGTTAATATTAATAAATTGATATGTTTGATAAAAAAAGACGATTGTGTAAGATTTTCAGCTTTATTCAAACAATTAGAAGCTGATTGCGATACTTGTAAAAAGACTACGTCACCTCCAGCAAGTTTTTTCTTCAAATTATTTTTCCTCAAAATGATGACATTGAATTATTCACACTCTGAATCTTTTTTACCTTGCTTTATTCACGCCTCGTGTCTAGATTTGCCAAACATATTGGTTTAATTTTTGATGAATTTTCTTTAACAGCAGATCATTTCATTCCGTTATTTATTCTTAACATTTTATTCGCCATGTTTTTATTTAATATTATTGATGAGATTCTAATTAAATTGAATTAAATTATATTTTTCATACAAAAATTTTCATTAAATTGTTTTTCATAAACTACGTTTTGTTTTAGGGATAAAGATGTGAAAAGTAAATTTGGAAATGTTTAAAAAGTAATTTCAATTCCTAAAATCAATCTTATTCTGGAAAAAGTGGTCTCTCTTCAAATGATATAAAAAATGGTCTTGAATTTTTATTTAGCCTAGGCATAGATATTTCAAGGTCCATGTATGTACATTAGGGTGGTCCAAAAATGCATTGGAATTTTTTTTTTCGAATTTCTATGAATAACGTCCAGGAATTCATTCGAACAAACACAAAAATAAATCAATTTGAAAAAAAAAATTATATTCAGAGGTAGCGCAAGCCCCATGAATTTTAACAAGTATTTCCCATAAGAAAAAAAGATGCTTTTGTAAATTTCATTCAGAATCCTCAATATTAGCTGAATCGAGTTGAAACTCAAAATTTCTCTCTACAATCAGCCACAGAATACTAATAAAATATTACTTTTCGAATATCACCCCCATAAGTGTGTTTTATAGGCTGCCAAAAAAAACCCATAAAAGTGGGTTTTGCGAGTTTTTGGTGCTAATTAGGATTTTTTTGCGGTTTTTTGAATGCAAATAGTTTCTGATACATAAAACACCACTTTATGCTTATAATTATATTTTTACATAAATCGTTTAAACAATTTATTATTGTTTTCAGCAATTTTCTTTTAGAATGGAGATAGAAATTCACGGTTTTTTCAAAAAGTTCCCACTTTTTGTCCAATTTTCAATTAGAGATATGTAAAAGTTTATTAATGTTAACAAACATAATTGTTTGAAAAATTTATTAATAATGTTAATAATATTATCTTCTGAAAATGCTAGAAATTGACTTTTTTCTGAAATTTTCAACTTTTTGTCAACTTTTCATTTAGAGTGAGTGAATATTTAATTTTATATAGCGAAAATAATTGTTTAAACTAATTATTATTGTCTATAGCTATCTTCTTCCTTATTATTACTAGATAGTTGCGGTTTCTTTTCTGAGTTTTTCAACTTTTGTCCATTTTTCAATTAGAGTGAAGTGATAATTAATTCAAATTAACAAAAATGATTGTTTAAACAATTTATTATTATCGTTGATAATATTGTCTTTGTTTAATGGTAGAAAGATGGGGTTTTTTCTGAAATTTTTAACTATTTGTCTATTTTTCACTTGGAGTGACTTAATAATTATCAAGGATCAGCAAAAATAATTATAATAATTCTGAAATTTTTATATTTTTGCCAATTTTTCACTTAATGAGGTAATAAATAATTATTGAATATTAATAAAAATAGTTGCTTAAACAATTTATTATTGCTTATAACTATTTTCTCTCAGATAAGTGCTAGAAAGTAGCGGTTTCTTCTGAAATGTTCAACTTTGCTTTGCCTTTTTAGTTATGAACAAATGATAAATATATTTCAGAGAGAAACATATTTTAAACAATTTCTTTCTTTTTCGCGAATAACTAATTTCTTAATAAAAATAAATAAATGTACTGAGGACTTTTAAATAAAATAATATGATTTTCTAAATTCAAAAAGAAACGGAAGACAGAAAAGAGCGTCAAGAGACCTGTTTTTAGCTTTTTGACAGGAAATAATTCAAATAATTATTATAATTATATATATATATATATATATATATATTGTTACATCAATTATCATAATTACAATTATTGAATAAATTGAACTAATTATAAGGAACGAAAAGGCAAAACAAGGCCATAAGAAATAATATCACCTTAGTTTTATGAATATATGTTTTCTAAAATGTGGCGTTTATTCACGAAAATTTCTTATCAGCAAATCTGAATTAGCTTGTGTAAAGAGAATGCAGAACGAATAGTTTCTACATTGAATTTTGTTCTGAGTGGATAAATCATAAAATATAAAAGACGAGATAAAATATAAAATATATTTATAAAATACATGTATTCCTTTCATTTATTATTTTTTTGTTTTATTATTTAACAATTTTTTAATTGGTCAATTTCGGTCGGCAATTTCATTTTCGAAATTTTTTAATTCGGTAATATCATCAACTTTGAGGTATTTCATTATTCTATAATTTTAAATTATCGGCAATTTGTTAACTCCGTGAATTCCGTATTTTCTTTTTTCGAGAATATTTTTAATTTTATTAATTAATTATTAATTTTGTGGGAAGACTGAAAAATCCGGATGAATAAAATTCCGGCACTGTGAAATTACAGAAAATGATAATATACAAAATAGAAATTAAAAAAATTAAATTTTTTTTTCAAAAATATCCTATACTCATTAAAAATATAGCAATTATATGTTTTGATGAGAGAAAAATTTTTTTAATGTTGAACGTATTTTTTTAATTATTATTTATATTCTTGTTCTTGTATTATTATTTTGTATTGAGAAATATATTTTTTTACTGATACTTGAAGTTCAAACAAAATATCAAAAAAATACATTTAACATCCGAAAATTCTCATTTCAACAAAAACCCATTTCTTTGAGCCAAAGACTTTTAATTTCATATATAAATTTTTTTTTTGGGTTTTAAAAATGTTTTTTCTTGAAAAATTCTTTTAAAATTATCTTAGATTCGTATTAATTTCATCAATTTTTTTCAATTCTTTTGATTTTTTTCTAAATTTATTTGAAAGTTGATGAATTCAATGAATTTTTATAATATATTAAAATTGTTTTTTTTAATTGTTTTGATCAATAAATGAGAAATACTTTTTGTAAGAAAAATAATTGTTTGGCCTTTAATTCGATTTTTTTTTTAAATTCAAAACTACATGAACTATATGAAAGTAGGTCACAACACCTCCAAAAATATGACGTTTCAACAAATTTTTTTCAAATCTTTTTGAATATTCTCATAAAATTAATTTTCCAAAAAAATCATTTAATATTGTTTTGAATAGATTTTGTTCTCAAAAGTTTTATATATATTTCTTTAAAATGATCAGAGGTTTTCCAAAATTTGTTTTAAAGTCTTTCAAAACTAAAAAAATTGCCTAAAAACCTTCCAGATTATTTTTTGAAAATTTTAAAAATCTTCAATAATGTTTTCAAATCTTTTTGAATATTCTATTCAAAATAATTTTTCAAAAAAAAAAAATAATGTAGAATTTGCCAAAGAATCGGAAAAAAGTTTAAAGTGATTTTAAAGATCTTAAAATATTTCAGTGAATTTTATAGGTATTTGTTTCAAAAATTTCAAGGGATTTTGAAGGATTAAGAGAGTTTTAGATAATTTCAAAAGAATGCAAATTTTAGAGGATTTGAAAACTTTTAGAGTATTTCAAAATATTCCAAGGAATTTTCAACTGATTTCAGTAATTTAATTGATTTCAGAAAATTTGAAATATTTTAAAGTATTTAAAAAAATTTGACAGCAAGGAATTTTCAATTGATTTCAGTAATTTAAGTGGATTTCAGAAGATTTAAAAAATATGAAGTGATTTAAAAAGATTTCAACTGAATATATATTTTATGAAAATATCTTCGAGAATTTCAGAAGATTCCAAAGAATTATTTTTTATTTAAAGAATTTGAAGGAATTTTAGATGATTGTGCACATTGTAGTGTATTTTAAAAGAATCCAAGTCATTTTGAAGAGATGTCAATAATTTCAAAAAATTTAAAAAGATTTTAAAGGGTTTAAAATATTCAAAGGAATTTTGAAGGATTTCAAGGAATTTTATATTCACTTCAATAATTTTGTACTCAATTTTGTACTCAAAAATTATAAGAAAAATATTGGACATTGTTCCTTTTTTTGAAATTAGACACAGCATATTTTCCTCCTGTTAGACTTTAAACACTTGGCGGAAATTCTCAAAACAGAATGAAAAAGAAAACGAAAAAATGAAAAATAGCAGTTTTCTAATGAATTCATACTACAAACGGTATTTATTGTGTTTTTTCAAACTGAATTATTTTTAATCGATAAATGACGAGTTTCCAAGTATTATTTAAATAATTTACAATTGTTTAAACAATTATTATTCGTCTAAAAAATATATTTTTCTCTGTAAGTCGTGGAAAATTATTATTTTCAAGATATACATTCCAGAGAATAATAACTTGTTACAAGTTGAGGAAGAAAAAATTGTTTAAACAAATGAAAATTGTTTAAATAATGACCAATTATGTAAAAAAAAAATATTCTTCGAGAGAGAAACAGAGAGAGAGAGAGAGGGGGGGGGGAGTGGCTCCTTTCGGTGGGCGGAGAGAAGCAAGCCTCCGGTCTGTGACGTAAGACACAACGCGTGTGTCAGAGGCTTGCGTCACACTTTCCAGCCATGGTTTCATTTGAATCAGGCGCTACTCCCCATATCGAGGTCTAAGATGTTTACACATCAAAACGTTTTTCTGTTTGAAACAGATTTTTTTTTTTTTGTTTTGTGAGAAGTTGTAGGCTCCGGAAGCTACGATCATGGTTCTTTAAAA
>CAKNYM010051058.1:369578-433214 GCA_932195095.1 Andricus curvator
ATATGTATTATACCATTATTATTAATTTTTTTTTCTGTTTTATTAATCTTCAGCCTATAAACGAAAATTAAAATTTTTTGTTGAAATATCGTCTTCTTGATGTGAAAATTCATCAATTTGATTGATTTTTTTTTCTTTTTTGGTTTGCAAATTCATCTTATTTTAACAGTCTTCTATTTTTTTGTTAAAACCGTAACTATCGGGTAAAAAAAACTTTTTTCTTGAAAATTCACATTTTCGGGTTAAAAGTTCAACTATTTTGTAGAAAATTTGCATTTTTGACTCGAAAATTCAACAATTTAGTAGAAAATCAACAATTTGATCAAAATTTGAATTTCTTTGTTTAAAATTTACTTTTTTAGTTGAAGATTCATCATTTTAGTTGAAAATTAATTTCTTTGGTCGAAAATTTAACTATTTTGTTTATCATTCGTTTTATTCTTGGATAAAAATGAGTTTGTTTAACTGAAAATTCAACTTTTCTATTTTTGATTACAAATTTTTCTCTTCTAGTTGAAAATTTAACTATGTCGTTAAAAATTCATGTGTTCCGTTAGAAATTCGACTGTTTCAGTAGAAAATGAATCTTCGTAGCTGAAAATTAAACGGTTTTGTTGAGAATTACCTTTTTTGTTACTAATTTTAATTTTTTCGAGAAAATTCGTCTTTTTGACTTGAAAAGTCAACAGATTGGTAAAAAAATTCAAGTATTTTGTAGAAAATTTAACAGTTCCGTTGAAAATTCATTAAATTAAATTAAAAATTCATTTTTTCAATAAAAATTTAAATATTCCATTTTGGGTTAAAGATTTTGTTGACAATACAACTTTTTTGTAGAAAATCAAACTTTATGGTTTTTGGATGAAATTTTTTTTTTTATTTAATAAGAAATCTGACATCATTAAAAATTCAACTCTTGTTCAACATGGGCATTTTTAATTCAAAATTTTGTTCTTTTTGGTAGAAAGTCCATATTTTTTGTTAAAAATGTCATCTTTCTTGTTAAAAATTATAAATTATATATATATATTATAATATATTCGAAATTTACATTTTCGGGTTCAAATTCAACTTTTTTGTAGAAAATTTGTATTTTTGACTCAAAAATTCAACAATTTAGTAGAAAAACAACCATTTGGACAAAAGTTAAACTACTTTGCTAAAAATGTACTTTTTATTTGAAGATTCACCATTTTAGTTCAGAATTAATTTTTTTGGTTCAATTCTTCGTTGAAAATCAGTTTTCTTAACTGGAAATTTAGCTATTACATTTTTGATTACCAATTTTTCTTTTCTAGTTTCAAATTTAACTATTTGTCTGTAAATTTTTATATGTTGTTGAAAATTCGACTTTTTTTAGTGAAAAACTAATCCTCTTGGCTAAAAATTTGACTCTTTGGTTAAAGATAAACTTTTTTGTTGGAAATTAGAATATTTGGTAGAAAATTTCTTTTTTCCACTCAAAAGTTCAGCAATTTAGTAGCAACTCAAAATTCTAGTCGATAGCTAAACCACTTTTTGAAAAATTTATTTTGTTACTTTTAGGTTAATCATTTAAGTAAAAAATGCATTACTTTGATTAAGAATTTAACTATCTTGTTGATCATTCGTTTTATTCTTTGTTTAAAAATAATTGTTTGAAATGGAATTTTCACTATTCTATTTTTAATTGCAAAATTTTCTTTCCTGGTTGAAAATTTAAGTATTAGGTTTAAAATTCATAAATTTTGTCGAAAATTCGACTTTTTTAGTAGAAAATTAATTTTCGTGGCTTGAATTTCAATTTATCGGTTAAAAATTAATTCTTTTGTTAAAAATTCAAATGTTTTGTGAAGAATTCGTCTTTTGGCTTGAAAATTCAAGATTTTGGTAGAAAATTTACTGTTTTGTGAAAAAATTCGTTTTATTATTATTTTTATTATCTTTCTATTATAGATACATGTAAAGTTTCGACTCGCGAGGCTTCAAGAATATAAAAAATTTATGAACTTGTTTTTTACAAATTTCGAAACTCTAGAGATGTCGTGAAGTTGATAATTTTTACGACTGTCGCCTCGGACTTCCGCCCATATTTTCAATAAACTAAAGTTCAGAATAAAGACATATACCTATAAAAATATATGCATACTAAAAAAATTTTTCATAATCTTTTCTGCCGTTTTTAAAGAATTTTAGTGATCTTTTTATTATTATTTCACTATAAATGAGGAAAAAACACATGTTCTGATACATTTCCTCCAGTCCCTGTTTTAAAGAAAATTGTGTGTCCAAAGAAGAAACTTAAAAAATCATATAGGTACGTGCTCATTAATATTTAAAATTAATACCATCATCAATCGCAATCATGTAGTTTTCCGATTTGAGAGGAAAACCAATTTTCATTAAAAAATAAAAATTGCGAAACAAAATTTTTGATTACTGAAATCCGACCTAAAATTTAAAAATATTTTTGAATATTTCAGATTTTTCGAAAAAGAATCTAAAACATTCTGAAGAATTGAAAAATATTTTATAAATTTTCGTACATCTTTTCAAGTTTTAAAATATTTTGAATGTCTTCAAAGGTTTCCAAATTCACAAGTAATTTTTAAATTGACTCTAATTTTTTTGAAATTCTGAAAAATCTTTCAAAATTAAAAAAATTGTCTTGAAATCTTCCAGATTTTTTTGCGGCATTTTTAGAAATCTATTCAAAATTTTCGCGAAATCTTAGTAAATAATTTTCATTCACTTGAAATTTTTTAGTATTCTTGAAGATCTTGATTCCAAATATGAAATAATTACAAGTTTCAAATTGTTTTTTAATCTTCTCAAAACTTCAAACTGTCTGTTAAACTTACCCTTTCTTTTTTTTTAATTTTTAATCTTGCAAAATTAAAAAAGTTTGCAAGGTCTTTTGAAATTTTCTTGAAATTTCTCTTTGAATTCCTGTTTGAAAATGAAAAGATTTTTTCAAATTTTACCACAAATCTTAGAAGAAGTTTTTATTCTCTTCAAACCTTTCGAAATCCTTCAAAATCTATTTTGTTTTAAAATCATTGAATCTTCAACAATTTCAAATTGTTTTTCAATCTTTTCAAAACTTTTAAATATCTCAAATTACTCGGAGTTTTCCTAAAATTAAAAAAAATTTTGCATAATTAAAAAATGTGCCTTAAATCTTTCAAATTTTTTTTAGAATTTGGAAAATCTTTTGCAATATTTTAAAATCTTTTTAAATATTCTCATGAATTTAATATTTTTAAATTGAAATTCATTTCAAATATTCCCAGGAATTAGAGGGAAATTTTTTTCATTTTCCTAAAAACTTGAAAAGTTCTTAGAAACCTTCTTTTTGAGAAAACTTTAAAAATCTCAAATGAAAAAAATTTAAATCTGTACAAGGTTTAAATTGATTTTAAACTCAACGAAATTTCTAAATACCTCTTAAACAAACCCTATCTTTTTTGAAAATTTTGAATTCTGCAAAACTGAAAAAGTTTGCAAGATGTTTTGAAATATTTTTCAATTTTTTCTTAGAAATCCTGCTTTAAAACAAAAAATCATTTTGAATTTTCCCAGAAATCTTAGAACAATCTTTATATTCTCTTGAAATCTTTCAAAATTCTTTAAAAGCTTTTTTTTCAGAAATCTAGAAAATTGTACATTTAAAAAACAATTGTAATCTTTGAAAATTTATAAAATGTTTTAAAATCTTATTAGAACTTCTAAATCTTTTGCAATGTTTTGAAATCTTTTTAAATACTTTTTCAAAATTAATTTTTGAAAATAAAAATTCATTTCGAATTTTTCCAGGAATTTTAAGATAATTTTTTCATTTTCCTGAAAATTTTTTCAAAAATCTTCATAAAAAAATTGAAATCTTTATAAGTATTAAATTATTTTTAAATTTTTTCTAAACTTCTAAATATCTTTCAAAATTAGCTTTATACGTAAAAATAAATTTTTTGGGAAGAAGAATTTTTACATTCTTATCATAGAAGGTATTCGATTTGTGTAAAATTTGACACCCCTAAGTCGATATATATTTTATTTTTCGAAATTTGAAGTTAATATTTTAACAAAAATTTTCGCCTAAATTATATCTACAAATTTTCTAAAACCACTTTACGCCAGGATGCGTATTTTTAGTTTAAATTTCAAAAACCAACATTGAAAATAAAGGAATTAAATTTATGGAAAAGCGACACAATGCAAAATAAGAAACAAATATTGAATTAATCATGACAAATAAAATTTTGCAATATCCAAATAAGCAATCCCAAGCAGACGTACAGAAATAAATATAATATACATTTGATATAATAGTGTTGAACATGATGTAGAAAAGTTCATATTCTGGACAAAATCGAGTGCAAAGCACGAGATACGTGATAAGAATGTGTTCGTTAAAGCCCAAGGAGCTTTAACAAAAGAGAATTCACAATCACCAAATTACAGTTGTTGATGCTTTGACTTTTAATTTTAAAAGGTCTGTGCATAAATGTGTCCGGAATACAAATACCGAGCGCGAAGCGCGAGAACCAACAGTCGCGCGCACTAGGCGCGCTCAAACTTGCGAGCAAAGAGAGCCGCGCGCAAGTTAATATTGTTCAATCCTTTTAAGAAATACAAATCAATATTGTTTATTTTGAAAAACTTCAAGTCAATATTTTATACTTAAAAAATACAAGTCAATATGTTATCAATTTTATATATAATAAAAAATATTAATTAAAAATTGAAATAACTCTGGAAATAATTAACATTTTTTGAAGTTCTTGAACTTATTTTAAAGGTAAGTCTTCACAGTATTTTTCTAAATTTTCGAAATATTTTTAGAATTTTTCTCCTCACTTCTGCCTTAGCGTTAAACGTGGTGTAAAAAAGTTACAAGATTTCCACTAAGTTGGACCCTATGGTATGTCATGCACAAATCACGTAAGATATACGTAAAATACATGAATTTTTGAACAAATAGTCAAGTTTTTAACTCAAAAAGATCAATCAAAAAATGTTTTGTTTTCAAGCCAAAAAGACGAATTTTTGTCGAAGAAGTTGAATTTACAACAAAAAAATATGAATTTTTACCAAAGTAATTGGATTTTTAACACAAAAATATGAGTTTTCAACAAAAGAAGTGAATCTTCCACTAAAAAAAATCAATTTTCTAGCAAAAATTGAATAGTTACACTCCCAGTTAAAAAAAATTGATTATGAATAAAAAAAGCGAATTTTCAAGAAAAAAGTTGAATTTATATTTACAGAAATGAATTTTTAACTAAAATGAGACTTCAAACAAAATAATCAATTTGAAGAAAGAAAATGCATGAATTTACAATCAAACTTGGAATTTTTGAATAAATATTCAACCCGATAGTTAAATTTTCAACCAAATAAATGAATTTTCAACCAAAAAGACTAATTTTCTACCAAAAAAGATTAATTTTCAAACAAAATACATGAATTTCGAACCAAATCTTAATTTTTTAAATATATTTTCAATCCAATCTAATCAGTCTTTCAAATATTATCGTGTGGAGATTTGATGAAAACCCAATAAGTGAAATTTTACATAAAACCAATACCTTCTCATTAGAATGAGAATGTAAAAAATTGTGCACCGAAAAAAGATCTAGAAGTTTTTTATCGAAGAATGATTAATAAGAAATTTGTAGCTCTTCTTTCGGTGAACAAATTTTGTCCATTTATTTTTTTCTTAACTTGTGCCGTTTGTCCAAGAATTTAATTCTTTGAATTTTAATGTTGTTTTTTATGAATAAAACAAAAACTACGCGTTCTATCAAGAGGGGATTAATACGAAATTTCAAATTTGTAGATCTTATGTGAATATAACATTTTTTACTAATTATCTTTTTTCGTATCTTACATAGTTTGGCCGAAAACTGATATTTTTTATTTTTCATTATTTTTTGTGTAATCAAAATTTGAACTTACGATTTAAGTGAAAATTGCAAATTGTTTAATAATGTTTAATTGCAAATTGAGACTGATCGGTAACCCCGTTTTTCCAGTTTCGCCGACAAAAAGAAATTGGAACATTAACCGTACATTGCCCTAAAAAAGTACCAAGTAGTCACTGCCGCAGCCTTTATTTGAAGAAAATGAGGGCTCTAATTATTCTCTGTTTCGTCGTAGTGGCATTCATTGATCCTGGTGGTGAGTATAGTAATATTTATAATTTAAAATAAATTTTTAATTAAATTATTAAATTAAATTATGTGAAGAAATTTGGGTATACTTCCGAAAAGATCACCAAAGAATATTAACTTGATACTTTGTCTAGAGGTTCCTTTTAGACCATAGTTAAATGCAGTAAAAGGATTTTTGGCGCAGATTAATATAAATTACTTTTTTTTCAAATAGTTGTTTTCAAAATATCAAAAAATATTGATTTTGGGAGAAATTGTTGTTTGAAAGAGTTGTATATCTCATCGAAGCACATATTTTTTATTTTTATACTTTTATCCTAAAATCAATATTTGTCGAGAAAAATGACAAAAATTAATTTTCAGATTTTTTTTGGGCGTTGGAAAAGGGGTCGGCATGAGTGGTGGGAGGGGGCATTTCAAATGACCAACATGCATCTTAGTGGTGGTCTTTAATATTTTTCATGGATGAAAGTTTATTCTCCCAAACTTTTTTCGACACTAGTATCGCAAGTTTTTAAATGTCTTTGTAACAACAAATCTGGAAATAGATTTTTGTCACGTTTCTCGAAAAATATTAATTTTAGAAAACAAAATATAAGTATATAGATAGATGAACGTTTATTTTTCAACCTGCTGGCCTTAAAACATTGACTTGTTTACACTTTCATTTTTTACAGAATTTTCTTAGAACTAACCCTTAAAAAAACTTGCGTCCATCCATACCTCATATCTAAGACCGCACGCTCTTATCGCCCTGCCTTCCTCGCTTCGCCTCGCATTGCCAAACTCTGTTTCAGCGGCTAATACCTAATACTCAACTACTATTTACAATAATTACAGATTACTTATATCTACTCCCTCTCCTATTTACAATCTTTCCTTCGCCATTCCTCTTCCTCCTTTCTTCTCTTCTTCTCCATCTTACCCAACACTCCCTTCACCCATGCTACTGTCCTTTTGTCCCCCCTTCATGCATCAATACCTTCATGCTTATCCCACTCCTTTCCACCTCTACGCACTCCTCCAACCAGTGCTCCACTCTTGCATCCCCCTCCCTACAAAGTTCACACATCCTCTTCTCCCTAGTACACAAACTCTCTCACCTCCTGCACCGCCTTTCCCTTCCACTTCCACTCCCCTCCCTTATCCCTTCCCCCTCTCTTGAGATCCACAAGAAACGCGTACACTCTCGACCCCTTCTTCGCTAATTCTCTATCCACCACGTGCTGCAGAACGTAGATATTGTCGATAGTACTCTTGCCAGCCCTGAAGCCCGCCGGCGTCTCCGGCAATATTCCTTTCCCCCTGAAATCCTTCCGCAGCCTCTCCGCCAACACCATCGCGTATACGTTATACGCCGTATTCATTAGCGTAATCCCCCTATAATTTTCCTGTCTATCCCTATCTTCTTTCTTATAAAGTCGCACTATTAATCCTTCTCTCCACCCTCCTGGGAATCCCTTCTCCCTCCATACTTTCTTCACTACCTCCTCCAGCCTCTCCCTAACCTCTTGTGTACTGAACAGCCATGCTTCGTTTTCTACCCCATCCAGCCCACCTGCTTTTGACTTTCCTAAATTCCGTATCTGCTTCTCTATCTCATTGCCATTCAACTCCTCCATCTCTGCCTCCTTTGTTCTTCTACTCCCATCCTCCGTCTTTCTTGAATCTGAGTCCTGAAATGATTATTTAAAAAACTCCCTCCACTCCTCCCTCCCTATCTTCTCGCTTATCCCCACTATACGCTTCCTAAATCTATTTATTATCTCCCAGACGTCCGTCTGTGTCTTTCCATTTCCTAACTCCTCTTCCAGATCTTTCTCCATTTCCTGTTCTTTCTTTTTACACATCAATCCAAACCCCTTCCTTATTTCTACGTACTCCTCCCTTTTCGCAATACCCTCTTACCACTTTTTTTACTTCCTCTTCACCTTCCTTTTCCACTTTTTGCATTCCCTATCCCACCACGGCTTCACCATTCCTTTCTTCTTTCTAAATACCTTCTTTTGCACACACCCTTTCACCTTCTCTTTCAGGTCCTCCTATATCTCTTCCACCGACTCCCCTTCAAAGCGTACCTTTCCTAACTGCTCCTGGTACTTCTCGATCGCCTCCCTCGTCCAGGTCACCCTTTTCCCTATCGATACTTCTTCCCCGCCTTGCCTTCCGTCACCCTCACCTCTTATCCACAGTCTTAATGGCTGATGGTCTGATTCCACCCTCCCCTCTAATGCGAATTTGTCCGTCTCCTCCCATCCTTGCATATTCATGACCACATAGTCTATAACCGATACCCCCACCTTACTTACATTTGTGTATTCACCCTCTTCGTCCCCAGTTGCCATGCCATTCGCCACCGCCCAGCCTCTATCTTCCATCCAGTCCCTCAGAATCTCTCCCTCCTTATTTATTATCTTATCCTTCGATTTCCTTTCGAAAATGTACAACTTTTGTGCACCACATTTTGTTCCAAAATCAATATTTTTCGAGATTTCAAAAAAAAAAAAAAAAAAAAAAACTAATGTAAAGAAAAAGTTAAAACTATTAATAACTTCATTCATTTGATCTGCGCTAAAAATACTTTTAGTGCGTTCAACTAGGGTCTAAAAGGAACCCCTAGGCAAGTTTTAAGTCAATGTTCTTGGGTAAACTTTTCGGAAGAATAGCCAAAAACTGTATGGAATTTTTTTTTAATTGTTTCTAATACATGAAATGCTACTTTATACTGATAATTAGATGTTGACATACATTGATTTAAAAAATTTATTATTATTCTAGCAAATTTATGTTAGAATAGCGTTAGAAAGTTGCGTTTCTTTTCTGAAATATTTTTTGGTCCACTTTTCACTTAAAGCGAAGTGAAAATTAATAAAATTTAACAAAGATAATTATCTAAACAAATGAATATTGTTTATAACTATATTCTCCTATATTAATTCTAGATAGTTGCGGCTTTTACTGGAATTTTAAACTTTTCGCACACTTTTTACTGAGTGAAGTAATGATTAATGCAAGTTAACAAACTCAATTGTTGAAAACTTTGTTATTATATTTAATAATACTCTCCTGAAAAATTGCTAGAAAGTTGCACATTTTTCTGAAATTTTTATTTTTTGTTTCACTTTTTGATTAAAGCAAGATAATAAATGAGTAGAGCTAACAAGAAAAATTGTTTCAACAATTTATTATATCTGTAATAATAAGTTTTCCACTTATTGTCAGCTTTTCACATAGTAAGGTAAAAATTAATGCAAGTTCACAAACATAATTGTACAAACAATCAATCATTGTTTATAACTATCTTCTTTTAGCTTTTTAGTAATGAACGAATAATAAATAACAATAAGGATAATTGTTTTTTAAGATATTTGTTATTTCCTAATTTAATAGTGAAAAACTAATTTCTTAGTGAAAAAAAATTATTTAGGACTGTATATAAAGATTCAAAGAAAAAGATAAACATAGAAAACGTGAAAGTAGAACAGTTCATGATAAATTTAAAATTCAAAGCTTTTTCGGGTTTCAATCGTGTGCGAAACTATGAATCTTGCCGACGTTTCGTGAACATTGCAGTTCACTTCTTCAGGGCTGACCTGAAACTGAAGTTTCAGGTTATTTTGTTCTTATATGTATTCTCTACGATGCCTGTAGTTGGCCAGAGCGCCCCATGTTGGGGACTGGGATTGACCAATCAAGTCTTTTTTTTTTTAAATCCGGGAGGACGGAAAGCCAAATCGGATTGGTATTATATCCATTGTCCCTATTGATGTTATTATGGTGTTTTAAGATTTCGATTGCTCCTCTATGTTTCTTTGGAAAATATTGTACGTTCTTGCGATGACGGTTGTTTTGTCAAATAAAATGCTATGTCCTGTTTCGATATGATGCTCAGCTAGTGCTGGTTGTATGAAATGTTTTAGCCTGACTTTACTCTCATGGTCGGTTAAACGTTGGCTCACCGCCCTCCCGGTTTCTCCAATATAGACTTTTCCACACGAACAGGGGATTTTATATACTCCCGGGTGACTGAGAGGTGTCTTTTTATCTTTAGGGTTGTTTAGAAGTTGTCCTATTTTCTCAGGTGGTTTAAATATGGTTTGGATGTTGTGTTTGTTGAGAATTGTTTCTATTTGTTCTGTGATACCTTGGATGTAGGGTAGGATAGTGGTCGTTTTTCACTCTCTTTCTTCAGTAGGTTGTGTTGACTTGTTGTTTGAGTGTATTTTCTTATTGTTTTATCAATTTTTTTGTTTGTGCATTTGTTTTGTGTTAGGATTTGTTTAAAATTTTGTTGTTCCTTTTGTGAGTTATCTTTATCTGTTATGGAGACAGCTCTGTGTACAGGGGAGTTAATGACCGATTGCTTTTTTGATGGGTGGTGGCAGGTGGAGACATGTAGGTATCTGTATCGATGGGTTTTCTGTAAACTTCATGTCCTAATGTGTTATCAGATCTTTTACAACTAGTACGTCCAAGATAGGTAATTTTCGGTTTTGTTCAATTTTCATGATGAACTGGATATCAGGGTGTATTTGATTGATGAAATCGAAGAACTTGTGTAGTTCATCCAGTCCGTGTCTTCAGATAACAAAAGTGTCGTCAGCGTAACAACATCAAAATTCCGGTTTGAGCTTGGATTGTTTAAAGATTTAAGTTTCTAGATTTTCCATAAAGATGTTGGCTATAACAGGTGAGATTGGAGATCCAATTGCTGCACCTGAGGTTTGTTCGTAGAATTGGTTATTGAAAAAGAAGTAGGTATTAGTGAGACAGTGTTCTATCAAAGGTGTGAGATTCGAGGGGAAGTTTGCAAAATTGAATGTATATCTGTTGTATCTTTTTGATAAAGTCAAAAGAGTTTTGGACGTGTGTGATAGAGTTTCCTGTGAAAAGATTCAGTTTTTTAACGAGAAAGCGTGCTAGGTTGTAAGTTGGTGAGTTTATTGCGCTGACGATCGGTCTGAATTGAATGTTGTTTTTGTGGATTTTTGGGAGTCCGTAAAGTTTTGGAGAGATGGGATTAGTAGGTATTAATTTAGCTATTGTTTTGCTGTCAACTTTTGAGTCTTTCAGAGGGGTTTTGTTTTGCTGTCTATGGTTTTTGTGGGGTCTTTTTCAAATTTTTTTTATATGTGTTGTCTGTCAGAAGGTCCATGATTTTGTTGTTATAGTCTTCTTTATTCATTATTACTGTTGTGTTGCCTCTGTCTGCGGGTAATATTATGATGTCTGTATTCTGATTGAGTTCTTTAATTTCCGTTCTTTCTAATTTTGTTAAGTTTGAGGAGAGAAGTTGGGCTTGGCGTAAGATGTTGGCCGTCCTACGCCGTATGTCATTCGCTTTTTCTGGTGGAAGGGTATTATATATTAGGATTCCAAATTACTGGTGATTTCTTCTTTCGGGATTTTGGAGAGAGCTACTGAAAAATTATGTCCTTCAGATAAAGCTGAAATCATTTCATTGCTGAGAGGATGGTTAGAGATGTGTTTTACTGTGTTAGTTAATGGTGCGTGCCTTACTGGAAGTAATTTTTCAAATTTTATTTTCTGTTTTTGGGTGAAAACATCTTTACTGCGTTGGGATTTGTCAAACTGTATGCCGTCCAATGTAGACCAAATGTCAAATCTGAGAGTGGTTGATAGGAAAACGTGGAGTTTCAATAGTTTTCTGTAGGTAGTGTGCAAGGCAAATTTGGTATGTTGTATTCTTCCTTTCGAAAGAAGCAGAATTGATTTAGATTTAGATGTTCCCAAATGGTTTTTCAGCTGTAAGAATTTTGGGACGATGTTAGTGTCCTTACACCGTTTTAAGAAAGCTAAAGATGTTAGTAGCTTAGCTTGAGAAGACCTGAGCTTACTAAAAGTGTACGGCATTCTGCCAACGAATGAAAGAGATTCTCTTCGACCCCCAGGTTGCAGATTCTGCAGAGTTGCCCGCTAGTGTACCCAAAAGAAAGATCCCCCAATGAGAATCTACCCCTAACGTCTTCCATGAGACTCACCTGGGCAAGAAGTCTAACGTATCTGAACGGTATTCCGCCATAAAGATACCGCTGTCCTATGGAAGCAATCCATAGGTGAAGCAGCACCTGAAGAGAGGATGTCTGACTCAGCCTGTACTGGTCCGCATCTCAGAGATAGCCCTCAAATTTCTCGAGGATTAAATTCTTATTGTTCTCTAAACTTACCAAGTTCAAGCCGGGCCATAAGGCCTCCATTACACACAACGCGATAAGATGTTTTAGCTGTAGGACCCAATTAAAATTGGGAAGTGCCCTATCTAAGTCCACAAGGACCTGTAGACGTTTTAAACAAACTTTAGGAAGCCTCTCTTCACCCATATCCAAAACATTCTTTAGCCAATTTGAGACCATCTTTAATACGTTGTATGCTAGTGGAACACGGCTTAGTTCGAGTCTCAATGCGTTACCTGGAGTGTGTGAAGGCAGGCCCAGAATTCTCTTAAAGAAAGTTGTGTGGATTACCTCTACCTCCTCACAATGCCTCAAACCCCCTCCGATGTAAAAAAAGACGCTTGAGATAAGGCTCTGAAATAAAATTAGTTTAGAGCGCCAAGATTCTGGCTTGGAGGCTTGAAGGACATGCAAGGATGAGCCGACGGCTATCTCAATGGCACTAACCCTTTTAGTACACGCCAAATAAAAGGTACCCTAGCTTCCAAAAAGCTTGCCAAGGTAGGAATATTCCCTGACCATCTCCAATTGAGCGCCCAGAAACGTAAAGTTTGGTATCGACGGAGGTCTGCCCCTATGAAAAACCATGGTGTTGGTCTTGGATGTATTGACTTTCAGATAATTCTCCCTACAATATTCAGAAATAACATTATTTTTCTCTGGAGATCAACCCTAGTGTCAGCAAGTACAACTATATCATCAGCATATACCAAAAGGATAACCTCGATCATGTGGTCAATTGAAATTCCCCTAAGGCCACGGCTCAGCAGAAAACTTTCCAAATTCCCGATTGTTAAGATGAAGAAAATGGGGCTAAGAGGCTCACCCTGAAGGACTTGCATTCCACGTCAACTGGGGACGTGGTGCTCTCTGGAGTGCGAATGGACGTCCTAGCTGAATCATAGAGACTTTTCATTACCCTAATACATTTTGTGCTGACACCTAGGCTCAATAATTTTCGCCAGAGCAGATCATGGTTGCCTGAGGTGAAGGCTCTTTTGAAATCAATAAAACAAGTAAAAACCTTACGAACAGGAGTGGAAAGATGGATTTGTACGATGGAGCTCAAAACAATGATATGGTCCATGCAACCTCTGGCCGCCCTAAAACCCGCCTGAAATTCCGGCAAACACTGATACTCATTCATCCACGTCACCAATCTGTCCAGGAGGATCCGCGTGTATATTTTAGCAATAACGTTCACTAGCGCAATGTCTCTGTATGAGGCTGGATCCTTTTTGTCACTCTTTTTGAATAGCAAGCACGTAAGAATATTTGCCCAATCTGAGGGGACCTACTCATTCTGCCAGACCCTCCTGAAAAAACATTCAAGGTAATCCACTCCTAAATCGGGAAACGTTCTATAAAATTCAGCAGAAATGCCATCTTCACCTGGCGCTTTCCCTGGTTTACATTTGTGTATGGCAGCAATTATTTCGTTTTTAGAAATCGACCCATCCAGGAGAGGATGTGTGTTTACAGACCCAGCAAGGTCAAGTCCAAGTTTAGGAGGGTTCAACGAGTTCGCGAAGTCTTAGCACGTTTGCATACGCATACGCAGGCCTAATCTTAAAAAATTTGACTGCCCTCGAGAATTCTGTAGAACCTTTGGCTGCTTCAACAGCATTCTGGAAAGCCTTCTCGTAGTTTACCTTCTCAGCGTTCATAAGAGATATGTACGCCCTTTTATCTGAATAATATTTAAGGATGCCCTCTTGCGTGAACCCAGACACTTCACAAATCCTTAGGCTTTTTTCTACCTTTTTTATACTGTTAAGACAGGACCAGACATACCACGGTTTCTTCTTCACAAAAGAGGAAGAAGGCCTAGCAATCATACCCGCTCCCGACGCCGCTTTCCTAATGGAGGATATGAGATTCTCATTCATTGCACGCACCGACACCGTATTCTAAGAGTGTGGGTCAGAGAGCGACAGACTATTAAGAAATACCTCCCTCCTAGCCTCTCTCCATATCAGTTTAGCACTCGTACTCGTATTCCTCGCTTCAACCCCCCCCCCCCCTTTCACCCATTCGTACATTTCACACTTCTACGCAAATCGGAAGATGGTCTGAGCGAGTAGCAATATGAATAACTTTAAAATCTTTAATTACATTGATTGAAGTAAGAGCGCAAGCCGCGAGATCAATAGTACTCCCACTCCCGCAAGACAGGCGACTTTAGCTTGCCGGCCAATCACCACCGAATCTGTCGTTGAGGAAAGCAAAGTCATGCACTTCCAAACATTCGACCAAAGCAAGACCCCTTCTACACACGTCACGATCCAACACGGATATTTCCGCAAATGCATTTACCCCCTCCGGGAAGGCTTCATAAGGTACCTGGTTTAGATGAACAATACGCGCGTTAAAATCCCCACTCAGAATTACGGGAATAGAAGGATGAAATTCCTCTAGCCTCGCAAGTACTGAATCCGAAATTTCGCAAATCGACTCTCCGTCTAGCCCCGGCTTGAAATATACCAAGCCGACTATAAATTGTGATGAAGAAAAGGCGCACTTTATGAAGATCCACTCAGGGGGTATATCAAGGGCTTCGCAAGCATACCGTTTTCGGTTTACAAATATGACTAAGCCACCACTTGCTCTAACAAATCTACCTACTCTTGTTGCACTCGCTGAGAAGCATTCATAATGAGGAAGCCAGGAGGGAAGGGCTACAGAAGCCGCCAAAGGCCACGTTCCACATACGCAAAGAATATCGTTGTCCAAGATAGCCGTTGAAATGTCTCCCAGGTTAGCGAACCTACGAGAGTTCCAAAGGGCAATCCGAACGTCATCCCACGCCCCTACAATAGCGTCATTTGCTTTTCTTGCGAGAGTTTCTGGTATCTCTTCGGGGAGTCGTTTTTTTGTCTTGACTAGATGAGAGTGGGCTATCGGGATTCTGATTTCCAGAGAGAAAGTCTGTAATTGAGCCAGTCATTGTCCGTTGGCTTTCCCCCGTTGAGGATACTGAATCAGACCCCGACCCATCTCTTTTCGGCGGTCTTCCTAACTGTCTCCTGACGGTGTTCCTCGCGACGAGAAATGTCTCCGTTGAACAAGGAGGAGAGCGTGTGCCCATCGAGTGAATTTCTTCCATGGGTAGGGTTTTTCCATTGTAAATTAAATTCTTCCCCTTGATTGAGACATCGCACCCTTGTTCCGAAAGTTTCCTCTTCGTTTCCCATTGACCTGTCGCTTGTCACCGGAAGACACATAATCGAAAAGTCTTTAGCCCTTTCTAAAACACGAGGCCTATGCAATGGCGTGCCTAGCTTGATGAGAACCGGTCTAGAGCCTGGATTTCTTCCTAAAAGGGTGGCTGATTCCACCACAACCAATTCCACCTTGGCCTTGGAATATACCTCGCGAACAGACCGCATAAGGTATTTGTTAATAGGTTTAATGTCCTTGAGCTTGTGCGTTATTACATTTTTCGCACATGCATCTCTCCGGAGGTAAAGAACATAATATAATAAATAAAATAATAAATTGTGAAAAAATGTTGAGGTTTGGCTCAATTTACTTAATATTGACGCTTCTTAATAAAATTTGTAGAAACGTATGTTTTTCTTATGGTAGTACCTTTTTCTCATTACTAGTACATCACTATAATAGCTTTGTATTTGCAACACAGCACATTCTTTGATAATTTGAAAATCTTGGCTTCCAGGCGAGCACAAATTAAGGAAGAATATATTGTTTATCATTAACAAGTTTTATTTTGTGCCAGAGAATAATTAAAAAATGCAAAACTTTTTTTTTTAATTAGGCACGAGGAAAATAAGTATCAACTTCAGCGCTTGAAGAAGTACATTTATGTTTTTAAGCTTTTTTTCTCTCTAAAACAAAGTTGGTAAAATTTAGCTGAGTACTAGTGAAATTTTACAGATTCGATTGGCGAAACGTGAGCCACTAAAGATTATTCGAAAATTACAAATTCGAGTTATCGAGATCTTTGCTAATTCAATAGTGGATAACTAATTGCTTGATAAAAAAAATTATTCAGGATTGCATATAATAATTCAGAAAAAGTTAAAAACATGAAAAATGTGAAAAATAGAAAAGTTTAATAGAACGAAGCTATGGTATACCATTCTTATCTATATTGAAATAAGAAGAAGGCCATACTGTGACATTGTAAACGCTTTTTTCAGAGGCATTGCCTTCTAATTGTTTGATCAAAGTTAAGATAAATGAGAATTTTGTAGATTCTTGAAATTAGCGAACAAATTTCTTAATAAAAATAAAAAAATGTACTAAGGAATGGATATTAAATAATTAAAAAAATGTTTTAAAAATGGAAAACGTGAAAAAAAGAAATGTTTAATAAAACGACGCGATGGCTCAACATTTTTAACTCTATGGAAACGATAAGTAGGTCATACTGAGAAAATGTTGACGTGACCTAGTCTGTTTTCATTTTCAAAATATTGCCTTCTAATTGTTTCAACAAAGTTAGGAAAAATAAAAAAATTTTGAATTCTGTTTTCCATTTTAAAATTTATTAACATTTACAGTTGTTTCGTAAGGATGACGAATTTACATTAAAGCCGTTGAATTTTCCACCAAAAATAATGACTTCATCATATTTAAATTTTCAACAACATAATAAATTGTCTACCCTGACAGTTACATTCTCATGGCAATACATGAATGTCCCACCAAATAGTTTATTTTCAACATATAAAAGGTACGTTTTTAACGAAAAATGGAATAGTTGAATTTTTAGATAAAAAAATTAATTTTCAAACTAAAAAACAAATTTTCAACAAAATAGTTAAATTCTCAACCAGTCAGGTAAATCTTACAAATAAAATGAATTTTTAACAAGCTAGTTCAACTTTCAATTAAGTAGCTGGACTTCTTACCAAAGAGTACATTTTTGAGTAAATAGTTTTTCAACCGAATTTTTAACACAATACGTGAATTTTCTATCAAATTGTTGAATTTTCAAGCCAAGAAGAGGAATGTTTACAAAGTAGTTGAATTTCAAACTTGAACATTTGAATTTTGAAGAAAAATGTTAATTTACAACCCAATAATTAAATTTTCAACTAAAATTATGAATCTTCAAAGAAAAAAAATTCTTTTTTATAAAGTAGTTTAACTTTAAACCAAGTAGTTACATTTTATAGAACCACAAAAGGTATATTCTCAACGAAAAATGTAAGATTTGATATTTCAAGGAAGAATGATTTCAGCTTAAATTGAAGTTAAAATAATAAAAATAGACCTTAAAGAAGATTAAAAAACAAGAAATATCAACAAAATACTTACATTTTTAAACGAAAGAGATAAATTTTTAACTAGAAGGATTATTCTTCAACAACAAAAAATGCATTTTTAACGAAGTAGTTCAATTTTTAATGGAGGAGTTGAATTTTTAACCCGAAAGATGAATTTTCAATCTAGAAGATTAATTTTCTTCCCAAAAAGATGAATTTTCAACAAAATACGTAAATTTTCAACCGAAGAGATCGATTTTTGACTCAAAAGATGAATATTTCATAGAAAAAAAATGGTTTACAAAATATTTGCAACCAAAAAAAAAGATTCAATCAAAAGATTAGTTTTATACCCAATTTTTTATTTTATTAACTCTTACAGTACTCAAGTGAAAAAAAATATTAAGTGAAAACTATTTGAATTTCTCAATGAAAAGAATAATTTGATGCTTTTTATGTTGTGATCAGTTTAATCAATTATTAGCGAATTAATTTTGTTCACAATATCAAATGACATGAAGACTGAAGTTTAATATTCTTTAATTGAGTTACATTAATTTATAAATTACTTCTGATGTGATGAAATAATTATGTGATTTCAATCTACAAAATTATATGTAAATATGTTTCAAGTTTTTATGGAATTAGTTTAAAAGATTATTAATACTTCAATTTAAAAAGAAAATATGAAGTAAAAATTAATTTAATTTTCCAACGCAATAATCGGTTCTTGCTTTTCATGTTGTAAATTAATCATAAATTGAATAATTACTTTAAGGGTATGCAATTGAATATTGGCTATTATTTTTCTAATGAAAGTTTATTTTTTCTTCAAAAAACCTCTATTACAATTATATAATTTTTTCGAATGTTTGTGATGTTGTGAAATAAGTATCTGAATTCAATTTTCAAAATTATGTGTATTCATATTTTAATTTATTTGAATCCGCTTTGAAGGTAATTAATCAATCAAATGTATAGAAGTGAAATTTCAAATTCAATAAAAATGTCAAAATTATTTGAATGTTTCAATGGAAATAATTGTTTAATGTTTTTTATGTTTTGAACTGATGAAAATACTAATCTATCTATCTAATTATATATTTAATAAATATTATTTATAATTTATAAATATTATAATATATAATATATATAATATTATAATATATATTATATATATATATATATTATATAAATAATATTTATATAATATAATATAAATTATTTTATAAATATAATTTAATAAATCAATCTAATCTATATACTAATCTATCTATCAAAACTTAGAATCATACTTATAAAGTACATAAACGTAGTTTATGGTCATTTGATACATATTACAAAGTTTCAGTCCGATATTCTATTTACAAAACAAGAGTTTAGGTTCAAAAAAAAAATTTAATAAACTGAAAAAGTGAGGTTGGTAATATAGGTATTTGACTGTGTAACGTACCCTTAAGGGTAATCACTAATCCGCTTCAAACTATATAGAATGTTTATAATATTCATCTTCATGATATTTATTGTTTATGTATTAATAAGTTTATTTATCTGCAATAATTATGTTGTTTGGATGGCGAATCTAAAAATGTTGTCCATTTCTTCCTATCTCTAACAGTTCACTAGATACTTCTGGAAAATTACAGTTTTAATCTTTTCATGGCAAATTTTATATGCCTGCAGTTGTTGAGCCAGACAGGTCCCAAATTTCTTATTTGAAAATTATTTATTACAAAATAACAAGTTTCATCGGTTCTAAAATTTTAATCCTCAGCAGATGTCAAATGTTTGGTCCTTACCTAGCTACCTGATTCCTGGAAATGGCAGACCTCCCGATGGGGTCCATAGTTTATAGAGGTCGGAGTATGATGGACAATAAAATTTACAAACTAAAACTTCTCTAATGTTGACCTTGGCAAATGTTAAGGCCGAAAATTGGTAACGTAATTTTTTTAAGAGAAATTCGGTATATTTATCAAGACAAGCAAGAGAAGTCTGTATATCTCCAATGTCTAGCTCAGGGCTCACCACTTTCAGCAGGTGCTGACTGCCACCACAAGTGTATGACTGCCCCAAAGTTTTTCTGTAATTTTTTTCTTCGCTTTCCAGGAATCCTGAAAAGGGTTACGGTCGTTACGGTCACGGCTCGTTGCGGCTCATTGTTCACACCGAAGGGTCTGATTTTTTTCTACTTGAATTCACAATACATTTCATTTTTTTCATTTCAAACTGTAATTTACCGTGAAGGATTAGGGACGAGTCGAAGGACAAGTTCGAAGAAAATTTATGAGGGCCTGTTTGACCTAGTCTCGCGACTGCCATTGGCAGTCGTTGCAGTCACTGACTGCCTTCTGGAGAGCCCTGGTCTAGCTGGTGAGACGGAAACAGGCATCATGGTCCTAAAGACATATTGAAGACATTCAAGACAAAATCAAGACCAAATATTTTTACCCGGGAAGTTATATAAAATGCTAAATTTTCTGAACATGATCCACCATTTATTTGATAGTGTTGACCCATATCTTCTTGGGCAGATTTTTCATTTCTTTCTGTTATGTAATAATCACATTTCTTTGTAAACTAATGAAATTGTGATTCGAAACACTATTTTATTAGTTAATACACAACAAAAATTAACTTCGAAGGATAAACTTTACACAAATATCGGTTAAACTTTCTTTTGTTTTTCCATGACAAACACATGTATTTTGAAAGACGCGAAGTTGGCTGAACAAAACTTTATCGCTCTGAAAAATTTCCTGCAAGAAATTTTATTCTTAGTTTTTTCTGTGCAATAATTAATTTCCAACTTATATTTTTGTTGCAGAATCAATGAAGAAAATATTTGGTTTCGGTAAGAAAAACAAAGAAGAGCCGATCAATCCCAATCTTTACCCTAAACTTGGTGGTTGTGATTACTATTATCCTCAAAGATCCGGGACTACAATACATAAAGTAGGACCAGGTCTGGTGGAAGTAGCAATATGGAAACACGAGCAATATTGGTACATCATCGGTTATTTAGGAACAGCAGGAAGGGTGCCCCCAGACAGAGCTTTGCGCGCATTGGTTCATCCTAAAGCAAAGTTTAATGAACAGAGAGTTAAAGTTCTTATGGAAGAAGACGGGGCCTACCAGTATTTTGGATTGAAGGCAAATATTGAGCCACCGCATGGTTTCATGAACATCCCATGGAATGGAGATACTCGTTTTGTTTGGATCGATGAAAAAAACAAAATTCGTCCATGGACACCGCCACCGGGAGATGGTAGTTCGTCAAGTACCCAACCCCCAATGGGACGCCTCCTCTCCCTAGCTCACGAACCCACGCCCGAAAGCCTACCTGGGAGCAGGGACAATCCGGAAATCAAGGATGTAGGAACATGGGCACAAACTAACTACTATCAAAAATCGCGTTGAATGAAATAAAGGATCCCGGAGCAAAAGGGTGTAAGTGAAACATTTCTAAAATGCGTTTTACCGGCTCAAAAGAGTGTAAAATATTATGGTCCGGTTCGACTAAGAAGTGGGTCAAAATCCGTGTTTGTTATTTTTGTGTATGAAGTGCTCATCTCTCTTTCCATGTTTTTTTCACGATTCAATAAGTATAAGTCGATAAGGATTTGAGTAGCAGGTACTTACTTCTTGAAGGTGTTTTTTTCCATGGTTTGAGAGAGCTAAGTAATAGCTTCAAAGTGTTTTCATATTTTTTTTAATTGAACGCGATAAATTATATAGTGCTTTGTGTCCCCTATAAAATTTAGAGTCTTGACACGTACCTCTTTTGTCCAGGGAACCTTCGAATGTTAAATAAAATATGGAAGAAATAATAATACATACAATAGTACATAATGCAAAATAATAATTAATATAGGATAAAATATGGAAATGGGTTGATATGGTTTAAATTATATTTTAATGTTGCATAATGTAGAAAAATAAAAAATATTGCAGAAAAAAGTTTGTGAAAAATGTTTCTTGTGTTTTCGAAATCAACGTGACACCTCTTAATACTTACGAAAACAGGCCTAAGCTGTTATGAAACGTATGTATCTACGATGAAGGACAGAAGCGAAATAAAAAGAAGTCGCTACCGGAAATTATTTTTATCTGCAATATAAATGATTTGCAACAGTAAAAAGAATTAGTTTTGAAGGTCATTAATAAATAAATCTATAGAAATGCAATTTCAAACGAAAAAATTATATACAATGTAAAAATATTTGAATGTTTCAATGAAAATAATTGTTTAATGCTTTTTATGATGTGAACTGATTAATTAATTATTGGCTGATTAATTTTTTTCACAATTACATAAAGATTGAACTTTAATTTTTCTCTACTAAGTGACATGAATCGATTATTTATTTTCAAGTTATCTAATTAAATATTGGCTATAATTTGAACAATAGATATTTATTTATATTTGAAATATTCGTTTTTCAGTTACATAATTTTTTAAATGTTTTTGATCTTGTGAAATGAGTATCTGAATTAAATTTTCAAAGTTATGTGTACATATGTTTTAATTTTTTTGGAATTAGTTCAAAAGGTCATCAATAATTCAAATTCCAGAAAAATATGAGGTAAACATTATTTGAATGATTTCAATGAAGATAATTATTATTCAATGCTTTTCAAGTCCTGAAATGATTATTTAATTATTAGCTGATTAAATTTTTTCATCGTAATAAATCACATAAAGATTGAATTTTAATTTGTTTCTATTGAGTACATAAATTTAGTATTTACTTTGAGGTTACCTCATTGCATATTGGCTATAATTTGTATAATAAAAGTTTATTTACATTTAAAATTCCTCTATTCCAATTACCTAATTTCTGTCAATGTTTGTGATGTTGTGAAATTATTATACGAATTTATTTTTCAAAATTATATAGACATATGTTTTAATTTTTTCTGGAATTAGTATAAAAGGTTATTATTAATTCAAATTTTCACAAATGCAATTTTATATTCAAAAAAATATATGAACTGAAAATTATTTGAATATTTTAATGAAAATAATATTAAACCTGATTTTATTATTAATTTTTTAAATTAACATTATACATATTAATCATTTATTCTATTAAAAATTACATTTTCTGCAATTACTTAAACATTTAATTAAATTTGTTTCTCAATTAAGTAACATAAATTGATTATTTACTTTCAGGTTGTGTAATTAAATGTGGGCTATTCTTTTTATAATAAAAGTTGATTTTTTCTTTACAATACCTCTATCACAATTATATAATCCTTTTAAATGTCTTTGATGTTGTGAAACAAGTTCATATCTTAATTGAATTTTTAAAATTATATGTACAGATATTTTAATTTTGTTTGATTTATTTTGAAAGTTTATTAATAAATTAAATGTATAGAAATGCAACTTCAATTTTAAAGAACAATATAATGTAAAAATTATTTGTATGTTTTATTGAAAATAATTGTTTGTTCGCGATATTAAATTAAATAAAGATTAAAATTTAGTCCTTTTCTAAATTAAGTAACATAAATTTATTATTTACTTGAAGGTTATACAATTAAATATTGGATATAATTTGTGTAATAAAAGTTTATTTATATTTAAAATACCCTTATTACAATTAAATAATTTCCGCCAATGTTAGTGATGTTGTGAAATAATTATTTGAATTCAATTTTCAAAAGTATATGTAAATATGTGTTAATTTTGTCTAAAATTACTATAAAAGGTTACTTATAAATCAAATTTTCAGAAATGAAAGTGACAATTAATAGAAAATGTAAAGTAAAAATTGTTTGAATGCCTGAATGAAAATTATATTTGAATGCTCAGTATCGAGTTGAATTCGGTCAAAAAAAAAACCCCCATAAGCTAAAGAATGACTTTTGCGAGTTTTTGGAGCTAATTATGATTTTTTTGCATTTTTTGAAATGCAAATTGTTTCTAACTTAAGTTAACAAAATTAATTGTTTGAACAATTTATTATTATTGTTAATAATATTCAATTTGAATAATGTTACAATGTTGCGGTTTTTTCTGAAATTTTAAACGATTTGTCTACTTTTCAATTAAAGTGAAGTAATAATTAATTCGAGTTAACAAAAATAATTGTTAAAACAATTTAATACTATTGTTAATAATATTCTCTTTGCCTAATGCTGGAAAATTACCATTTTTTCTGAATTTTTTTACTATTTGTCTATCTTTCACTTGGAGTTACAAAATAATTAATTAGATTAAAAAAAATGTTTAAACAATTTATTATTGTTTACTACTATCTTCTCTTAGATAAATGCTAGAAAGTTGCAGTTTTTCTGAAAAGTTTAACTTTGCTTTGCCTTCTTAATTATAAACAAATAATAAATAAATGTTAGTGTAACAGAGTACCGGAAGAAATTTCCTGACTCCTAATTATTTTATTCTTTGTTTTTGTCTCTTGTGTAAGATGCTTTTTTGTTTAAATTAATTTTCTTTCAAAATTGATAATAAAGCAAAAATAATAAAAAAGTATTTTGAATTTTCCCAAAAATCTTAGAACAATCTTTTTATTTTTCGGAAACCTTTCAAAATTATTCTTGAAAAGATCTTTTTTCCAGTTTTAGAAATCTTTTGCAATGTTTTAAAATCTTTCTAAATATTCCCTCAAAAATTATTTTTGAAAATAGAAATTCATTTCGAATTATCCTAGGAATTTTAAGATAATTTTTCCATTTTCCTGAAAACTTAAAAAAAATCTTCATTGAAAAAATTGAAATCTTCATGAGTTTCAAATTATTTTTCAATCTTTTTCAAACTTATAAATATCTTTTAAAATTAGCTCTATACGTAAAAATAAATTTTGGAAAAAAATTAATTAAAATAATTTTCAAAATTTTTGACAAAATTTTTTTGAAGATTTGAAAATCTCATGTACGGTTTTTCGTAGCATTCGGAAGTTCAATTAATTCACCCGGACGGATTTTAAAAAAAAAAAAGAAAATTATGAGCCAACGGCCATACCACGCTGAAAACCCCAGTTCTCGTCAGATCACTGAAGTTAAGCAGCGTTGGACGCGGTTAGTACTTGGATGGGTGACCATTCAAGAATACTGACATGAGTGCTGTTGGCACATCGTGGGTGTGGTGAGCCCATACTTGTAGTTATTTATAACTACAAGAAAAACCTAGAAACACTACCCGAATCGGGTAGTGTCACGCTTACCCTGAAAGGGAAATGGTTTAATGGTATATATATGAGAGTTATAGCATTTTCAAAATAAAAAAAAAAAGCGAAAATGAAAATTTTAAGCCAAACTACGCACAATGTGAAAAAATTTGAGGAAAAGAAAAACATATCTTTCTGAAAGCCCTACAAGATTATCATAATAACTTTTAGAATTTTCTTGAAAAATCGAAAAATTAAATTTTGATCGCACAAAAAATGACTTAAAAAATTTCACTTTTTGCCAAACTATACAAGATAGGAAAACAGATTTTTTTTTTAAATTGTGTACCGAAACAAGATCTACACATTTTTTATTTATTACTTTTGGATAAGACGAGTAGTTCTTCTTTTATTCGTTAAAAAACAACATTAAAAATAAGAAAATTAAATTTTTGGACAAACGACACAAGCTGCGATAAAAATAAATAGACAGAAGTTATCCACTCAAAAAAAAGCTGAAAATTTGTTATCATATTTTTTAATACGTTACATAGTTTTTGTTTTAATTATAAAAAATAACATGAAAAATAAAAAAATTAAATTTTTGGAAAAACAACGCAAGATACGGAAAACAAATTAATCGACAAAAGTTGTTCACCCTAAAAAGATCTATAAAGTTATGGATCATTTTTCGGCGAAACGCGTAATTTTCGTTTTGTTCATAAAAAACAACCTTGAAAATAAAATTTTGAGGTCAAACGGAATCGTACAAAACGTTCCATTAAAAATGATTTAAAAAAAATTTATGAATCTTTCTTGGGTAAATAACTTTTTTCCAGCAGTTTTTTTCGTACCTTGCGTCGTTTTTCCAAATATTTAATTTTTTTAATTTTTAATGATATTTTTCACGATTATGATAAGAACTACCTATCTTATCAAAAATTGATTAATAAGAAATTTGTACCTCTTGTTTTGGCAAACAAATTTTGTCTATTTATTTTTTTTAGCCTGTGTCGTTTGTCCAAGAATTTAATTCTTTCATTTTTAATGTTGTTTTTTATGAAAACAAAAACAAAAACTACGCGTCCTATCAAGAGGCGATTAATAAGAAATTTGTAGATTTGTTTTGAATATAAAATTTTTGACAAATTTAAAATTTGCATTTTCCTTTGATTTTTTGTATTTTGAAAATGCTATATCTCTGATAATTTTCTTTTTTAGAATAAAGTCGTGCAGATGAATTATTTGACTCTTCGAGTACTATGAATAACCGCACATATAATTTTTAAATCTTCAAAAAAAATTTTAAATGCTCAAATCACTAAATCGAGGTATTCGAGAGATTTCCAGAAATTCTAAAAATTCATTTTTTAACTTTAAAGAAGATTTGAAAAAAAAATGTATTGACTAGTGAATACGTGATTTTATATTGCATTTGTAATTGAGGACTTGGATGCAATAACCACCTTAGCGCGCGAACACGGGTAAAAGGATTGCCCGAACATTTCGTTGAACGGAAATTTTATGTCACGAAATTATTTTCTTTTAAATATGTAGAGAATTCATTTTCAATGAATCGATCTGAAAATTTCCAAAAATCTTCCCTCAATAGTAGGGAACAAATGTCTCCCTGGAAGTTGTTTAAACTCTAAAGTTCCCTCGTCACTTTTTGTCGAGGAAACTGAAAAAACGGGGTTACCCATCTGTCTCAATTTGCAATTAAACATTATAAAACAAATCGCTGTTTCAACTTTTTTCTTTATTTTTTAGGCATCGCTAGGGTATAATGCGTATGTATACCAAATTTCAAAAAATTTCAATAATATTTGAATGAGTAAAGACGATTTATGTTTTAAAAAATGATTGAATTTGGGGAATAGATTTTGTCAGTTTTTCATGCTTATTATCAAAAATATTTATCTGATGAGGAAACAGAAAGTGGAAAAAAGTTTCGTCTCGTCATTCTCTACAAGTCTACATTCAAAACAAATTAACTTTGTGACTTTCAAAATTTCCGACCAACGAGACGTTCGGACAATACTTTTACCCGTGTTCGCGCGCTAAGGCAGTTATTGCATCCGACGCCTCAATTCATCACTTTGCATTTCTTTTCAGTTTCTCACCTTTGTAAAATAATAAATGACATACTAAGTGAATAAATGTTAAGCTTCTCTTTGATCGAAAGATAACATGCTTTCATGGTTATCGACAATATTATCTAGTCATATTTCCACTGTGCAGTATGTGATTTTTCCCCTCTAAATTGTGTACAATAGCGTGATAATACGGAAGTTTTTTTTCAGGTACAGTCTAGAAAGAATATATCTATGAAATACGAATAATTAATGAGAACAAATAAGATAAGATCTAACACTATATATACCATGTGTGTGCCTACACGTATCTCAAAAAATTTGTGCTGTCGTTTATCTACAAGAGACGTTTCGTTTGTTACTCTATCTGCAAGTTCATTTTTGAGAATTCAGTGAAATCGAATTATTTATATTAGAAATTATTTGAAACAACTTGCATATATTTAAAATTTATTAAAAATCGAATCATTGACCGTGCATTGCCCTAAAAAAGTACCGAGTAGTCACTGCCGCAGTCTTTATTTGAAGAAACATGAGGGCTGTGATTGTTCTCTGTTTCGTCGTAGTGGCATTCATTAATCCTAGTGGTGAGTATAATAATATTTATAATTTCAAATACATTTTTAATTGCACTATAGTCGTTTCTTGTTCCAAATCGATCAAATTGAAATATTTTTTTTCTAACTGTGCTCTTTAAATTTATTAATTTGTGAAATTTGAATACGTAATTAGTGAAACTCTAGCTCATGAAGCTATTGAAAATTTTGCGTTGATTGTTAGAAAAGAGCAAACTCAGAACAAAAATTATTTCTGGTAAGTCCAGGGAAAGAGGAAAAAAATTAGCCCAAGTAGGCGCTGAGTGCCTACAAGGAAGGGTTTCGCAGCCTGTTAAAACGTTAATTGAAGTCTTAATAGAACCCTGAAACAAAATATTTTTCAATTTTGTAAACCAAATATGATAAAAAGGAATTCAATTAAAGAAAATTTGATTAAAAATATTTGTTTAAAATTAAATTAGGTAAAAAAATTTGGGTATACTTCCGAACAGGTCACCCAAGAATATTGACTTGATAGTTGGTCTAGGGACTCCTTTTAGACCATAGTTGAACGCACTAAAAGGATTTTTGATGCAGATCAATTGAAATGAAATTATTAATAATTTAGACTTTTTTTAAAAATTAGTTAATTTCAAAACCTCAAAAAATATTGATTTTGGGAAAAACTGGTGTTCACAAACATTTTATATCTCTGCCGTGATTTGGAAAAACACCGTTAACTGCAAAATGAACGAAGCCGAGAAAATCGACGAAAACTGTTCGAATCTTTATTCGCGTGTATCGCGGATTCTTATTCATTTTCTGGATTTTTTGTTGTTGTTCTTGACTAATTTGCATACGATCTCTTCATTTTTGCAAGAAAAATTGTTTAAAAATGTTGATTCATTATCTAAAATGCAGTTAACGGTGTTGATTGGGATGCTGAAACTCGAGAAAACGCCGTAACGGGCAGTTACGGCTCTCTTCGAATTACGGACCTCAGAAATAGGCCTACCATGATTTGAGAGAACGCCGTCAAGACAAAAGAATATAATAACTAATAATAAGTGGAGTTACGGCGTTTGTCGAATCACAAACCTTTTTTCTCGGGGTTCGATGATTCCGCAGAACGCCATAAGGACTTACGGACATCTCCGAAATCACGAAGGCTCGAAATCACCGTCCAATAATTTTGGTAAAGTCCGTAACTGCCCGTTACGGCGTTTTCTCGAATTTTGACGTCACGCATTCAGTCGTCTCTGATCTACGCCTGCAGTTAACGGTCAGTTACGGCTCTCTCTCTCAAATCACAACTCGCCAATCTTTGCATCTATTGGTGTTTCCCGAAAATTATGCAATAATTATTTTCAAAGTTATTAACAATTTGAAAAAATTACTTCAATAATCAGATTTATCTTTTTTTCACGATTCCAACGATATAAAAAACTCATTTTTCGATTTTTTGCAGTTAACGGTGTTTTTCCAAATCACCGCAGATCTCGTCGAAAAACATATTTTTTATATTTATACTTTTTTTCTAAAATAAATATTTTTCGAAACAAATGACAAAAATTAATTTCCAGATTTTTTGTTGGGCGTTAGAAAAGGGGTCGGTAAGAGTGGGGGGAGGGGGCATTTTAAATGGCCCACAGTTGGTTCAAAAAATGCTTCTCGAGCTCCAGGGCAACCCCCCCCCCAAAGTTTCCATTTCCGGAGAAAAAAAATCCTTAATTTTTTTTTCGAAATTCGAATATTAACACGTGCCACCGGGCACTTCAAAATCCCATTCAATTAACATGGGAAAATTTTGGATTTTTGTAAAATTGAACTCATACTTCAGGGTTTGGTCGAAACGTGCCAACTTTTTCAGGGATTGAAGAGGAGTACCTATGAAATAAACCCATACTAATAACTTTTATTTAACCCCCCCCCCCCCCCACAGCGCCCCAAATATGACCCAAAAATCAAAAAACTACATTTTTACGTATTATTGTTACTTTTCAACAATTTCCGTCGCCTTTTCATACAAATAATTACTAATGGACAATTTGAATATTTCCCATAACTTTTTCAACCATTTTTAATTGTTTAAACAAATGTAACTTATTTAAACAATTATTTATTCCCAAAAAATGTGAAGAATAATCGTATTTTCTGATTGAAATGTAATAGTTTGTCAAAATTGTCAAAATTGTTTAAACAAATATAAATTTATTAAAAATTAAAAGGAAATTATCAAAATTATATAATTATTGCATAAAAAGTAGCATAGGATACCAATTTGAGAAAAAACTGGACATCTCTGGGTCAATTTCTAGAAATTTTGAGAATAAACAATAAGTAATTGTTTGAATAATTACATAATGTTTAAAAAAAATTACTACTCCAAACAAGGAAAAAATATTACATTTTAATCAGAAAATACGATTATTTTTTACATTTTTTGGGAATAAATAATTGTTTAAATAAGTTACATTAGTTTAAACAATTAAAAATTGTTTAAAGAGTCATAGAAAATATTCAAATTGTCCATTAGTAATTATTTGTATGGAAAAGGCGACGGAAATTGCTAAAAAGTAACAATAATACGTAAAAATGTAGTTTTTTTTAATTTTTGGGTCATATTTGGCACGTTTCGATCAAACCCTGAAGTATGAGTTCAATTTTTGGAAAATCCAAAATTTCCCCATGTAATTAAATGGGATTTTGAAGTGCCCGGTGGCACGTGTTAATATTCGAATTCCGAAAAAAAATTAGGTATTTTTTCTCCGGTAATGGAAACTTTTTTTTTGGGGGCGGGGGGTTTGACTTGCCCTCTAGGGTGAAAAAAAATTTTGCAATGCATTTTTGGTTCACCCTAGACCCACACTCATCTTAGTGGTGGTCTTTAATATTTTTCAGTGATTGAAGTTTATTCTTTCAAACTTTTTTTGAAAGAATAAATATATAAAAAATATGTGTTTCGACGAGATCTACAACTTTTGCAAAACACATTTTTTTCCAAAATCAATATTTTTCGAGATTTTAAAAAAAATCTAATTTAAAAAAAAAGTAAAAATTATTAATATTCTTGGGTGACCTTTTCGGAAGTACATCCAAAAATGTTATAAAATAAATTTGAAAAAAAATTTTATGGAAAAACAATTTAAACAGAAATTGTGTAAAGAAGACAATTTTGAAATAGAAACTGTTGAAAAAAAATTTGTAAAAAGAATTTGATAAAAAAAATTTGATTCAAAATATTTTGATTAAAAAAACTTTGTCAATGAAATTATGTGGACAAAATTTCTTGAAAGACAATTTTAAATAAATTTCTTGAAAAAAAATTGTTTGAAAATAAAATGTGTTAAAACATTTTTGGAAACAAAAATTTTCGCAAAAAAATGTTGGTGCTTATGCCCTTCTATAAATTGTTTAAACAATTTATTACTTTTATAAATAATATTGTCTTTAAATAATGCTAAAAAGTTGCCATTTTTTCTGAATTTTTCCACTCATTGTCAACTTTTCACTTAAGAAGGGAAAAATTAATGCAAGTTCACAAACATAATTTTTTAAATAATCAATCATTGTTCATGAGTATTTTCTGTTAGTTTTTTAGTAAAGAAGAAATAATAAATAGCAATAAGGATAATTGTTTTTTAAGATATTCGTTATTTCCTAATACAATAGTAAAAAAAATAATTTCTTGGTAAAAAAAAAATTATTGAGGACTGTATATAAAAATTCAAAAAAAGTTGCAAACATAGAAAGCGTGAAAATGGAACAGTTTAATTAATATTAATATTATAAATATTTGGTCTAACTCAAAAATTTGAAATCCATATTTTCAACAAAACAAAAAAATAGTATAATAATAAAGTGGCAGCTCTAATGTGTTCGAAAAATTCGAATGTTTCTTTCTTCTTTTTTTCATACACGCATCATTATCTGTAATGGTAATACTTCTTGGTCACCATTAAAACTATCAATTTGTTTAACTATTTTCAACTTTTTTTGGCAAAATATTGGAGACATTTTCGTTAAAAAAATTTAGATTTCAAATCTTAAATTAGCTGACTAAAAAACTCATGTACATTAAATTTCATTCATATTGGATTATTTTTCAAACTTTTGTACATCTCATTAGAGTCGCCATCCGATTGGATCTTTTTTTGAGAAAATTTAATGTAGATCGGATCATTGTTTTTTTTTTTTTTTTTGTAATTTTAGCCATTTTTTCGGATTTGGGACCACTGTGCAGCGCTGGTATCGAAACGTTAGAAGATTTGTATGACTCCAGTAAATATTAAAAAGTCAAAATGAGATTGACACTCTTTCGCTAATATAATTTGAAGATTTTGGACGTAAAAATAACTATATTATTGTAAAAAAAATTTAATGATTGACTGAAAATTTTAAAATACCATTTTCAATTGAAAAAATAACAGCCAAAACCTCAAATAAGAAAAACTAAATAACTGCAAGTTCTTAGAGCTTGCTAACTTTACAAATTTTTTATGATTTTTCATATGAAATATGTATTTTCGCCGAAAAAGTATGAAACATATGCTCAAATTGTTTAATCTTGTCAGCTTTCTTACTAATTTTCTTCGGAAAAATGTTAATATACCCTCAAATTGTAAATGCTTTTCAGATGATCTCAACCACTGATGATTTTTTCCTAATGATGAAAAATTTTTGTTTCAAAAGCGTAAAAATAACTTTCAATTAGTAAAGTAATAATTAAGAAAAGTGAGTTATAGCTTTCCTCATTAATTGATAATTTGTCTTGTAGAATATCTTTTTCTTTTGTCAACATTTGAACAAAACCTTGAAAGTGGTTATTTCTTCTCAAAAATTAATATTTCTTTATATATGTTGATACTATTGACCATATTCAAATTCAATGTGAAAAGCTCTATGTTCCTAAGATTGTATGTTAAAATATATTGCATTTTTAACAAAATAGTTGAACTTTCAAACAGGAAAGACAAATTTTCAAGAAAATAGTTGAACTGTTAACCAAAGAGTAAAATTTTCAATCCAAGAAGATGAATTTGTCCGAAGAAAGTAGAATTCTCAAGAAAAAGTTTATTTCACAATAAAGAACGATGACTTGTCTACCATAATAGATGAATTTTAAAAATTGACATACACACACACACACACACACATATATATATATATATATATATAAACACCTCATCAGTAAAAAGTCGTATTTTATGTATTATAAACAATTTTTAATACAAAAAACCGCAAAGAAATCATAATTAGCGCTAAAAGCTCACAAAACACAATTTTTCAGTCATGGTATTTTTCGAAACCCCATAAATAGATTCATGGGGGTGATATTTAAAAAATGAGTTTAGATTCGTATTTTATGATTAATTGTGAAAAAGTGTTGAGGTTCAGCTCAATTTACCTAACATTGACAATTCTGAATAAAATTTGCAGAAAAGTCTGTTTGTCTTATGATAGTACCTTTTTCTCATTACTAGTAAAAGTTTTATGTTGCGGCAGAGAATAATGAAAAAATGCAAAAAAAAAATTCTTTTTTTAATTAGGCACGAGGGGAATAAGTATAAACTTGAGCGCTTGAAGAAGTACATTTATGTTTTTAAGCTTTTTTAATCTCTAAATCAAAGTTGCTAAAATTCAACTGAGTACTAATGAAATTTTACAGATTCGATTGGCGAAACGTGAGCCACTAAAGATTATTCGAAAATTACAAATTCGACTGATCGAGATCTTTGCTGATTCAATAGTGAAAAACTAATTGCTTGATAAAAAATAATTATTTAGGACTGTACATAATAATTAAAAAAAAGTTTGAAACATGAAAAACGTGAAAAATAGAAAAGTTTAATAGAACGAATCTATCTCATACCATTCTTATCTATATTGATACAAGAAGAAGGCCATATTGTGACATTTTAAACGTTTTTTTCAAAGGCATTGCCTTCTAATTATTTGAACAAAGTTAAGATAAATGACAATTTTTTAGACTCTTTAAATTACACTGGATTAATGTACTCGAATTTAATTGTACATATTCAGGCTCATAATGCGATATATTTCAACAGAGTTCTGTTTTCGAAAGCAAACAAATTTCTTAATAAAAATAAATAAATGTACTAAGGACTGTATATGAAATAATTGAGAAACATTTTAAAAATTGAATAGGTGCAAAATAGAAATGTTTAATAAAACGACGCGATGGTGTAACATTTTAAACTCTATGGAAACGATAAGTAGGTCATGCTGAGAAAATGTTGACGTGACCTAGTCTGTTTGCATTTTCAAAATATTGCCTTCTCATTAATTCAACAAAGTTAGGAACATAAAATTTTTCTGAATTCTGTTTTCTATTTTTAAATTTATTAATATTTGCAGTGGTGTCTTAAGCTGAAATGACGAATTTTATAGAGAAATTTGAATTTTCAACAAAAAAGTTCACTCTTAAACAAGGATTACTTTTCTATCCTGAAAGATGAATATTTAACCCAAAAGGACGAATTTTCATTAAAACCGTTGAATTTTCCACCAAAAATAACGACTTCAACAACATATTTAAATTTTCAACAACATAATAAAATGTCTACCCAGAAAGATAAATTTTCAAGGCAATATATGAATTTACTACCAAATAGTTTATTTTCAACATACAAAGGGTACATATTCAACGAAAAGTGGAATAGTTGAATTTATAGTTAAAAAAATTAATTTTCAAATAGGGATTTTGACTTTTTACCAAAGAGTAAATGTTTAATTAAATAGTTTTCTAAACGAATTTTCAACAAAATACATGAATTTTCTATCAAATTGTTGAAGTTTCAAGCCAAGAAGATGAATTTTCACAATTCGGTGGAATTTTAAACTCGAATATTTGAATTTTTAAGAAAAATGTTAATTTACAACCAAATAATAAAATTTTTATCTAAAATTATGAATTTTCCACGATAAAAATATTGTTTCTTATAGAGTAGTTCAACTGTAAACCAAGTAGGTGAATGTTATTGAACCAATAAAGATCTATTCTCAACGAAAAATGTATGATTTGATATTTCAAGTAAGAATGATTTTATCTTAAATTGAAGTTAAAATAATGAAAAAAACCTTAAAGATGAATGAAAAAACAAAAAATATCAATAAAATATTTACATTTTCAAACAAAGGGATAGATTTTTGACTAGAAGAATTATTCTTCAAGAACATAACATGAATTTTTAACGAAGTAGTTCAATTTTTAACGAGTGACTTGAATTTTCAACACGAAAGATGAACTTTTAATCTAGAAGATTAATTTGCTACCCAAAAAGATGAATTTTCTACTGTTTAATTAATTATTAGCCGATTAATTTTGTTCACAATATCAAATTACATCAAGATTGAAGTTTAATATTCTTCAATCAAGTTACATTAATTTAAAAATTACTTCTGATGTTGTGAAATAATTATGTGAAGTCAATCTTCAAAATTATATGTGAATATGTTTCTAGTTTTTATGGAATTAGTTTAAAAGATCATCAATACATACAATTTTTAGAAAAACATGAAGCAAAAATTATTTTAATTTTTCAACGCAATAATTGGTTATTGTTTTTTATGTTGTAAACTGAATAATTAATTACCAACTGATTGATTTTTCCACAAAATTAAATAACAAAAAGATTGGAGTTGAATTGTTTTCAATTAAATATCATAAATTGATTAATTACTTTGAAGGTATGCAATTGAATATTGTCTATTATTTTTGTAATAAAAGTTTATTTTTTCTTCAAAAAACCTCTATAACAATTATATAATTTTTTCGAATTTTTGTGATGTTGTGAAATTAGTATCTGAACTCAATTTTTAAAATGACATGTATTTATATTTTAATTTATTTGAATCCGCTTTGAAGCTATTGATAATCAAATGTATAGAAGTGAAATTTCAAATTTAAACAAAATTAAAATGTCAAAATTATTCGAATGTTTCAATGGAAATAATTGTTTAATGTTTTTTAAGTTTTGAACTGATAAAAATATTAATAACTGATTTTATTCAAACTTACATTTTCTGGAATTAGTTTAGAAGGATATTAATCAATCAAATTTTCATAAAAGAAGGTTAAAAAATATATACATACATATATATATATATATATATATATATATATATATATATATATAAAAGCAAGAATTATTTGAATGTTTTTTTGCAATATTAAATTACGTAAAGGTTCAATTTCAATTTGTTTTAATTGAATAAGTAAATAGGTTATGTCTTTTGAGATTATGTAATCGAATATAGGCTATAATTGCTATAATGAAAGTTTAATCATATTTAACATACATCTATTCAAATTATGTAATTTTTGTCAAATCAATTATTACTTCAATATAATTGAAAAGAGGACAAAAAGTGAAAAATTTTAGAGAAACCAGCAACTTTCTAGCATCATTCTAAGAAAATCGAGTTGAAAATGATGAAACATGATTTAAACATATAATTTTCCGTGGCAAGTAATTTTTCATATATTAGAAAGAGTTGGTACAAAAATGAACCGCAAAAAAGAGGAAGTAGCGTCAGAAACTTGCGAAGTCCATTTTTTCACTCATGGGGTTTTTTTCGGACCTTATAAAACAGACTTATGGGGATAAAATTCAAAAAGTAATTTCTGATTTGTATCATGTGGCTAATTTCAAGGAGATATGTTGAGTGACAACTCGATACGCCTAATATTGACGATTCTGAATACAATTTACTGTAATATCCACTCATATATTAAATAATAACTGTTGATTGTTGATACTTTTGATCAGCATTGTGCATGTAATGAATACAATTTAAGGATGAAAATCTAGTAAGCGCAATTACTAATCCCAAAAAAACATGTACTAGCATTTTATAAATCCTGAATGATTTTTGGTAAAATATTTCAAGTGTTTGAATAGTAAGTTCAAATAAGTCTTGTAGTTTTTGATGATAGTCTAGGGAAAAATGTTCATATTTAGTATAAATAAGTTACGCACGAAACCAAATTTGTCAATATTTTTAATGTGCATATGAACGCATTTAAAGAGATATGCTTCCCTGAACATTATTTTAAATTTAATATCAATATAACTTTCGACCATCATCCATCCACTGCGAACGTGGCAAAGATAAGAGAAATTTGTTTGTATTATGAATTCCATAGACACACATATTTCCTATTCTATTCAGATTCCCAAAACTAAATGAATTCAACTAATTTTTCATTAATCGCAGACACTTTCTACTTAAAGCCGAATTTTTAATACGATTTACCAGACAATGTTCAAATAAGTGTACAGAAAATTTTTTAAATAGTCTGTTTAAGGTTCACAATTTAATATACAATTTGCTGAACTCATATAAAATCCTGAAATTTGTGAAGATGTTCCACCATTTATCTGATAGTGTTAACCGATATCTTCTTGGGGAGATTTTTCATTTCTTTCTGTAATGTAATAATCACATGTCTTTATAAAGTAATGAAATTATGATTCGATATACTTTTTTATTAGTTCATACAATACATAATTTCCAACTTATATTTTTGTTGCAGAATCAATGAAGAAAATATTTGGTTTGACAAGTTCGAAAAGTTCGAAATCGAAAACCAAAGAAGTGCCGGTCAATCCCCATCTTTACCCTAAACTTGGTGCTTGTGATTACTATTACCCTGGAAGTTCCGGGGATACAATGCATAAAGTAGGACCAGGTCTGGTGGAAGTAGCAATATGGAAACACGAGCAATATTGGTACATCATCGGTTATTTAGGAACAGCAAATAGGGTGCCCCCAGAGAGACCTTTGCGCGCATTGGTTCATCCCAAACCAAATTATACTGGACAGAGAGTTAAAGTTCTTATGGAAGAAGGCGGGGCCTACCAGTATTTTGGATTGAAGGCAAATAATGAGGCACCGCATGGTTTCATGAACCACCCATGGCAGGGAGATACTCGTTTTGTTTATATCGATGAATATACCAAAATACGTCCCTGGAGACCGTCAGCAGGTGGTAGTTCGCATGGTGCTGGTTCATCAAGTACCCAACCCCCAATGGGACGCCTCCTCTCCCTAGCTCGGGAACCCACGCCCGAAAGCCGAGATGGGAGCAGGGACGATCCGGAAATCAAGGATGTAGGAACATGGGCACAATATCACTTCTATCAAAGACGACAGCCTGAAACGAAATAAAGGGTCCCGAAGCAAAAGGGTGTAAGTGAAACATTTCAAAAATGCGGTTTACCGGTTCAAAATAGTGTAAAAGATTATGGTCCGGTTCGACAAAGAAGTGGGTCAAAATCCGTGTTTGGTATTTTTTTGTGTGAAGTGCTCACCTCTCTCTCCATGTTTTTTTCACAATTCAATAAGTATAAGTCGATAAGGATTTGAGTAGCAGGTACTTACTTCTTGAAGGTGTTTTTTTTTCATGGTTTGAGAGAGCGGAGTAATAGCTTAAAAGTATTTTCATATTTTTGAAAATTGAACGCGGTAAATTATATAGTGCTTTGTGTCCCCTATAAAATTTGAGTCTTGACACGTACGCTCTCTTGCCCAGGGAACCTCCAAATGTTAAATAAAATATGGAATGAATAATAATACGTACAATAATACATAATACAAAATAATAATTAATATGGAATAAAATATAGAATTAAGTTGTTAAGTCAATTCTCAATTGGATATATTATATTTATGTATTATATTACTATATATTATATATTTGAATTTTTAATATTCACATATATAATATATAAATATAATATATTCAATTGAGAATTGACTTAACAACTTAATTCTATATTTTATTCCATATTAATTATTGTTTTGTATTATGTATTATTGTACGTATTATTATTCATTCCATATTTCATTTACCATTTGAAGGTTCCCTGGGCAAGAGAGCGTACGTTGCAAGACTCAAGTTTTATAGGGGACACAAAGCACTATATAATTTATCGCCTTAAATTTTTTTCAAATATGAAAGCACTTTTAAGCTATCACTTAAATAAATTACTTAAATTAAGCTATTACTTGAGCTATTACTCAGCAACTTAATTCTATATTAATTATTATCTTGTATCATCTTTTATATAATAGTTTTAATACAGAACCTGTGTACCACCTTTTAGTAAAATGTTAATTTTGTAATACTGTAAGATTTTCATGTATAAGTGAAAGTAGGGATATGTGTGAAATAAGGAATGCCTGGCTGGATATGTTAGATAACCCTGAAAATAATTCTATCAAAAAAATTATTATGTTTGTTAGTAAATTTTACGAATGAGCATTATAATTAATTATATACTTCAAGACTTTTTGATTTGCTTTCGTTGTAAGTACGGTTTATCTCCTCTGGAGTAATGTTTACCATCAACCTTCAATTTTAGTTTTTGTTTTCTTTTCGTGTTTCTGATACCTTCTACTGAGGTTTTTTACATCTGGGTTCTTTGGCACTATTTTTCAAATCTTTACGCTGGTTTGCATATTTTCTTTTGTTTGCAGCAATCTTGGAGATATATGCAATCAAATACTTCTTGCCAACAGGGGAAAATTTTGTATTCACCCATTCTGTGGAAGAAAAACCCACGTCAATTTACGAATTTTTAATTCCAAAAAAAAATATTGGTGGAGTTTTCAAAAAAATCTTTTTTATTTGTTTCTTCAAATTTTGAAAACATAAAAAAAATACATTTTCTGGAAAACCACACCATATTTATTCTTTCAAAAAATTGTGAAAAAGTTTCTACTCATAGAAGAAAGGCATCTTATTCGCATCATGCCAGCTAAACCATTTATGAGGCCGGGCGAATTTTTTTTCTTAAAATGTCATTTTTGAATTTTTCTCGTAAACTATGAAAGATATCGCAAAAAAAAAAATCAAGAGACATTTTTCATAGAATTTTTTTAGAAGTGCAAACTTTTATTTTAATATTTTTTCGTATCTGTCATTGTTTTCAAGGAAAAGTAGAAAATTCGATTGTAAAAAAAAAAGAATTCTCCTGGCTACAGAAGTTATTCAGGAAGCATCAAACTTACAAGATATCTTCATCAACAAAGTGAAAATTAAAAAAAAATTGGCTCAATTACGTCAAAAGTTATAGAGGTTTAAAGAAAAAAAATCGATTTTTTTGAAAAACAAAGCACAAAATTCAAATACGCATAACTTTTTAGGAATTTTTTTGTTTGCAAATCGGGAAAATACGTATCGCCTAATTTCCTCTGAAAAACAACATATTTCGTCCCGAGAGATTCCAGGTCTGATTATATCAGAGAAATTTTCATTTTCTTATTTCTAACCGCGTGTCTACTTCCGGGACCATTGTCGTTAAAAACCGTCTAATGATACAACCGCCATCTGGTGCCGACATGAAGTTTAAAAATCAAGCGTATGTAGCGAATCCTATAAATAATAAAGAACTTGAATAAAGCTTAAAGTATTGTGGATATATTTTCAAACATAAAAAATCGTTTGAAAATATTGTTCAAACTTCTATTCCTAATTATTCAATTTGCAATAAACTAATAAATTATTTTACTATGAATTTTTACAATTCAGAGATTAAGAAGTGTCTATAGAGGGGGTAAAAAATTATTTTTGAAATTTAGAGATTAAAAAGTGTCTAAGGAGGAGTTAAAAATATACAAAAAGTTACAGAGCGTTAAAAGAGAACTTAAAAATTCTGTGAAGATTATTGAGGTTTAAAGGAAACGTTAATAAAGCTCAAGAACGTAGAAGCAAGATCTTCAATGTAGGGGCTGAAACCGATGTAGAAGCGAAATAGAATGAAAATATCTTTAGGAGCGGCTAAGTAGGAGCTAGTAGAATAAGCAGCTTCAAAGTAGAGGCAATACTTCCACTTAGAGCGTCAAAGTAGGGCCTATATTTCGACTCGGGTTTAATCATATTTAATATACCTCTATTCAAATTATGTAATTTTTGTCAAATCAATTATTACCTTATTATAATTGAAAACTGGACAGAAAGTGAAAATTTTCAGAGAAACCGGCAACTTTGCAGCTACATTCTAAGAAAATCCTATAAAAATAATGAAGAATAATTTGAAAAATTACTTTAGCATCATTGAAGGGTTATTGTCTCTCTCTAACTGAAAAGTTGAGAGCAACTTGTGAAATTCAGAAAAAAAATGCGACTTTGTAACTCAATTATAAGAACTAACTGGAAAGAACAATAATGAATTCTTTAAAAAATGTATATAAAAATATAATTTTTCGTAGCCAGTAATTTTTTATATATTAGAAACAGTTGGTACAAAAATGAACCGCGAAAAATAAGAATTAGCGGCAGAAACTCACAAAACCATTTTTTCACGTATGGGTTTTTTTTGGGATCATATAAAACAGACTTATGGGAATAAAATTCAAAAAGTGATTTTTGATTTGTATTTTGTGGCTAATTTCAAGGAGAAATGTTCAGTATCAACTCGATACGCCTAATACTGACGATTCGGAATAAAATGTACGAAAATGTATTTTTTTATCATGGGAAAGAGGTGTCTAACTTTATGGGGCTTTCGGGACCTCTAATTATAATTTTTTTTTTTCAAAGAAAACATTTATCATTTTTCTGATGCATTCTGGACCACTGTATTATATACTCATATATTGAATAATAACTGTTGATTGTTAATACTGTTGAGTAGTATTGTACATGTAATGGATACAATTTCAAGGATGAAAATCTTACAAGCGCAGTTATTAATTTCAAAAAGACGGGTACTAGCATTTTATAGATCCTGAATGATTTTTGGTAAAATATTTCAAATTTTCGAATATTAAGTGCAAACAAGGCTTGTAGTTTTCAATGATAGTCTAGGGAAAAATGTTTGTATTTAGTATAAATAATTTCAGTACGAAACCAAATTCAGTCAGCCATGAATTGTATGAAAGTTGTGAATATTTTTAATTTGGTTTCAAAGAATACTTATAAATTCCGCAGAGAAGTAAAGCCTCCGTCTCGTGGATAATTTTCAAGATTCGCAAATTTTGTCTTGTTATGCATATGAACGCATTTAAAAAGAAACGCTTCCCTGAACATTATTTTAAATTTAGTATCGCTATAGCTTTCGATCATCATCCATCTACTTCCAACGTGGCAAAGCTAAGAGAAATTTTTTTGCAGTATGAATTCCATAGACACACATATTTCCTATTCTAACTCCAGATTTCAAAAACTAGATGAGTTTAACTAATTCTCCATAAGCCTTGAATACTTTCTACTTAAAAACTCAATTTTTAATATGGTTCACCAGACAATGTTCAAATAAGTGTACGAAAATTTTTTTAAACAGTCTGTTTGACGTTCACAATTTGATATACAATTTGCTGAACCCGGGTAAAAACATTTGGCAGCAATGAGACGGAAACATACTATTTTTGATGTCTTAAGGGTCATCACTAATCCGCTTCAAACTATATAGAATGTTTATAATATTCATCTTCATGATATTTATTGTTTATGTATTAATAAGTTTATTTATGTGCAATAATTATGTTGTTTGGATGGCGAATCTAAAAATGTTGTCCATTTTTTCCTATCTCCAACAGTTCACTAGATACTTCTAGAAAATTACAGTTTTAATCTTTTTATGGAAAATTTTATATGCCTGCAGTTGTTAAGACAGACAGGTTCCGAATTTCTTATTTGAAAATTATTTATTACAAAATATTTAATTAAAGTGAAAGGTATAAGATGACCTACTTCAGACCAAATAAAAAGACCTTGATGATGTTAAGAAGATCCTTTAATCATCGACGTTTCGAGAGTCAAATGCCCTCCTCTTCAGGAAACAGGAATCCAAGTCAAATAAAAGTCCTTTATTTTTTTATAAAAATTTGGCAAAGGCCAAATTGTCGTAGTAAACAGAAATAGAGATTCATGCTCTTAAAAGATTCTCATCTCAATTAAGTTCTGTGAAAAAAAATTAATGAAATTGTAAATGAAGAAAACTATTTCATATGCATAACGAAACATATACGTATGAAAAAATTAAGGTTAAGAAAAAGATTAAAAATTGTGAAATTATTTACCTGAGCTTTTAACATTTTAACTTTGAGATGTTAAAAAATAGTAAGGTCCATGATTATGACATCACTAACAATATTTAAAAAATTATTTGAAGAATTTTCTTTTTAAATTTAAAATGGGAGACAGAACGAACGTACTGCTCCATGGTAAGGATTAACATCAAGTGAATGCAGGTAAGAGCATGAAGCAACAGAAACATAAAAGTGCAGTAACGTAGTAAGTCAGAAAAATAATAGGTTCCTTAATTCTAATTAAAATTTGTAATTTTTGTTCTTATAAAGTCTAAGTAACAAATTATTGGTAAAACAGTTAGTTAATATCAAATTAACAACTACTAAAATTGTAACAATAATAATGAAATGATGATAAAACTATGCTTAAAACAACATTGGATCTTAAATTAAAGAATCTAGTATTACGTTGTATAATGGACTAAAATTATTTAGATCAGTTTTTATATTTAAACAATTATCACCCTCATTCTTAATGAAAAACATTTCCGCTACAAGTCTTTTAAACTCATTAGGTTCATGGTGTAAAACCAATACATGTTCCCAGTCAAATTGATGACCAGTTTCAACCCGATGTTTTGCAATAACTTTATGGTTCTTAGGATTGTGTCTAAAATTATCGTTATGTTCTTTAGTTCTAGTGGAAAGTAATCTACCGGTCTCACCTACATAGCATTTATCACAATTTAAACAAACAATTTTATATACTACATTACTAAGCTGAAAAATGTCGAGAGAATCTTTGCCCAGTTTTATGAACTTATCAAGTTTAGAATCAATCCTAAATGTTGTTTTTATGTTGAATTCACTCAAAATTCTTTTTACTTCAAAAGACAAACTACCATGAAAAGGTACAGAAACAATACGTTTGAAATCCAAATCATAATCTAGATGTGAAATTTGTTGTGATAAAGAATCCTTAAGGGCTTTCAATTTATTATTAATGTGTGTTTGCACAAACTCTTTTGGGTAATTATTAAGAAACAAAATATTTTTTATAAATTCAATATTAGACTTGTGAAAAGATTCATGTGATAATTTAAACGAAGTGTCTACGAGATTTTTAATAATAGCTATTTTATGCTGAATAGGATGGTTAGAAAAAAAGTTAATGTATCTGCCTGAATAAGTATCTTTTCTGTACCAATCCGTGATAATAGTGCCATCATTGTTCTTAATAACTTTAACATTTAAAAATGAAATGGAATTGTTAGTTTCTATTTCATGTGTAAATTTAAGCCTCGGATGGAAAGAATTAAATTGGTGTAAAACATATTCTAATTTATCATTAGGTAAAATAATAAAAGTGTCATCGACATATCTAAAATATGTGTGAATGGTAAAATCTAAATTTTTCATAACTATTGACTCTAAATCTTGCATAACAAGGTCAGCTAAAACAGGTGATATAGGAGAACCCATAGGAGTCCCATACACTTGTCGGTAAAAAATATTATTAAATTGGAAAACTGTTTGATTCATTAAAAACTTAATTCCCTTTTCATATTCAGTCAAAGGTAAACCTGTAAAATTTTGAATGTAAGTCCATCTACTTAAAATACTGTTTATTACTAAATCAATTGGAATGTTAGTGAATAAAGATGATACATCCAATGAAACCATAATATGATCAGGAGGAACTGTTCTTTTAACTATTACATTTTTAAACTCGAAAGAATTTTTAACTTGACTTTCAGGTACCAATAAAGCTTCTTTGAGAATAGTATTAAATAATTTAGCCATTTTATAAGTGGGAGTATTAATTAAAGAAACAACAGGTCGTAATGGACAATTTAGTTTATGAATTTTAGGTAAACCATATATTCTAGGAATGTTAGTGTCATGAACTAGTATATCTCAAAATATATATATATATTACTATGTATATATTACAAAATAACAAGTTTTATCGGTTGTAAAATTTTAATCCTCAGCAAATGTCAAATGTTTGGTCCTTACCTAGCTACCTGATTCATGGAAATGGCAGGCCTCCCAATGGGGTCCATAGTTTATAGAGGTCGGAGTATAATGGGCAATCAAATTTACAAACTAAAACTTCTCTAATTTTGACCTTGGCAAATGTTAAGGCCGCAAATTGGTAATATAATTTTCTTTAAGAGCATATCTGCAATGTCTAGCTGGTGAGAAGGAACTAGGCATCATGGTCCTAAAGTATATTAAAGAGATTCAAGACAAAATGAAGACCAAATATTTTTACCCGGGAAGTTATATAAAATCCTAAAGTTTGTGAACATGATCCACCATTTATTTGATAGCGTTAACCCATATCTTCTTGGGCAGATTTTTCATTTCTTTCTGTAATGTAACAATCACATTTCTTTGTAAACTAATGAAATTATGATTCGAAACACTATTTTATTAGTTAATACAATAATTAATTTCCAACTTATATTTTTGTTGCAGAATCAATGAAGAAAATATTAGGTTTCGGTAAGAAAAAAAAAGAAGAGCCGATCAATCCCAATCTTTACCCTAAACTTGGTGGTTGTGATTACTATTATCCTCAAAGATCCGGGACTACAGAGCTTTGCGCGCATTGGCTCATCCTATTCCAAATTTTGATGAACAGAGAGTTAAAGTTCTTATGGAAGAAGACAACGCCTACCAGTATTTTGGATTGAAGCCATTGAAGGACAAAAGTGAGGATGTGCATGGTTTCATGAACATCTCATGGAATGGAGATACTCGATTTGTTTGGATCGATGAAAAAAACAAAATTCGTCCATGGACACCGCCACCGGGAGATGGTAGTTCGTCAGGTGCTGGTTCGTCAAGTACCCAACCCCCAATGGGACGCATCCTCTCCCTAGCTCACGAACCCACGCCCGAAAGCCTACCTGGGAGCAGGGACAATCCGGAAATCAAGGATGTAGGAACATGGTCACAAACTCACTACTATCAAAAATCGCGTTGAATGAAATAAAGGGTCCCGGAGCAAAAGGGTGTAAGTGAAACATTTCTAAAATGCGTTTTACCGGCTAAAAATAGTGTAAAATATTATGGTCCGGTTGGACTAAGAAGTGGGTCCAAATCCGTGTTTGGTATTTTTGTGTATGAAGTGATTACCTCTCTTTCCGTGTTTTTTTCACGATTCAATAAGTATAAGTCGATAAGGATTTGAGTAGCAGGTACTTCTTTTTTTTAAGGTGTTTTTTTTCATGGTTTGAGAGAGCTAAGTAATAGCTTAAAATTGCTTTCATATTTAAAAAAATTAAAAGCGAAAAATTATAGACAGTGTGTCGGGCATACTGGCATACTGGCCGGGATCCGGCTAAAAACGTCACGGTAAACTGGTCGGATTCCGGCTTTCATACCGGCCGGGATCCGGTCGGGTAATCCGGCCACAGAGCGGTTAAAAAATGTTGCTTCTGGCGAGAAATTGGTAACTTGATTGGCCTTTTAAGGCTGATCGTAAAGAATACGGTGAACTTTAAAAGTTAAATCAAGTTAATAAATTCTCGTGAGGAAATTGGAGTAGAGTTTCAATAATTGATGCTAGAATCTCCTAGCAATTGTTTTGTTTTGGAAACCACGTGGTGATTTGAGGTTAGGAAGGAAGAAAGGAAAAAATGAATACACAACACTATAATTTAATTTAAAATACTATAATTATCCGCGCAGTAAGTGGGGTTTTCAAACTGATTACTGAAATAAGGTTCATTTTAATTACGGATTGCGATTTTATTTGCGAACTTCGAGGAGACGACGCGTGCATTCTCGTTCGAGGTTCGGAACTGAAACTTACAAGTGTCTACGCCGACGCCAGCGCAGAAGGCGTCAGACATGGCGGTAAATTTGAAAGTGTACAGAATAAAAATTGTCCGAAAATAGAGAAAATTATAAAAATTGTAATAAATCTACTGTTGCACATTGCAGAATCGATAACAGTTTTATTTAATAAGTTAAAACATTGGGAAAAATCAAATTGTCTTTTTTCCAAGAATTTAAAAAAGCTAGTTTCTGTTTTACTTGAAAAATGTGTAATTTCTACAAAAAAGTATCCTGACCAGTGCCCGGTCGGCTCCTGGCCATGAAACCCAACCAGGGGTAGCCCGGTCGGGATCCGACCAGAAAACTCATTGTAGTAGGGCCAACCGGGGCAATTTCTGAACGGGATAATGCAAAATAATAATTAATATAGGATAAAATAAAGAAATGAGTTAATATGGTTTAAATTATATTTTAATGTTGCATAATGTAGAAAAATAAAAAATATTGCAGAAAAAAGTTTGTGAAAAATGCTTCTTGTGTTTTCGAAATCCACGTGACACCTCTTAATACTTACTCTTAATAGTAAAAGTAAAATATGATTGTCATTATATGGAAAACCTTAACCGAACTTTGTGGGCACGATAGAATCGACCAAATTACAACAATTATTCTGTAAGTTTGAAAGATATTAACTGAAAATGGAAGAAATTAGCTATAATTTGATAACAACAACGCTTGAAAGAAAGTAATCTGCAGCCTACAATGTTACGCGATTGGTGATCAAACATTTTATATTCACATCATACTTTACTATTTTACATATATTAGTTAATAATTTGAAATTGTCTCACTTGAGAAAATAAAGATTAAAAACGTGATTTTTGAAATGGAGATTAAGGTACAGCATACATGCCTTTATCAAAAAACCCCAAACGACCTAAAGTACCCCAAAGTGTTAAAAATTCAGTGAGTCCTTGAATTTTTAATAGAATCGTAAAAACTTCACAACAATGATGTAAAACTATCATGTAAGCAGTACGAAGCCTGTAAATTTGGTTTTTGAATTAAACTTACCCCCAACATTTCCAAAGCTCACCCCTTATGACACTTAAACGTAATTTTGAAACGTGTTTTCTGAATTTTATAAATGTGAAATGAAAATTTAAAGTGTAACTTACCATAAATTACCCAAAATTCATTTTTTTTAATTTCTACAAAATTCCGAAAATTTATGATGAATTCTGGTCATTTATGGTAATTTTACAGGTAAATTTATTAACTTACCATAAATTACACAAAATTCATTTTAAAAAAATTCTGCAAAATTTTGAAAATTTATGATAAATTTCGGTCATTAATGGTAATTTTACAGGTAAATATCGTAACTTACCATAAATTACCCAAAATTCATTTCTAAACATTTCTACGAATTCCCAAAAATTTAAGATAAATTTCGGTCATTTATGGTAATTTTACAGGTAAATATGGTAACTTACCATTAATTACCCAAAATTCGTTTTTTTCAATTTCCATAAATTTCCGGAAATTTATGAAAATTTTCGGTCATTTACGGTAATCTCACAGGTAATTTATGGTAACTTAAGATGAATTACCCAAAATTGAATTTAAAAATGTCTATGAATTTCTGGAAATTTTCGGTAATTTTTGGTAATTTTATCAGTTACATATGGTAACTTTCCATAAATAACCGCACATATATTTGAGTTTTTTCTGGAATTAGTTTTGAAGCTCATTAATGAATTAAATGTATGAAAATTCAATTTCAAACGAAAAAAATATATATCATGTGAAAATTATTTGATTGTTTCAATGAAAATAATTGTTTAATGCTTTTTACGCTGTGAACTGATTAATTAATTATTAGCTGATTAATTTTTTTCACAACAGTGAATTACATAAAGATTGAACTTTAATTTTTCTCTACTAAGTGACATGAATCGATTATTTATTTTTAAGTTATGTAATTGAATATTGGCTATAATTTGTACAATAGAAATGAGTATCTGAATTAAATTTTCAAAGTTATGTGTACATATGTTTTAATTTTTTTGGAATTAGTTCAAAAGGTTATTAATAATTTAAATTTCAGAAACATATAAGGTAAAAATTATTTGAATGATTCAATGAAGATAATTATTATTGATTGCCTTTCATGTCCTGAAATGATTGTTTAATTATTAGCTGATTAAATTTTTTCATAATAATAAATCACATAAAGATTGAATTTCAATTTGTTTCAATTAAGAACATAAACTGATTATTTACTTCAAGGTTATCTAATTGCATATTGGCTAGAATTTGTATAATAAAAGTTTATTTACATTTAAAATTCCTCTATTTCAATGACCTAATTTCTGTCAATGTTTGTGATGTTGTGAAATTATTATACGAATTCAATTTTCAAAATTATATAGACATACGTTTTAATTTTTTTCTGGAAATAGTATAAAAGGTTATTATCAATTCAAATTTTCAGAAATGCAATTTCAAATTCAAAAAAATATATAAATTGAAAATTATTTGAATATTTTAATGAAAATAATATTAAATATGATTTAATTATCAATTTTAAAAATTATCATTATACATATTAATCATTTATTATATTAAAAATGACATTTTCTGGAATTATTTAAACATTTAATTAAATTTGTTTCTCAATTAAGTAACATAAATTGATTATTTACTTTGAGGTTGTGTAATTGAATGTGGGCTATTATTTTTATAATAAAAGTTTGATTTTTCTTTAGAATACCACTATTACAATTATAAAATCCTTTCAAAAGTCTTTGACGCTGTTAAACAAGTATCTTAATTGAATTTTTAAAATTATATGTACAGATATTTTAATTTTGTTTGATTTATTTTGAAAGGTTATTAATACATTAAATGTATAGAAATTCAATTTTAATTTTAAAGAAGGATATAATGAGAAAATTATTTGTATGTTTTAATGAAAATAATTGTTCAATGCTTGTTATGTTGTCAACTAATTATTCAATTATTAACTTATTATATTAGGACCTACATTTCCTGGAATTAGTTTGAAAGGTTATTAATAAATCAAATTTTCATAAATGAAAGTTCAAATTAAAAAACAAAATTAAGTAAAAATTATTTGAATGTTTTAATGGAAATTATAATTTATAGATTTTTATTTTGTGAAGTGATTAATTAATTATTAGCTTATTAAGTTTGTTCGCGATATTAAATTAAATGAAGATTAAAATTTAGTCCTTTTCTAAATTAAGTAACATAAATTGATTATTTACTTGAAGGTTATATAATTAAATATTGGATTTAATTTGTCTAATAAGAGTTTATTTATATTTAAAATACCCTTATTACAATTAAATAATTTCCGCCAATGTTAGTGATGTTGTGAAATAATTATTTGAATTCAATTTTCAAAAGTATATGTAAATATGTGTTAATTTTTTCTAAAATTACTATAAAAGGTTACTTATAAATCAAATTTTCAGAAATGAAAGTGACAATTAATGCAAATTGTTTCTAACTCAAGTTAAAAAAATTAATTGTTTGAACAATTTATTATAATTGTTAATAATATTCAATTTGAATAATGTTACAAAGTTGCGGTTTTTTCTGAAATTTTAAACGATTTGTCTACTTTTCAATTAAAGTGAAGTAATAATTAATTCGAGTTAACAAAAATAATTGTTAAAACAATTTATCACTATTGTTAATAATATTCTCTTTACCTAATGATGAAAAATTACCGTTTTTTCTGAATTTTCTTACTATTTGTCTATCTTTCACATGAAGTTACAAAATAATTAATTATATTCAAAAAAAAAAAAAATTGCTTAAGCAATTTATTGTTGTTTACTACTATCTTCTCTTAGATAAATGCTAGAAAATTGCAGTTTTTCTGAAAAGTTTAACTTTGCTTTGCCTTTTTAATTATAAACAAATAATAAATAAATATTAGTGTAACAGAGTACCAGAAGAAATTTCCTGACTCCTAATTATTCCATTCTTTGTTTTTGTCTGTTGTGTAAGATAGCTTTTTTGTTCAAATTAATTTTCTTTCAAAATTGATAATAAAGCAAAAATAATTCAGTTAAAACATTACAATGCTATTTAAAAAATCATTCTTCTTGAGTTTTACTTATTATTTGTTCATAACTAAAAATAAAAAACATGTTAAGCATTTGAGAAAAACCTGCAACTTTCTAGCACTTATCTAAGAGACGATAATATTTTATAAATTTTCGTACATCTTTTCAAGTTTTGTAATATATTTAATCTCTTCAGAACTTTCCGAACTCACAAATAATTTTTAAATTGACTCTAATTTTTCTTGAAATTCTGAAAAATCTTTCAAAATTAAAAAAATTGTTTTTATTCTCTTCAAACCTTTCCAAATTCTTAAAAAGATATTTTGTTTTAACATCATTAAAATTCTACATTTAAAGAAAAATTTGTAATCTTCAAAACTTTTAAATTGTTTTTTTCATCTTTTCAGAACTTTCAAATATCTCAAATTACTCTGATTTTTCCTAAAATTCCAAAAGTTTTTGCATAATTAAAAAAAGTGCCTCAGATCTTTCAGATTTTTTTACTATTTGGAAAAGCTTTTGCAATATTTTAAATCTTTTTAAATATTCTGGTAAATTTAATTTTTTAAATTAAAATTCATTTCAAATTGCCTAGAAATTAAAGGTAGATTTTTTCATTTCTCTAAAAACTTGAAAAGTTCTTAGATACCTTCTTTTTTAGAAAACTTCAAAAATCTCCAATAAATAAAATTGAAATCTGTACGAAGTTTGAATTATTTTTTAAACTTTTCGAAACTTCTAAATACATCTTAAACTTACCCTATATTTGTTGAAAATTTTATATTCTGCAAAATTGAAAAAGTTTGCAAGATCTTTTGAAACCTTTTTCTTAGAAATCCTGCTTCAAAACAAAAAATCATTTTGAATTTTCCCAAAAATCTTCGAACAATCTTTTTATTTTTCGGAAACCTTTCAAAATTATTCTTGAAAAGATCTTTTTTACAGTTTTGGAAATCTTTTGCAATGTTTTTAAATCTTTTTGAATATTTCCTCAAAATTTATTTTTGAAAATAGAAATTCATTTGGAATTATCCTAGGAATTTTAAGATAATTTTTCCATTCTCCTGAAAACTAGAAAATATCCTTATTAAAAAAATTGAAATCTATATGAGTTTTCAATTATTTTAAAGTCTTTTCTAAACTTCTGAATATCTTTAAAAATTAGCTTCATATGTACAAATAAATTTTGGAAAAAGATTAATTACAATTTTTGACACAATTTTTCTCAAGATTTGAAAATTCCATGTACGGTTTTTTGTAGCACTCGGAAGTTCAATTAATTTACCTCAGAGAATTTTTTTGATAAAAAGAAAATTATGAGAGTTATAGCATTTTCAAAATTTAAAAAAAAACGAAAGGAACGTATCTTTTTGAAAGACCTACAAGATTATCATAATAACTTCCAGAATTTTCCTGGAAAATCGAAAATTCAAGTTTTGATTGCACAAAAAATAATTACATAGAAAATTTCATTTTGCGGCCAAACTAAGCAAGAAAGGGATAAAGATTTAGAAAAAATTGTACACCCGAAAAAGATCTACAGATTTCTGGTTAATTACTTTTGGATAGGACGAGTAGTTTTTGTTTCATTCGTTGAAAAACAACATTAAAAATAAGAAAATTAAATTTTTGGACAAACGGCACAAGCTGCGAAAAAAATAAATAGACAGAAGTTATCCACTCGAAAAAGAGCTACAAATTTGTTATCATATTCTTTAATACGTTACGTAGTTTTTGTTGTAATTATGAAAAATAACATGAAAAATAAAAATTAATTTTTTTTGGAAAAACAACGCAAGAAACGAAAAAAAATTATTCGACAAAAGTTGTTCACCCTAGAAAGATCTATAAAGTTATGGATCATTTTTCGGTGGAACGCGTAGTTTTTTTTTTCATAAAAAACAACCTTAAAAATAAAAATTTGAGGCCGAACGAAAGAAGCTACGAAAAAAGATGAAGAGATAAAAATTGTGCACCCAAAAAATATCTACAAGTTGTCTAATAATTACTTTTTGATAGAATGCGTAGTTTTTGTTTGAATCGCACAACACGTTCCATTAACAATGATTTAAAAAAAATTTATGGATCCTTTTTGGGTGAACAACTTTTGTCTAGCAAATTTTTTTGTACCTTGCGTCGTTTTTCCAAAAATTTAATTTTTTTATTTTTAATGTTATTTTTCACGATTATAATAAGAACTACCAAATCCTATCGAGAAGTGAGTAATAACAAATTTGAAGTTCTTCTTTCGGTGAAAAAATTTTGTCTATTTATTTTTTTCTTAGCGTGTGTCGTTTGTCCAAGAATGGAATTCTTTGATTTTTAATGTTGTTTTTTATGAATAAATTAAAAACTATGCGTCCTATCAAGAGGCGATTAATAAGAAATTTTTAGATTTGTTTTGAATATAACATTTTTGACAAATTATCTTTTTCCGTATCTTACATAGTTTCACCGAAAAATTATATTTTTGATTTTTGATTTTCAACAAAATTCGAAAATTTGTCATGATAATCTTTTCGGGCTTTCAAAAATTAACGTTCTTCGGCTTCAAACTTGTATATTCCTTTGATTTTTTTGTATTTTGAATGCTATATCTCTGATAATTTTCTTTTTTAGAATAAAGTCGCGCAGATAAATTATTTGACTCTTCGAGTACTATGAATCCTCAAAACAAAATTCTAAATGCTCTCACTTTTTGAATTTTGATTTAAAATAGCTGGCTGTAACGAACTTGGCCTTTAGTTTCTGACACTAAAAGAGCGTAGCAAAGGCGAATCTAATAGATTAATTTTTTCAAAAGTACATGAGGTGCCCATATGCCACCGAAAATGGATTCTTGACTATTATTGATTTTTAGAAACATTTGTGTTTTGTATGTATGTCGTTGAAGGGCGAATTTATTTGAAATCAAACAGGCAGTGAATGCTCAAGTCACTAAATCGCTTCGGAACAAAACATGTTGTTATTTTTCACCAGCTGCTTCAATAATTGGTTCCTTAGTAGATCGAGGTATTGGAGAGATTTCGAGAAATTCTAAAAATTCTTTTTTTAACTTTAGAGAAGATTTGAAAAAAAGTGTATTGACTAGTGAATACGTGATTTCATATTGCATTTGTAATTGAGGAGCTGGATGCAATAATCACCTTAGCGCGCAAACACGGGTAAGAGGATTGTCCGAACGTCTCGTTGAACGGAAATTTCAAAAGTCACGAAATTATTGTTTTTTGAATGTAGTCTTGTGGAGAATTCATTTTCAATGAATCGATCTGAAAATTTCCAAAAATCTTCCCTCAATAGTAGGGAACAAATGTCTCACTGGAAGTTGTTTCCATTCTAATGTTCCCTCGATACTTTTTGTCGGAGGAACTGAAAAAACGGGGTTACCGATCTGTCTCATTTGCAATTAAACATTGTAAAACAAATCGCACACTGTAAAAACTAGGATTCGATTTAGAACTTAATTCAGTATTAAAACAGTTCACGCAACAAATCAATTGCAGCTCAGTTTGATCTGCCAATCTAATAAAATAAGGTCGATTTGTGGATTGAAGTAGGCTCGAAATGAGAATCGTCTGTCAATAACTAAATCTGATAAAACAAATTCTAAACTGTCAAGTTTAGAAACCAAGGTAACCCATAGGGCTGAAGTTCGATACATCTGAGTGTGACGGCTTCTGTTTTTTAAATTTTAATTTCGACACACATTTGACTGAAATTTTAAAATTAGTTAAATTGTTAGGTTTCCATTAAAGTCAGTACAAGTGGGGGTTTCGTGTCGCAGAAAATAAATTTGGGGTCAAAATTAAAAAATTCAAGAAAATAACTTAAAATTTTTTTATTTCATTACATTACTTGATTTCTATGATAGATTGAAGTTTGGAACAATTGAAACAATGGACCCTCTGAACCAATTTAGTTCGCTATCTCGGATCATTTATCAATCTGAAGTTAGCAAACTAAACAAGCCAGAAACTGGTACTAAAATAGACTAATTGTGAGCTCATATTAGAATGCCCAAAAAAGGATCCGAGATAAAAAGGAATGCCTAGTTTTTACTGTGCAGTTTAAACTTTTTTCTTCATTTTTTAGGCATCGCTAGGGTATAATGCGTGTGTATACCAAATTTTGAAAAGTTTCAATAATATTTGTATGAGTAAAGACGATTTATGTTTTAAAAATGATTGACTTTGGAGAATAGATTTTGTCAGTTTTTCATGCTTATTATCAAAAATATTTATCTGATGAGGGAACAGAAATTCGAAAAAAGTTCTGCCTCGACAATCTCTACAAGCCTATATTCAAAACAAATTAACTTTGTGACTTTCAAAATTTCCGACCAACGAGACGTTCGGAGAATACTTTTACCCGTGTTCGCGCGCTAAGGTGGTTATTGCATCCGACGCCTCAATTCGTCATTTTGCATTTCTTTTCAGTTTCTCAACTTTTAAAAATAAATGACATACTATGTGAATAAATGTTAAGCTTCTTCTTGATCGAAAGATAACATGCTGTCATGGTTTCCAACAATATTAACTAGTCATCGTTCCACTGTCCAATATGTAATTTTCCCCCTCTAAATTGTATACAATAGCGTGACAATATGGACGTTTTTTTACGTACAGTCTAGGAGGAATATAGCTATGAAATACGAATAATTATTGAGAACAAATAAGATAAGAGCTAACAATATATATACCAAGTGTGTGTGCCATGGCCTACTCGTATGTCGAAAAATGTGTGCTGTCGTTTTATCCACAACTGGTGCTTCGTTTGCTACTCTATCCGCATTTTCATTTTTAAGAACTCAGTGAAATCGAATCATTTATATTAGAAATTATTTGAAACAACTTGCATATACTTAAAATTTATTGAAAATCAAATAATTGACCGTGCATTGCCCTAAAAAAGTACCGAGTAGTCACTGCCGCAGTCTTTATTTGAAGAAACATGAGGGCTGTGATTGTTCTCTGTTTCGTCGTAGTGGCATTCATTAATCCTAGTGGTCAGTATAATAATATTTATAATTTGAAATACATTTTTAATTGCCCTATACTCGTTTCTTGTTCGAAATCGATCAAATGAAAATATTATTTTTTTTCTAATTGTGCTCTATGAATCTATAAATCTGTGAAATTTCGATTAGTGAAACTCTACTAATTAATTTAAAGAAAATTGACCCACTAATTCTATTAGTCGAAATATTGACAAATTCTTTAGTGGGAAACAACTAGTTTCTTATGAAGCTATTGGAAATATTGCTCTGATTGTTATAAAAGAGCAAACTCAGAACAAACATTATTTCTGGTAAGTCCAGAGAAAAAGGAAAAAAAATTAGCCCAAGTAGGCGCTGAGTGCCTACAAGGAAGGGTTTCGCAGCCTATTAAAACGTTAATTGAAGTCTTAAGAGAACCTTAAAACAAAATATTTTTCAATTTCTTAAACAAAATATGATGAAAAAAAATTGAATCAAAATAGATTTGATTAAAAAAATGTGTTCAAAATTTAATTATGTAAAAATTTTAGGTATACTGCCGAAAAGGTCACCCAAGAATATTGACTTGATACTTGGTCTAGGGGTTCCTTTTAGTCCATAGTTGAACAAACTAGAAGGATTTTTGGCGCAGAATAATATAAATGAAATTAATAATAATTTATACTTTTTTTAAAAATTGGTTTATTTCAAAATCTCAAAAAATATTGATTTTGGGAAAAAATGTTGTTCACAAACGTTGTATATCTCGTCGAAAAACATATTTTTCATATTCATACTTTTTTTCTAAAATCAATATTTTTCGAAAGAAGGGTCGGTAAGAGTGGTGGGAGGGGACATTTTAAGTGGCCCACAGTTGGTCCAAGAAACGCTTTTCGAGCTACAGGGCAAGTCCCCCCCAAAAAAGTTTCCATTTCCAGAGGAAAAAAATCCCTAATTTTTTTTTTTTCGAAATTCGAATATTAACACGTGCCACCGATTTTTGTAAAATTGAACTCATACATCAGGGTTTGATCGAAACTTGCCAACTTTTTTAGGGTTTGAAGAGGAGTACCTATGAAATAAACCCATACTCATAACTTTTATTTTCACCCCCCCCCCCCCCACAGCGCTCCACATATGACCCAAAAATCAAAAAACTACATTTTTACGTATTTTTGTTACTTTTTAGCAATTTCCGTCGTCTTTTTCATACGAATAATTACTAATGGACGATTTGAATATTTCCCATAACTTTTTCAACCATTTTTAATTGTTTAAGCAAATGTAACTTATTTAAACAATTATTAATTCCAAAAAAATGTAAAAAATAATCGTATTTTCTGATTGAAATGTAATAGTTTGTCATTTTTGGGGAAGTAATTTTTCAAAAAAGATTATGTGATTATTTGAACAATTACTTATTGTTTATTCTAAAAATTTCTAAAAATTGACCCAGAGATGTCCAGTTTTTTCTCAAATTGGTATCCTGTGCTACTTTTTGTTGAATAATTATATAATTTTGATACATATCTTTTGATGTTTAATAAATTTCTATTTGTTTAAACAATTTTGATTTGTTTAGGCAGTTTTTTTCTATTCTGTTTTTATTTTCTAAACATTGCCTTCTGATTGTTTGCACAAAGTAAAGAAAAATAAAAAAAAAATTTTGGATACAATGGATACTTTTCAACAGAATTCTGTTTACGTTTCTTAAAATTTTATTCAGTTGTACATTTTTCCAGCTTTCCATGAAAAATTGCTTTTAACATCCCTTAAAATCTCTTAAATAACACTGATATTCTGAATACCTTTCTAAAATATTTTGAAATTTTGTTTTTAATTCTACAAAATTCATTGAAAACCCTTAAAAATGTTAAAACTCTTAAAATTCCTGGTTTGATGTTGTCAAATTTGAATTATCTTATAACTTACTGAAATTCATGGTGATTTGTTAAATTTAATTTATTTAACTTGTCAGTAACCTCGAAGGCTGCACGGTGTTCCTGGATTGTGTTTTTTATTCTATAACCTCGAAATTTAGGTATTGCTTTTGTTTATATTTTTATTCATTTATGCAAATGATCCTGATGGATATTTTTTTGGATCGTAAAAGTCAAAAGCGATTATTAGAACGATTCAGAAACCATCCTGAGTGAGGCCAAATAACTTTCTGAAAACGTCTAATGTCCCAAATATGTCCTAAAAATGTTTTCAAAACATTGGATGTCATATCATTATTCCTTATTATTATTTGGACTAACTTGAAAATTTGAAATCCATATTTTCAACAAAACAAAAAAATAGTATAATAATAAAGTGGCAGCTCCAATGTGTTCGAAAAATTCGAATGTTTCTTTCTTTTTTTTTTAATACACTCATCATTATCTGCACTGATTATACTTCTTGGTCGCCATTAGAACTATCAATTTGTTTGACTATTTTCGACTTTTTTTGGCAAAATATTAGAGACATTTTCGTTAAAAAAATTTAGATTTCAAATCTTAAATTAGCTGACTAAAAAACTCATGTACATTAAATATCATTCACATTGGATTATTTTTCAAACTTTTGTGCACCTCATTAGAGTCGCCATCCGATTGGATCTTTTTTTGAGCAAATTTAATGCAGATCGGATCATTGTTTTTTTTTTTTTTTAATTTTGGCCATTTTTTCGGATTTGGGACTACTGTGCGGCGCTAGTAGCGAAGCGTTAGAAGATTTGTATGACTCCAGTAAATATTAAACAGTCGAAGTGAGATTCACACTCTTTCGCTAATAGAATTTGAAGATTTTAGACATAAAAATAAGTATATTATTGTAAAAAAAAATTGATTGATTGACTGAAAATTTTAAAATACCATTTTCCATTAAAAAAATAACAGCCAAAACCTCAAATAACAAAAACTAAATAACTGCAAGTTCTTAGAGCTTGCTAACTTTACACATTTTTTATGATTTTTCATATGAAATATGTATTCTCGCCGAAATAGTATGAAACATGTGCTCAAATTGTTTAATCTTGTGAGCTTTATTACTAATTTTCTTTGGAAAAATGTTAATATAATCTCAAATTGTAAATGCTTTTCAGATGATCTCAACAACTGCGATGATTTTTTCCTTATGATGAAAAATTTTTGTTTCAAAAGCGTAAAAATAACTTTCAATTAGTAAAGTACACAGAAAAAACTGGGGGTTCACTAATGTTGCGGCTCAAATAAAAGTTCGTATCCTTTCGAACTTGAGCTCCAACAGATACCTGCAGAGACCCAAAAGGGTTCGTTTAGAGCGCACTTGAAAAGAACAACATAAAGGCGCATTCACAAACCAACGGCTTGCAAAGTCGGCTTGGTAATTTCGCGATTTACAGAATATGTCGGTAAAGCAAACACAAACGATATTATTATTTATTATGCGTACAATTTTCGGAAAAAGCAGACTGTTTACCCTTCTAGAAATAATTAATTGAAAACAATTCAGAATGATAGTAAGAAATTTGAATTGTTTCTATCAATCGTTCCCAATAGGACCAATGCGTACTATGATTTTGAGGTTATGAAGTAGCAATTTGATGGCAGCACTTTCGTCTCGCGGGAATTATTCGAAAACGTTTATTTACTTTTTTTTCGAGGCAACACATTTTAAGCAATATGTTCATGAAAAAAATTAAATAAATATTTTGTAACAATTTCCGCAAGCTGAGAGAGCTGTTATCAACAAATTCGCCAATGAAGTGAAGTTGTTTCATCCAATTATTGATTTCATTGTCTATAATTTTGTATAAAAAAATGTAATTTATTAAATAAATTACATAAAATATTTTAGGTAATTATTTTTTTTTAATGAAAATGTAACTATTATTCCAGTTGAATATTCCATAATTTTAGTTGGAAATTCATCTTTTTTTTAACTTTCTTTTCTTTTTGCCTATGAATTTATTTATTCAATTTTTGGTAGAAAAATTATCTTTTTTAGTTGGAGATTCGTCTTTTGGTAGAAATTCATCTTCTTGGTCCAAAATTCAATTATTCTAGTTAAAGATTCATCATTGCAGTAAAAAAATTCATCTGCCTGGTTTAAAATTCAACTATTTCAGTTAAATATTTAGACTTTTATTCGAAAATTCATCACTTCGTTTCTTTGGTTAAACATTGATTTCTTTAACTTAAAATATAATTATTTAAGTTTTGGTTGACAATTTATCTTTTTTAGTAAAAATTAATTTTTTTGTCTGAAAATTCAACTATTTTAGTTGAATATTCATTGTTTTAATTGAAAACTATTGTTTGGTTTAAAATTAATTTTTTTTTCACTAAAAACGTGTCTATTCCATTTTTGGTTGAAAATGATTCTTGTTTTAGTTCAAAATTCAACTATTTGGTTGAAAATTTGTCTCCTTTAATAAAAAATTCGACTATTTTGTTAAAAATTCATGTATTTTGTTGACAAATTGTATTTTTTGTACAAAATAATTCTTTTTATTTGAAAATTAATCTTCTGGTTTAAAAATTCATCTTTTTGGTCGAAAATTCAAGTGTTCCAGTTAAATATTCATAATTTTAGCTGAAAATTGATTTTTTATTTTGTTTAAAATTCAACTATTCAGTTGAAGATTCATAATTTTATTTGAAAATTCATCACTTTGGTTGAAAAGTTTAACTATTTCATTTTTTTGTGAAAAATTGATATTTTTAGTGGAAAATTCAAGCATTTTTTGAAAATTCATTTATTTTGCAATATTTTGTTCTGTTGTGTCAAAGGATGTTCAGAGTGAACGTCATGAATTAAAATAAATGTTTGCGTTTACGGCAAATATGAATATGTTACTTTTAGTTGACGGGGAAAATTGAAAAACTTGACCGGGAAAAACCGGAAAATAACCGGGAATATGAAATTGTCCGCCGAATCGCCACCCTGAAAATGTATGTGCTTTGGGAAGGAAAACCAGTTGTTGTGATGATTCCTGCATGTATTTAATACAATTTTGAACTATTGCACCTGTAAATATCACAATTTTTAATGTTTAAATTAAAAAATATTTCAATCTGTAACAGTTTTTAAATAGTTCAATCTACAAGTCCATTTCTGTCAATTATCGTGTTTTTCGCTGTATATGATTTTTTTGAAATGATCAAATGTGTAAATTAATTTTTTATGATAAATCATCAGTTTAGAATCAAAGAAATTAATTTTCAGATCACAAATTAGACTTTTAGAATAAAAGGTAAATTAATTCTTTGATTTTACTCTTTACAAATGAATTATTGATTTTAAATTCAAAAGAAGGAAGACTTTTCTTCACAAATGTCAATTCTGAATAATTCATAATATTTTTTGTACTTTAAAATTAATAAAAAATAATTATAATAATGATATTATAATAATTATGTTGTAAAAAATTGATTTGCATATTTTATCATTTCAAATAAGCGCGCGATCAACATGCAGTGCGGCTGCTGGTGCGACGCATGCGCATTAAGACTTTAAAAAAATTCGTTTCTCTACAGTCAAATTGGTTATCTATTTTTATATTTTATGTTAAAACTATAAAGCAAAGGAAATATTGTTTTTGCAACGACCCTACAGCACTTCTAATAATATATATTTGTACTTTTAAAAAGTGACATGACGAAAAGTTTCTTGCATATGAATAAGCCTTTATGTTCACAAGCTTGTTACATAACCTGCAAATTACATCTATCAAGTCATTATATCTATTTTAATTACGGTAATATTTTGTACCTTTATGGTCTTCATGGAGTTATGTCCATCAGAGTTTGATTACATGTGTGCTTTCAGGTGAAAATTGTATTATTAATTAAACAAAATCTCTAAGTGGGCAAAGCGAAAAATAGGTTCTTTAGAAATAGGCTCATTTACAATTGGGATCCTTTAGAACCCCAACTGAGGTATCATTTAGAGCTCATTTATCGTTTTGGGTTCCTTTTCAGCAAGTGGGGTTCATTTTTGTTGCAGCTCCTTTGGAACCAAAAATGGGTTCTAATGGAAACCCCAGTTTTTTCTGTGTAATAATTAAGAAAAGTGAGTTATAGCTTTCCTCAATAATTGATCTTTTAGTCTTTTAGAATATCTTTTTCTTTTGTCAACATTTGAACAAAACCTTGAAAGTGGTCATTTCTTCACAAAAATTAATATTTCTTTTTACATATCTTGATACTATTGACCATATTCAAATTCAATATGAAAAGCTCTAAGTTCCTAAGATTTTATGTTAAAATATATTGCATTTTTAACAAAATAGTTGAGCTTTCAAACAGAAAAGACAAATTTTCAAGAACATAGTTAAACTGTTAACCAAATAGTAAAATTTTTAATTCAAGAAGATACATTTTTCAGAAGAGAGTATAATTGTCAATAAAAAGTTTATTTCACAATAAAGAACGATGATTTGTCAACCATTACAGGTGAATTTTGAAAATTGACATACATACATATATATACTAATAGTCTTGCGCGCGCCTACTGATTTTTTTTATGAAAAAGAATAAACCAAATACTTATTTTTTCTATGTTATTTATATTTAATTAATGTTACAAAATATTCGTAAAAAATAATTAGAAGGCACTACAGGATGATGTACGTAGCCTTCAATAAGGAGCTCCTTTTCATATTTTTGCCCTGTTGAAGCTAAAGGAGTAATGGATTTCTCATAATTTATTTGTAGGTCAATTCTGCCACCGTTATCATCTTGAAAAAATTGTGAATATAATTATAATTCAATTTATTATAATCGGTTCTTAAATTCGTTTAACATTTAACTTATTTGTAAATTATATTGGCGTAATACATTTCTTATTTTATAAATTAAAAGAAATGTTATTTATAAAATAAAATGTGAATTATTCGTTTTAACATGTATATGAGCATATAAATTTCAAATTGATAAATACTGCGAATAATATTAATTTTCATTATTATATAAGCTTTACAAAGTTTAAAAAAATGAATGATACATAGAATAGTGGCAGTAATTACCAATCTTTCAGTTTTCAAGAAATATGATAACAAATTATTGAATTATCTATTTGCTCCGCAATTATTGCTGTTTATCTATAGTAATCCATTCGCCACTAATATTTTATTATGGATTGAGAGATGTGGTGAATTTTTTTCCTGAAAAATCAATTTTCTAATTTTTATCATAAATGATGCACGTTATTACGAAAAAGTAAAATGTATTTTAGTATAACTTTTTTATACATGAACATTTTTGTGTGAACATTTTTATCGTATCTGTTGTTTACGTCAAATTGATTAAATTCTTTTATTATAAGAAGAAAATTATCCTGTCGATAGAACTTTCCAGGCCTTTATAAACGTTACAGTATCTTTCTTATTAAAAGCTAAATTAAACAAAAACTTTTCAAACAATATATTTTTTTTCCTTCTGCGAAAATCTGTCAATTTTTTATTCTTCAAAAAATCTATATTGGTTGATAAATTCGTGTTTTCAATTGGAAAATAGTGTCTTTAGTGTCTTTTTTTTCAAAATAATAGCAAAATAGCGTCATCGCTTGAAAAAAGTGTCAAATAGTGTCAATAGTGTGTTTTGAGCCCGAGGCCTGAATTTGTAGTTTATTATTCTAAGGGCGGCTACAGCCTAATTTATTTAAGAAGAGTGACCTATTCAAACCGAAAAAAGCAGAGAAATTGCCCTACAAAAAACTTCGGATTCAAAATTATTCGGAAGTATTGTATTTTGAATGCGAAGTTGTCTAAAAGCAGATGTCCAGAGAATATCTCGGGAGTGCGCAGCAATAATTTTTAATTCGACGTTTTTTGCAGCAAGACTCATTTCTAATCCAAAAAGTGACTTAAAGTAAATATGTGCATCAATAGTGTGACTGATGTTCTTTTGGATTTCAAAGCATTTCGAAAAATTCAATTCATAAAACTTCAAAGAATTAAAGTTAAAATTTAAAACATGGAAATAAATTGAAAAAAGTTTAAAACTCCAAAAAATGTAATTGATTTTAGTAATTTTAAAATGATTTTGGAAAAATACAAGGGAATTCAAAAAAATTTTATTGAATGTTGAAGAATTCAAAATGAGGTTAAAACACTTCAAGACGAATTAAACACAAACTGAAAAAAATTTCCATTGAACAGAATAGAATTATTGATTTAATTCAAAAGAATTCAGGTAAATCAACAAAATTCGAAAGACATAATAAAATAATTCTGAATGGATGAGTAACAATTCAGGGTGAATTCAAATTAATTGCAAAACATATTTGAAAATCTCTACAAATCTGTGAAAACCTAAAAAACCCCTCACTTCTTGTTAATGAATTTCTTAAAGTACAGTGAAATATTATAAAATCCCGTGAAATTATATGACATTTTAAAGTATTTTCTTGAATCCTGGAAAATTTTTGAAAATACCTTGGGAGCTTTTAAAA
>CAKNYM010051058.1:443214-485214 GCA_932195095.1 Andricus curvator
TTTTAAAAGCTCCCAAGGTATTTTCAAAAATTTTCCAGGATTCAAGAGAATACTTTAAAATGTCATATAATTTCACGGGATTTTATAATATTTCACTGTACTTTAAGAAATTCATTAACAAGAAGTGAGGGGTTTTTTAGGTTTTCACAGATTTGTAGAGATTTTCAAATATGTTTTGCAATTAATTTGAATTCACCCTGAATTGTTACTCATTCATTCAGAATTATTTTATTATGTCTTTCGAATTTTTGAATTTTTCAACATTCAATAAAATTCTTTTGAATTCCCTTGTATTTTTCCAAAATCATTTTTAAATTACTAAAATCAATTACATTTTTTGGGGTTTTAAATTTTTTCCAATTTATTTCCATGTTTTAAATTTTAACTTTAATTCTTTGAAGTTTTATGAATTGAATTTTTCGAAATGCTTTCAAATCCAAAAGAACATCAGTCACACTATTGATGCACATATTTACTTTAAGTCACTTTTTGGATTAGAAATGAGTCTTGCTGCAAAAAACGTCGAATTAAAAATTATTGCTGCGCACTCCCGAGATATTCTCTGGACATCTGCTTTTAGACAACTTCGCATTCAAAATACAATACTTTCGAATAATTTTCAATCCGACGTTTTTTGTAGGGCAATTTCTCTGCTTTTTCGGTTTGAATAGGTCACTATTCTTAAATAAATTAGGCTGTAGCCGCCCTTAGAATAATAAACTACAAATTCAGGCCTGAGGCTCAAAACACACTATTGACACTATTAGACACTTTTTTCAAGCGATGACGCTGTTTTGCTACTATTTTGAAAAAAAGACACTAAAGACACTATTTTCCAATTAAAAACACAAATTTATCAACCACTATAGATTTTTTGAAGAATGAAAAATTGACAGATTTTCGCAGAAGGAAAAAAAATATATTGTTTGAAAAGTTTTTGTTTAATTTAGTTTTTAATAAGAAAGATACTGTAACGTTTATAAAGGCCTGGAAAGTTCTATCGACAGGATAATTTTCTTCTTATAATAAAAGAATTTAATCATTTTGACGTAAACAACAGATACGATAAAAATGTTCACACAAAAATGTTCATGTAAAAAAAAGTTATACTAAAATACATTTTACTTTTTCGTAATAACGTGCATCATTTATGATAAAAATTAAAAAATTAATTTTTCATGAAAAAAATTCACCACATCTCTCAATGTGAAAAAAAAAAAAAATCTCTCATAATAAAATATTAGTGGCGAATGGATTACTATAGAGTATAAACAGCAATAATTGCGGAGCAAATAGACAATTTAAAAATTTGTTATCATATTTCTTGAAAACTGAAAGATTGGTAATTACTGCCACTATTCTATGTATCATTCATTTTTTTAAACTTTGTAAAGCTTATATAATAATGAAAATTAATATTATTCGCAGTATTTATCAATTTGAAATTTATATGCTCATATTCATGTTAAAACGAATAATTCACAATTTATTTTATAAATAACATTTCTTTTAATTTATAAAATAAAAAATGTATTACGCCAATATAATTTATAAATAAGTTAAGTGTTAAACAAATTTAAGAGCCGATTATAATAAATTGATTTATAATTATATTCACAATTTTTTCAAGATGATAACGGTGACAGAATTTACCTACAAATAAATTATGAGAAATCCATTACTCCTTTAGCTTCAACATCATCCTGTAGTGCCTTCTAATCATTTTTTACGAATATTTTGTAATATTAATTAAATATAAATAACATAGAAAAAATAAGTATTTGGTTTATTCTTTTTCATAACAAAAATTAGTAGGCGCGCGCACGACTACTAGTATATATATATATGTGTTTAATAGAACGAATCTATCTCATACCATTCTTATCTATATTGGAACAAGAATAAGGCCATATTGTGACATTGTAAACGTTTTTTTTCAAAGGCATTGCCTTCTAATTGTTTGATCAAAGCTAAGATAAATTTTAATTTTTTAGATTCTTTAAATTACACTGGATTAATGTACTCCAACTTAATTGTACATATTCAGGCTCATAATGCAATACATTTCAACAGAGTTCTGTTTTCGAAAGCAAACAAATTTCCTAATAAAAATAAATAAGTGTACTAAGGACTGTATATGAAATAACTGAAAAATGTTTAAAAAATGGAAAACGTGGAAAATAGAAATGTTTAATAAAACGACACGATCGCCTAACATTTTTAACTCTATGGAAATGATAAGTAGGTCATGCTGAGAAAATATTGACGTGACCTAGTCTGTTTTCATTTTCAAAAGATTGCCTTCTAATTAATTCAACAAAGCTAGGAATAATAAAATTTTTCAAAATTCTGTTTTCTATTTTGAAATTTATTAATATTTGCAGTGCTGTCTTAAGCTGAAAAGACGAATTTTATAGAGAAATTTGATTTTTCAACAAAAAAGTTCACTCTTAAACAAGGATGACTTTTCTATCATAAAATATGAATATCTAGCCCAAAAGGACGAATTTTCATTGAAACCGTTGAATTTTCCACCAAAAATAACGACTTCAACAACATATTTGAATTTTCAACAACATAATAAATTGTCTACCCAGAGAGATAAATTTTCAAGGCAATACATGAATTTACTACCAAATAGTTTATTTTCAACATACAAAGGGTACATTTTCAACGAAAAGTGGAATAGTTAAATTTTTAGTTGAAAAAATTGATTTTCAACGTAAAAAAATAATTCTAGAAAAAATAGTTGAATTTCAAGCGAATTTTCAACAAAATACATGAATTTTCTATCAAATTGTTGAATTTTCAAGCCAAGAAGAGGAATTTTTACAAAGCCGTGGAATTTTAAACTTGAATATTTGAATTTTTAAGAAAAATGTTAATGTACAACCAAATAATCAAATTTTTATCTGAAATTATGAATCTTCCACGATAAAAATATTGTTTTTTATAGAGTAGTTCAACTGTAAACCAAGTAGGTGAATGTTATTGAACCAATAAAGATCTATTCTCAACGAAAAATGTATGATTTGATATTTCAAGTAAGAATGATTTTATCTCAAATTGAAGTTAAAATAATAAAAATAGACCCTAAAGAAAAATGAAAAAACAAGAAATATCAACAAAATATTTACATTTTTGAACGGAGAGTTTAATTTTTGACTAGAAGGATTATTCTTCAACAAAAAAAAAATGAATTTTCAACGAAGTAGTTCAATTTTTAACGGAGGAGTTGAATTTTCAACACGAAAGATGAATTTTTAATCTGGAAGATTAATCTTCTACCCAAAAAGATGAATTTTCTACCAAAGAGATCAATTTTGGACTAAAATGATGAATCTTTAATAGAAAAAAAATTGTTAACAAAAGATTTGCAAAGAAAAAAAATTTCAACAACAAGATTAGTTTTTTACCATATTTTTTATTTTATTAACTCTCCCAATACTCAAATGAAAAAATTATAAAGTGCAAATTATTTGAATGTTTCAATTAAAATAATAGTTTGATGCTTTTTATGTTGTGAACTGTTTAATTAATTATTAGCCGATTAATTTTGTTCACAATATCAAATTACATAAAGATTGAAGTTTAATATTCTTCAATCAAATTCCATTAATTTAAAAATTACTTCTGATGTTGTGAAATAATTATGTGAATTGAATCTTAAAAATTATATGTGAATATGTTTCAAGTTTTTATGGAATTAGTTTAAAAGATTACTAATACTTAAAATTTTTAGAAAAATATGAAGCAAAAATTATTTTGATTTTTCAACGCAATAATTGGTTATTGGTTTTTATGTTGTAAACTGAATAATTAACTACCAACTGATTGATTTTTTCACAAAATTGAATAAGAAAAAGATTGGATTTGAATTGTTTTCAAGTAAATATCATAAATTGATTAATTACTTTGAGGGTATGCAATTGAATTTTGGCTATTATTTTTGTAATGAAAGTTTATTTTTTCTTTAAAAAACCTCTATCACAATTATATAAGTTTTTCGAATTTTCGTGATGTTGTGAAATAAGTATCTGAATTCAATTTTTAAAATTACATGTATTTGTATTTTAATTTATTTGAATCCGCTTTGCAGCTTATTGCTCAATCAAATGTATAGAAGTGAAATTTCAAATTTAAACAAAATTAAAATGTCGACATTATTCGAATGTTTTAATGGAAATAATTGTTTAATGTTTTTTATGTTTTGAACTGATAAATATATTAATAACGGATTTTCTGAAAAATTAAATTTTCTGGAATTAGTTTAAAAGGATATTAATCAATCAAATTTTCATAAAAGAAGGTTAAAATATATATATATATATATAAAGCAAGAATTATCTGAATGTTTTGATGAAAATTATAGTTTAATGCTTCTTATTTTGTGAACTACAGAATTAATTATCAGCTGATTGATTTTTTTCGCAATATTAAATTACGTAAAGGTTCAATTTCAATTTGTTTTAATTAATTACGTAAATTGGTTATTTTTTGGAAATTATTTATTCGAATATAGGCTATAATTTCTATGATGAAAGTTTAGTAATATTTAACATACCTCTATTAAAATTATGTAATTTTTGTCAAATTAATTATTACCTCAATATAATTGAAAAGAGGACAGAAAGTGAAAAATTTTAGAGAAACCAGCAACTTTCTGGCATCATTCTAAGAAAATCGAGTTGAAAATGATGAAACATGATTTAAACATATAATTTTCCGGGGCAAGTAATTCTTTATATATTAGAAACAGTTGGTACAAAAATGAACCGAAAAAAAAGAGGAATTAGCGTCAGAAACTTGCAAAATCCATTTTATCACTCATGGGGTTTTTCTCGGACCTTATAAAACAGACTTATGGAGATAAAATTCAAAAAGTAATTTCTGATTTGTATTCTGTGGCTAATTTCAAGAAGAAATGTTGAGTATCAACTCGATACGCCTAATATTGACGATTCTGAATACAATTCACTGTAATATCCACTCATATATTAAATAATAACGTTGATTGTTGATACTTTTGATCAACATTGGGCATGTAATGAATAAAATTTAAGGATGAAAATCTAGTAAGCGCAATTACTAATCCCAAAAAAAAACATGTACTTGCATTTTATAAATCCTGAATGATTTTTGGTAAAATATTTCAAGCTTTTGAATAGTAAGTTCAAACAAGTCTTGTAGTTTTTGATGATAGTCCAGAGAAAAATGTTTGTATTTAGTATAAATAAGTTAAGTACGAAACCAAATTTGTCAATATTTTTAATTTGGTCCCAAAGAATACTTATAAATTCCTAAAGTGGAAAATAGTGCACGGATACTGCATAAAGTTATAAGATTGAACGATTTTTGTTAAATTTGTTATTAATTCGCAGAGAGTTAAAGCCTCCGTCTCGTGGATTTTTTAAGATTTGCAAATTTTTTGTTGTTGTGCATATGAACGCATTTAAAGAGAAATGCTTCCCTGAACATTATTTTGAATTTAATATCACTATAGCTTTCGACCATCATCCATCCACTGCGAACGTGGCAAGGATAAGAGAAATTTGTTTGCAGTATGAATTCCATAGACACACATATTTCCTATTCTATTCAGATTCCCAAAACTAAATGAATTGAACTAATTTTTCATTAATCGAAGACACTTTTTGCTTAAAGCCTAATTTTTAATATGATTTACCAGACAATGTTCAAATAAGTTTACGGAAATTTTTTTAAATAGTCTGTTTAACGTTCACAATTGAACATACAATTTGCTAGAGTCATATAAAATCCTAAACTTTGTGAAGATGTTCCACCATTCATTTGATAGTGTTAACCGATATCTTCTTGGGCAGATTTTTCATTCCTACCTGTAATGTAATAATTACATGTCTTTATAAACTAATGAAATTATGATTCAATATAATTTTTTATTACTTCATACAATACATAATTTCCAACTTATATTTTTGTTGCAGAATCAATGAAGAAAATATTTGGTTTGACAAGTTCGAAAAGTTCGAAAAGTTCGACAAGTTCGACAAGTTCGACAAGTTCGACAAGTTCGACAAGTTCGAAATCGAAAACCAAAGAAAAGCCGATCAATCCCCATCATTACCCTAAACTTGGTGCTTGTGATTACTATTATCCTGGAAATTCCGGGGATACAATGCATAGAGTAGGACCAGGTCTGGTGGAAGTAGCAATATGGAAACACCAGCGACATTGGTACGTCATCGGTTATTTAGGAACAGCAGGAAGGGTGCCCCCAGACAGAGCTTTGCGCGCATTGGTTCATCCCAAACCAAATTATACTGGACAGAGAGTTAAAGTTCTTATGGAACCAGCCGGGGCCTACCAGTATTTTGGATTGAAGCCATTGAAGGACAATACTGACGATCCGCATGGTCACATGAACATCCCATGGCAAGGAGATACTCGTTTTGTTTGGATCGATGTAGAAAACAAAATTCGCCCCTATAGACCGTCCGCGCGAGGTGGTAGTTCGTCAGGTGCTGGTTCGGCACATGGTAGTTCGTCAGGTGCTGGTTCGGCACATGGTAGTTCGTCAGGTGCTGGTTCGGCACATGGTAGTTCGTCAGGTGCTGGTTCGTCAAGTACCCAACCCCCAATGGGACGCCTCCTCTCCCTAGCTCACGAAACCACGCCCGAAAGCAGACCTGGGAGCAGGAACGATCCGGATATCAAGGATGTAGGAACATGGGCACAATACCACTTCTATAAAAAATCGCGTTGAATGAAATAAAGGGTCCTGGAACAAAAGGGTGTGAGTGAAACATTTCAAAAATGCGTTTTACCGGCTCAAAATAGTGTAAAAGATTATGGTCCGGTTCAACTAAGAAGTGGGTCCAAATCCGTGTTTGGTATTTTTTTGTGTGAAGTGCTCACGTCTCTCTCCATGTTTTTTTCACAATTCAATAAGCATAAGTCGATAAGGATTTGAGTAACAGGTACTTACTTCTTGAAGGTGTTTTTTTCCATGGTTTGAGAGAGCTAAGTAATAGCTTAAAAGTGTTTTCATATTTTTTTTAATTGAACGCGATAAATTATATAGTGCTTTGTGTCCCCTATAAAATTTGAGTCTTGACACGTACGCTCTCTTGCCCAGGGAACCTTAAAATGTTAAATAAAATATGGAATAAATAATAATACGTACAATAATACATAATACAAAATAATAATTAATATGAAATGAAATATAGAATTAAGTTGTTAAGTCAATTCTCGATTGGATATATAGTAATATAATACAAAAATATAATATATCCAATTGAGAATTGACTCAACAACTTAATTCTATATTAATTATTATTTTGTATTATGTATTATATAATAGTTTCAATACAGAACCTGTGTACCACCTTTTAGTAGAATGTTAATTTTTTAATACTGTAAGATTTTCATGTATAAGCAATAGTAGGGATATGTGTGAGATAAGGAATGCCTGGCTGAATATGTTAGATAACCCTGGAAATAATTCTATAAAAAAAATTATTATGTTTGTTAGTAAATTTTACGAATGAGCATTATAATTAATTATATGCTTCAAGATTTTTTGATTTGCTTTTGTTGTAAGTACGGTTTATCTCCTCTGGGGTAATGTTTACCATCAACCTTTAATTTTAGTTTTTGTTTTCATTTATTAGAATAAGAGTTAGTTTTAAAATTGAACTCTAACCTATTTGTATGAATCAGATTATTCTCAAACAAATAAAGCACTACTACTACTTGTACTAAGTTGATATGGTTTTAATTGTATTTTAATGTCACATAATGTAGAAAAATAAAAAATATTGCAGAAAAACGTTTGTGAAAAATGTTTCTTGTGTTTTCGAAATCCACGTGACACTTCCTAATTCTTACGAAAACAGGCCTAAGCGGTTATAAAACGTATGGTCTTAGAAACATTTTTATCAAGTCGAGATTGGCCCTAGCGAATGCCAGATACAAATAAAAAAAATGTGGAAAGAAATATTAAATACCCATTTACAAAAAAAAATCTGCAATGAAGGACGGAAGTGAAATAAGAAAATGTCGCTACCGGAAATTATTTATATATACAAAAAAATGATTTGAAAAAATAAAAGTAAAATATAATTGTCATTATATGGAAAAACTTAACCGAATTTTGTGGGAACGATAGAATTCATCAAATTACAAAAATTTTGTAAGTTTGAAAAATGTTAACTGAAAATGGAAAAAATTAGCTATAATATGATTTGATAAGAACGCTCGAAAAAAAGTAATCTGCAGCCTACAATTCTACTCGATTGGTCATAAAACTTTTTATATTTACGTCTTACTTCACTATATTCATTATATTAAGAACGTGATTTTTGAAATGGAGATTAAGGTACAGCATACATGCCTTTATCAAATTTCCTAAACGTTTTCTTTTCTAGAAAGGTGGCAAAAATCCAAAATCGGTCAAACTTTTTCGAAGAAACTTTGCACAAATATATTAATTAAGGTGCACATGTGTCTTTAAAAAAAAAAATTGATTTGCAAAAAAAATTACCGAGTAAGATTTCCATTGTGAGACGAAAGTCAGAAACAATATTTACTACGATTAGGTCCGTCCACTCAGCGCCACCACAAAGGCAAATGAAAAATGGAAAACGCTATATTTTCTTGCTTTTTTTTGCAAATTGTATGCCTATTAAAACTGACTAAAAATTATTATAATGAAATAAACGATGAAGGTAAATTTTTTTTTTTACTTTTCGAAAACATATAATACGTGTTCCAAAAAACTATCCCTAAGTCATACATACCTACCCCTCGTGATCAAAAATGTTCTAAAAGTGTAAAAACAACCTTGAACAACGTAAAGATGATTCAGAACTCTAAATTAACTATTTACTACTTGAAAATTTACCCCTTTTATAATTTCTTCCAAAAACTACCCTTCCACGTAAATTTATGTAGCGGAACTTACATATACTCATGAAACGCACCAAAAACAATAATATTCATAAAACACAGTTGGCGGGAATATTCTTCTCTTTTTTTGCTCTCTGATGACATATAATGCGTGTTCCAAAAAACTACCCGTAAGTCATACATGCCTACCCCTCGTGACCAAAAATGTTCTAAAAGTGTAAAAACAACCTTGAATAATGTAAAGATGATTCAGAACTCTAAATTAATTATTGAACACTTGAAAATTCACCCCTTCTATAATTTTTCCAAAAACTACCCTTCCACGTAAAAATTAGCGGAACTTACATACGCTTATATAAGACGCGTAAAAAATAATAATATTCAGAAAACACTGTTAGGGGAGGCTTTTGCCCTTTTTTGCTCTGCAATAGCCAATATAAAATGTCATAAAAAACTACCCCTGAGTGAAACGTATCAACATCTCGTGACTGAAAATTTCCTGAAAATATAAAAACAGGTTCAAACAATATAAAGATGATTCAGACCTTTAAATTGACTAATTGCTTGTTGGAATTTTATGTATTTTATAATTTACTATGTAAGAATTAATTAACGTATGAGTCCAATTTAATCAAATTAAAAACCTATAAAACAGACTTATGGGCGTGATATTTGCCAAGTAATATTTTATTTGTATTCTTTGGCTAATTGTGAAGAGAAATGGACCAAATTCAACTCGATACACCTAATCTTGAATTTTCTGAATACTATTTTATAATAATAATACTAATTTTCTAAATAATAATTTACAAATTACGTCAAGATTGTCAAGATGGTACACACTTTTACAAATTTTCCATAGAAAATTTTTGATGTAAAATGTTTCGCTTTTTTCAAATCCGCAGTTTGAAAAAGGGATTTAAAAAAAAAATCATCTTGACCTTCAAATGACCTTGAAAATTTATCTGAAGGTCAAGTTGGTTCACATTTTACCGACTTGTGAAAAACATCTTGAACGTTTGCTATTCTCAGAAAACCACGATAATTCCGAAAAGGGCATCTTACCGTTTTTAGACATTTGACCTTGATTTTTGTCCTTTCTAAGGTCACAAAAGCAAATTTCTCACAGAATATTTTTGACGTCAAATTTTCCGCTCTTTTTAAATCCGCAGTCAAAAATAGGGGTTGTCGTTTTAACAAATCGTCTTGCCCTTCAAATAACCTTGAAAATTTACCTTAAGGTCAAAATTAATCGTACCGTTAAATGACCCCTATGTTCTTTACAATTTTTTTTGAACAATTTTTTTGTAAATGGAGTATTTTAAGAGATATTTGGATCCATAGATTAAAATGGGTCACCCTGTATATATACATATATATATATATATATATATATATATATATATATATATATATGTATATGCATAGGTGCGTCTATCTGTGTTTGTGTATTTATGTGCTTCTTCAAGTGTCCTAAGCTAAAGTTTAAGTTCGTTAGCTATCCATTTTGGATGAAAATTCAAAAAGTTAGAGCATTTTCAAAATTCTTGAGACTTCTTTCTTTCAAGAATAAAAAATTCTTTGTATGGTTGTTCCCAGTACTCAAATAGACGAACAATTTTCCCTCATGACATTTTTTTGATAAAAGAAAAATTGCCAAATAACGCACGATATTAAAAAAAGCCAAGAAAAGAAAAATGTTGCTTTTTGAAAGCCCTATAAAATTATAACAGCAATTTTTGAATTCTCTTGACAAATCGAAATTTCAAATTTTGACCACACAAAAATAATGACAAACCAAAAATTCTATTTTGTGGTCAAATTATGCAAGATAAGATAAATGATGAATCGATAAACATTGTGCACTCAAAAAAGGTCTACAAATTTGTTTTTGAACACTTTTTGATAGGACGCGCAGTTTTGATCTTAATTCTAAAAAACAATATCAAGAAAAAAAAATCAAATTCCTGGACAAACGACGCAAGCTAAGAAAAATAATTAGACAAAAGTTGTTATCCCAAAAACGAGCTATAAATTTATCACTTACCATTTTTTGATAGGATGCGTAGTTTTTGCTTTAATTAATTGAATTTTCGACTTTTTCTTGGAAACAATGACAGACAGTTTTTCGGAAGAATAATTTTTTTGATGTTTTCAAATTTTGGCGAAAAAAATAAAAAAGATTTTCTCAAAATCTCACCTTTTTTGTTCTTCGAAATATTTTTAAAGACTTTCTACTAATAGAAGGAAGGTATCTTATCAGCACCATGTCAACTAAGCCATTTCTGAGGGCGATAGAATTTTTTTTGTACGAATAAGAAATTTATTATTTGCGCTTTTGCAAACGTTTTTGGGAGCGTTCACATATTGGGAAGGGGGGGGGGGTTGACTCGAATACGTCACATTTCTTAAGATTTTGCTACCACACTATAATTTCTCATCTTTTTAAGGTTTCAAAAAAATAAAAATAAATTATTCAGGTTCCTAGGAAAAATTAAAATGATTTTTTATTTTGAAAAATCAATTTCAAGACAATGTTTGAGAAGATTTCTAAATATCTCAGAATATTAAAAAAAGATTTCTCAAATTGTCAAAGAACAATCTGAAATATTTTGAGACAATTTATTTAATTTTGCAGAATTTAAAAAATTGTTGCAACCTCTTGTTGTATGGCATAATACTCTGCCATATATGTCATCGTGGCTTCACTTAGTGTGCGATTATTAATGTCGGCAAATTGAGTTTGATTTGGATCCTTGGGCATTTTAAGATATATTTGTTTAGAAATTTAAGGTTGACGAATTACTTAAATAAGTCAAAGTGAATAGTTTTAAAAGTATTTCAAATAATTTAATTCATGGATAAAGAATCGATAACAGCCCTAGAAAAATTATTTTTGTTTTAAAAGTTGAGTTAGGAATTATGTTTATGAAGCACAATGGAGTTCGTTGTAATTAAAGTATAGCGTCTGACCATGCACGCGTACCTATCACTAATAAGGAGTTGCCTCCGTTGTCCAGTGGAAGACACAGTAAATGTCAGACGAGTACGCCTTGAGAAAAACAAGTAGAGGAAACAGGACTTCAAAATTAAATATACAATTTAAAAACCTAGAAAATTTGTCATTATTTATTTTTTATAGGTATGGTCCCTAAAGTTCGAATGTTATTTTGGCTGAAAATTCAAAAAGTTGAAGCATTTTCAAAATTGTTGAGACCATTTTTTTCAAGATTTAAAAATTCTCAGTACGGCTATTCGTTGTACAAAAAAAAGATGAATCAACACAAATGGTGCATTGGAAAAAGATCTACAAATTTGTAACTAATCACTTTTCCATAGGGCGCTTAGTTTTTGTTTCAATCGTGAAAAATAAAATAAAAATTTAAAGAATAAAATTTTTGGACAAACTACACAAGCTATGAAAAAAATTAATATACAAAAGTTCCTTGCCGAAAAAAGAGCTACGAATTTTCCAGAAATAATTTTCTGATAGGAGGCATAGTTTTTGTTCTAATCGTAAAAAAATGTGCTCAACCAAAAAAGATCCACAAATTTGGTATAAACTTTTTTTATAAAAATATATTCAAAATAATAACATTAAATGTTTGAAAACTGACACAAGGTACAATAACGATTTCTTGAACAGAATTTTTCGTCTAAATTATATCTGTGAATTTTCTTCGAACCACTTGACACTAGGATGCGTATGCATTGAATTTAAGTAATTCACGAAATGTAAGTAATTCACGAAATTTATGGAATTCACGGAATAGAATTCAAGGAATTTATGGAATTCACGGAATTCACGAAGTTTGTGGAATTTGAGGAATTCACGGAATTCATGGAATTCGCGGAATTGATGGAATTCGCGGAATTCGCGGAATTGATGGAATTCATGGAATTTACGAAATTCACGATATTCGCGGAGTTATTGAAATTGAATGAATTTACAATATTTATGGAATTCATGGAATTCACTGAATTTATATAATTCATGGCATTCATGAAATTCATGGAATTCAATGAATTCTCGGAATTCACTGTATTCACGGAATTTTTGGGATTAATAGAATTTAAGGAATTTACCAAATTTATGGAATTTACGGAATTCATGGAAATCAAGGAATTCAAAGAATTCATGGAATTCAAAGAATTCATGGAATTCAAAGAATTCATGGAATTCAAAGAATTCATGGAATTCAAAGAATTCATGGAATCCAAAGAATTCATGGAATTCATGGAATTCAAAGAATTCATGGAATTCAAAGAATTCATGGAATTCAAAGAATTCATGGAATTCACGGAATTCATGGAAGTTAAAGAATTCCTGTAATTTGAGGAATTCCTGAAATACAAGGAATTCTTGAAATTCGAGGAACTCATGGAATTCAAGGAGTTTAAAGAAGTCATGGCATTCAAGGAACTCATGGAATTCATGGAATTAAAGGAATTCATGGAATTCAAGAAATTTCCTGAATACACGGAATTCACTAAATTCGCGGAATTCATTGAATTCCTTCAATTTCATGTATTCTTCGAATTATGCGAATTCCGAAAATTTCATGAATACCATGAATTCCGCGAATTCCGCTAATTCTGCAAATTCCATGGATTTCAAGAATTCTTCGAATTTCATGAATTCCTTGAATTTCATGAATTTCTTATATTTCATGAATTCCTTGAATTTTATGAATTCCTTGAATTTCATGAATTCCTTGAATTTCATGAATTCCTTGAATTTCATGAATTCCTTGAATTTCATGAACTCACGGAATTCCTTGAATTTGCGAAATTCACGGAATTCCTTGAATTTCGTGAATTTCTCGAATTCCGAGAATTCCATGAATACCATGAATTCCGCAAATTCCTTAAATTCCACAAATTCCATGGATTCGATGAATCCTTTGAATTTCATGAATTCACGGAATACATTGGATTCCATGTATGTATGTATGTATACCATTAAGCCATTTCCCTTTCAGGGTAGGCGTGACACTACCCGATTCGGGTAGTGTTTCTAGGTGGATAGTTTTCTTGTAGTTATAAATAACTACAAGTTTGGGCTCCCCACACCCATAATATGCCAACAGCACACAGTATTCTCGAATGGTCACCCATCCAAGTACTAACCGCGCCCAACGCTGCTTAACTTCAGTGATCTGACGAGAACTGGTTTTCTCAGCGTGGCTTGGCTGAATTTCGTGAATTTTATGAATTTTTCGAATTTCATGAATTCCTCGAATTTCGCTAATTCCGAGAATTCCACGAATACCATGGATTCCGCGAATTCCGCTAATTCTGCGAATTTCATGAATTCCTTGAATTTAATGAATTTATTAAATTTTATGAATTCCTTGAAGTTCATGAATTCACGGAATTCTCAGAATTCATTACGTGATTTAGTAGAACAAATAATTTTTTCTTAGTGAAAAACGCTAAATGTTTATATTCCTAAGAATATTGTTAACAATACAATTATTTAAACTTCATATTTGTATGCAGCTATTTATTATAACATAGAATTAATTTCAAAGTTTCTTGAACAAAAGTTTCTTTTTAGCGGTTGAGCACCTTATAAAAATAACTGTTCATATAAATTATTTATAATAATTGATTTGTAACTGAAACTTAATATTTAGGATCCTGAAGCAGTGCTCCCAATCTTGCTCCCTAACCGCACTGCGCATGCGTCGAACCGAATAATAATTAGAAAATGCATGAAAATACATTTTTCATTGCAAAATAAACTTTCGCAGTCATAGATATGATAATAATTTGATTTCACTGCTGAAAACACATTATTCTCTAACTGTATTATTATTAATATTTTCAATAATATTATCATTTTTAATTGATAATAATAATTAATTATTTAAGTAGGAATAATTATTTAATAATTCATTAATAATAATTACCAATATTATTGATAATATTAATAATATTATTAATAATAATTAATTAATATCATTATTTTTATTAATATTATTCTGGTAACTGTAAATTTAAAGAAATTATGTATTAAATCAGTACTTACCTCCTAATGACTTACCTCTTGGTGAAAATCTCGACGACAATGCATATACTTGTTCTGCTAAAAGCGAACAATGCAAGTAAAATTTAAGAATATTATATCAGCTCAGTATATAACTGCTCTTATTTTAAGAACGATGAAAATATACGCTCGTAATATAATTAATTAATTATTATTATTAAATAAAAATTATAATATTATTAAAACTATATACATAATATATACATAATATATACATAATACAGTTACAGAATAATGTGTTTTCAGCAGTATACCATTATGTATACCATTAAGCCATTTCCCTTTCAGGGTAGGCGTGAAATCAAATAATTATTATATTTATGACTGCGAAAGTATATTTTGCAATAAAATTTTTTTTTATGCATTTTCTAATTATTATTTGTTCAAAACAATTAATTTTCATATTTTAAACATTTTAAATAAGCGCGCGCTATGCAGCCAATCAGAAATTCGGCACAACGCATGCGCAGTGTGGTTTGGGAGCAAGATTGGGAGCAAAGATATTATAAGCCTAGATGCGGCACGGGGTGTCAGAGTGGGGGAACTGTATATATAGGACATCACATTTTCTGCCATATCGAGGTGCTGCCCTCACCGTACTACGAAGTCGAGCGCTGGATTTCTCGTTTTTCGTAAAATATGACGGTAAAGCAGTAGACAGATTTTTTAAGGTTAGAAAAATTTGACATGTATCGCTACAGAAACGCCGCACTTCCGAATATAATAATTATTAGTGCAATGGCTAGGCTCACCGAAAATACGTATTTGGAATAAATAATGAAAAATTAATAAGCACAGAAGCTGATAATATAAATAAACTGAATTTTGAGAGTAATACCCTCAACAATATAATTATGTTTATATTTTTTTTTAATATTATAATTTCTGATACGTTCATGTTTCTATAAATGATAGATAAGTTTTTTTTACATTATAATTTTTTGTACTTTGAAGTTTAATTTTCATTACTAGACTGATCCGAATTTTGAGTGCATTTAAGAATGTATGGAATTTTTGCAAATCTGAAGGTTGAGACAGCTTTTTGTACCTAGCCTTTCCAAAAAATTATAAAAAGCGTTCTTGAAAATTGAATTTTTAATTTAAAAAGAAAAACTAAGAAAAAATGTCGAGATAAATCAGGGCTGAAAAAAAGTTTTCTCTGATAAATATTTTTTTAAATTAAAATAATCAAATATTTATACGAGAGAAAAAACTTTTTTTAAGTTTAAAGTTTAAAAAAAATATTGTTTAAATTCAAAATGACAATAATTGGAAAAAATATATTTCTGGATAAACAATTTTGGTTAAAAATGTACATAGTATTTTTTTAAATACAACAAAAATGTTCTCAAAAATCGAATTTTTAATTTTTAGAGAACTTCGAGATAAATTAGTGCTGATTTGAATCCTGCAAAGTTTGTTTGGAAAATGTTATTAGGTTCGGAAAATTTTAGGGAGAAATTAATTTTCTGTTTGAGGCTCACGTGTTTTTACATCAATTTGTTTATACGGTTTTTATTTTAACTTCAAATAATAATGCAATAAAAATTTAAATATTAAACAAAAATTTATTTGATAGAAAAATATTTTATTATCGTATTTTTAATAAATAAATAATATTTATTAAAAAACAATTTTTTTAATTATTAAAATTCTACAGTTTTATAATTAAGGAATATTCTAGGTCGGATATTGTATAATTAGGCAATGTTATGTCGGGAATTGTTAAATTCGGTAATATTATAAACTCTTCGGGAATTTTATCGTTTTTGGAATTTTATTATAAGGGAATTTTACAGTGTCAAGAATTTTATTTTTTGGGATTTTAATGTCGTTCATAGAAGTACAGAAAATGTTCACAATTTGAAATTTTCTATTTCATAGAATTATTTTTCTCACTTGTGGTTTTATAATTTTTTCAAGCATGCGAGGAATTATTAAGTATGAAAATACACTAGAGAAAAAATTGACAATTACATACAATTTGGCATTACATACCAAATCCCGAATTTTGAAAATTTGCTGTAATTCTAATTTCGACTGTATTTATTTTTAAAAAAATTTAGTACACAAGCTTTTTTAAACCACAAATTCTTATTTATCATATCTCATCAAATATCAAAATTAAAAATTAAAAAATCACTGTATATCCAATTTTGATTCCTGGGTATTGGCGATTTTTTTCTAGTGCATTTTGGTCACTGGAAAACGAGGGTGAATTAAATAGGAATTATCTCATAGAAAATAACTGTTTAAAACCCGAAAAAATTGATACTTTTTTTTACTTCTAGGTATGTAAAAATGTTTTAACAATAGAAAATTTAAAAACTCTGCAAACAAGAAATTTTTTAAACATTTTCTTAGCGCAAATAACCAAAGTGTATGCAAAGATATTACATATCTTTGCTGTATGTCTATCGATTCCGAAAAAAGTTCAGTTATTGGTACTGAAATTTCAGTACACACAACAACGGTTTAAATTTCCTCAATATTCTGTCACTAATATATCGCTAAATTGTTCTGCAGATTTCAATTTTAATTTTTATTCTTCTCAATTTTGTATTTAATATCATTTCCATTTTAATATAGTTCAATATGTTATTTGAAAGACCCGACGTTTGTCCTTATAATATCTTGTAGATTTTTCTATTAAAGAATAAATCTTATTCAAGTTTCATTGTACAAAAAAAAGTAAGATCTAAAACTTTTATTTTCAATTAAATACGAGTCTGATACTTTCAATGAAAAACGAGTGGTTTTATTTCTACAAGTCTATTTCTACTGAAAGTATTAGAGTCTTATTTAATTGAAAATAAAAATATTAAGTCTTACTTAGTTTTAAGTAATGAATCTTGAATAAGATTTATTGTTGAATAGAAAAATCTATAAGATATTATAAGAAGAAACGACAGATTTTTCAAAACAAAATCTTGAACTATATTAAAATAGTAATTATATTAAATAGAAAATTTACAAGAATAAGAAATTTTAATTTAATTAGAATTTAATTGAAAAACTAAACATTAAATATTCGAGGGGACTTAACCACATGCAATTTTTATCTTCATCAGAATTCAAAACTTCAAAGAAATCCAAACAGTTTGTAATTAATTCAAATTATTCAAAGAATCCCAAAAAAATCAAAAGCAATAGGAACTATAAACCTTATAGGGTGCATCTCAGCAACTAAGGCTTCGATTATATTACTGAAAAAAAATTTTGTGTCGTTGACAAGAATGTTCTTAAACGGTTTTTATGTTATCCTGAGCCCAAAGTAAAATTGTGAAAGTCCTAGGACCCAATATTTGGTCAATTTTGAGAAAACATCCTTTCAAGTAAGCTACGTCTAGACTAGTCATCCCGAAATTTCAGGACGACTAACCAAACTCATAACAAATATTGGCCTAAATCATCCCGAATTTCAGGACCATGAGACACATCGTTTGTCGCCAATTTATAGACTTGAGAAATATCCTCTTCCAATGATTTTTTCAATGAAAGACTCACTTCTTCGAAATATTGTCGTTTTCTCCAAAAAAATCTTTTGCATTAATTAATTTATTTATCAATGATTCATATTTTTATATTATTTTATTATTTTTATTCCATTTATATTCTGATTTTGAATATGTTTGCGAAATTCAAACAAATTTATTAAAAAATAACATTCATAGAAAATAAATTTTTTTGCGAAACAAGTTTGAAAAAGCGAACTGTTTTTCATTAAAAAAAGAACATTTATAATGTTTATTTTTGCATACTTGAATCAAAGTTTATAAGAGAATTGAATATATAAATATTTTAATAAATAATAAGTCCAATATTTGGACCTAGGTATTTCCAAATTTTACTTTGGAGCCACACAGAAAACACACTACCGGGCATTTCCTTGTAAGAAATATATTTTTGTGAATAATCATAGTAGATTATATCTCAGTAGTATAACTATGTTTAAAAATGTGTATTTTTGTTTTTTAGAACTTTATAAGTGAGAAATTGAAGTATAATTAAATGTCTCATCGGTAACATGTCCCCAAATAAAAATTCGGAAACTAAAATTAATCAAAAGAATTCCAGAGAATTAAAAAGAATTCAATAATTTTTGCGAACCGGGAAATGCCTGGGAATTTTCTCCTCGATTAAAACGGTCACCTGAATTGCTTGGCTTTCTTAAAATTATTATATTCATTAGTATTTTCCTGTAAAAATACAAGTAGTTCAACTTTTTCGCACTTGTGCAAAATTTCCGACCAAGGATTGAAAAAACTTTTTATTTGATTTGTTTCTTTAAATTAATTTTTGTGGAACTTTTGTGATAACAGAGAAAAAAATTCCAATTAGGGGTTTAAGGGTTTAAAAATGGCGAGTCATTTTTTTCATAGAGTCCTCTAATAAGTAAAGGTTAAAAATTTATTGACAGAACCAAAAATATGTACTTCATAGATATGGACAGTTTTTATTGAAATAATTTTTCAATACCAGCCACAATCTTGAAGTAAATCAAGAAAAACATGTCTTTCCCGGTTTTTCGGGTTCACATTTTATACAGCTGGTTTTTAGGTAAGAAGGTGAAGAGTAGGATCACAGGGTCTTTTATTTTTTCAAATTAGTAATTTACGCTACGCCCGACAACTGATATAACCCCTTGTATTAGCCCTTATGTAAAACTTACTTTTAGACATATTAAATAGGGTGATTTTTCACGAAAATAGGGTAATGATATAGTGGAATAAATTCTTTCAAATAAAATTAATGTAAATACCATATTGAATGCAATATGAAACACTTTTAATTCCTGATATTTCAAGTCGAAATATATATTGAATTTTGAACAAACAAGATTAATTTTCTTATCAGAAAGAGGAATTTTCAACGAAATACATGAATTTTCTACCAAGTACTTGAATTTTCAACTTATAAAGGGTACATTTCTAATCAAAAATGGATAAGTGCAATTTTCAGATAAAAAAAAAAATAATTTTGAACCAAAACACCGAATTGTCAACAAAGAAAGTTAAATTTTAAACCAAAGAGGTGAATCTTGAAACAATATAAATTTTGAACAAACATGAATTTTCAACAAAATACATTAACTTTCAACACGAAAATATGATTTTTTAACAAAAGAATTAATTTTCTACAAAAAAGTTAAATTTTCATAAAAATAGTTTAATTTTTAACCAAATAGTTAAATTTAAACCAAAATATGAATTTTTAACAAATAAGTTAATTTTCAACCTTATACTTTAATTTTCTTTCAAATTGTTAAATCCTTAACCAAACCAGACTAATTTTGACTCAAACAGTTACATTTTCAATAAAAAAGGATGAATTTATCACCAAAAAGATTAATTTTCGACCATAAAGACGAATTTTCAAGAAAATACATGAAATACATGAAAATGCCAAAAAGTTGAATTTTTAACTTATAAAAGGATACATTTCTAACAAAAAATGGATAAGTGCAATTTTCAGATAAAAAAATTAATTTTTAACAAAAAAAAAACGAATTTTCAACAAAATAGTTACATTTTCAACCAAACAGATAAAATTTCAAATAAAGTGATAAATCTTAAAAAAAAATGAATTTTCAACAAGAGTTCAATCCAAAAGATGACTTTTTAACCCAGATGATTAATTTTCTAAAAATGGAATAGTTAAATTTTCAACCAAAGGAGGTGAATCTTAACGAATATGAATTCTTAACAAACTAGTTCCACTTTCAACCAAAGTCGTTCAATTTTGAAACAAAATGATGAATTTTCCAGCAAAAAGAATATTGCTCTACAAAAAATGACGAGGTTTCAACGAAATTGTTGAATTTTAAAGCCAAAAGGATGAATTATCTATAAACGGTGGAATTTCCAACCCAAAATATATAAAAAAATCGATTAAAATACAAAATGATTCTATTATACAATTGTATTGTTCAATTATAATTTATTTAATTCGTAATCAATTACACAAACATACAAATTTACGAATTATTGTTTACTTAATATAATAACCGTGAGGGAGGTGGTAGTGATTCTATAAAATTTAACTCTACATCTAAAAACTCTAAATCACTATTTCTACACGCGAGAAATCTACACAATGATATTTATTAAACAAATTGATTATTTCCAATTTCAACTCAATATGGTTATGAATCCTACACCGTAAAATTCTATACAAAATAATACTTCAAATTTTGTGAATTTAAATAAACTCTACACAATAAACAAAAATTCAACACAAAATATTTTAATAAATAATTTTTCGAAAATTTCAATTATTTTTGTGTACAAATTTACGGTGTGTAATTTTACAGTGTTGAGTTTACATTTAAAACATTTAATTTGTTTAATAAATATTCTTGTGTATAGAGTTTTCGCTTGTAGAATTAGCGGTGTTGAATTTGCAAAAGTAGAGTTTCATTTAGTAGAATTTCTACTGCCCCTTTTTCAAAAGAACAATTTTCTGCATTATTATAAAAATTGACTTTAGTCAAATAATAGAGTATTTAAAAAAAAATGAGTAATACAATCACAAGTTTATTAATTATTAGTTAATATTAAAAATTTGTCACTTGCACTATTTATGAACAGTTAATTTTAATTGCAATATAACTAATCTTCTCCATAAAAAATGTAGCAGCTGAAAATATTTCATACGAAATAATTACATTTTAATTAAACTCAAGCGTACATATTATCTTTCATACATTTCCTTAATGCGCAATTTATTCGAGTAATTGAAAATAATAGTTTAAAAAATCTTTGATATAAAATTTTTATTTTATATTTTCAAGTATGTACCGACTGAGTATCGGCTATTCGAATGACTTGTTCGGTGGGAGAAGAGAGCAGGGGCAAAGGAGTTCGTTGGCGCAATATGCGGGTTGAGAGGCATGGGGGGATCGGGCAATTTTCGCCGGGAGCGCCTTCTACAATTAGTTCCTCGAACTATACCCCGTGCCGCATCTAGGCTTATAATATCTTTGATTGGGAGCACTGTCCTGAAGTGTCCCTGCATTTTTTGGAACACCTTTAAACTTACTTTTGGACTGACCCTCGTATAATATATTATTATTATAAACCGGCACTGTGGTTTAGTGGTTAGCACGCTCAGCACTGATAGGACGAGGGTTCGAGTCACGTCTGATTCGCTCCGAGTCAAACTTGAGTCCACTGTGCTATATACGGGTTTTTTTCTGCGATTTTCCTTGTGTAATACAATTAATAAAAATTGTAGGTAAATACTAGTGCAGATATTTAAAAGACGAGCGCAGCCGCTAGGATATAGAATCAGTGAAGTTTTTGCTTTTGGGATACCACGACTTACCCTGAATTTTTCGAAAAATTTAGGAACTGAATATTATATAATGTTATGTTATGTGTACCAAACAAAGAAGCATTAAATATGATGGACACAGCCGCTAAGGTGTATAGTCAATGACGTTTTTCATTGCCGGAGCCACTATTTATTGTAAATTTTAAGAAGAATTCGTAAATAGAATATTATGTAAGGTTATGTTATAACCACACTATGTAGCACTGAATAAAAAGTTACTTTTATCAGCAGTCCAGTATCTTATAATTTTAAATGAACAAGTCGTGCTACTTTTACGTCTATACAATGAAACTTATGAAACCTACCAGCAATTATATTAGAACTTTTCCAGTTACTTATTTAAATCTGAAAATTAAAATCAAACCAATGAGACCGAAGACACCTAAGCGGATACTCAGCAAATTAAAAGAATATAATACAGTTGCAACCGATCTATTATAGCTTCCAAACACAAAGGTAAAATGAATTTGTGAGAAATTTATGATCGGGTTGTGACCGAGTGTGCTATAATAGAAAAGTCAAAAGTCACTTTTGGGCCAGTCGATGTCAGTGATATGATCTGCAAGTCGCAGGTCGATTTCAATAGAACTTGGTGAAGATATTCAATTTTTTAAAATTCAATTTATTGAAATGAATTCTTTTTACATTGCTGGGTACAGAGATAGTTTTATAAGGACATTTTCATAATTTTCTCATGTTCTTTAGGCTAGTGCAAATGGTTGACGTCTTAAATAAATGGTAGTTATTGGCATACTTGAGCGAAATTGCAAGAAAAATTTCAATCTAGATAGTATATAAGTCGCGCAGTCTGAAGAGCATTCATAGTATAGAGGTAAAGCGCATTGATCTTCAAGACATCTGATAAGTTTATCGCTTGCTGATTATATTCTTTCAGATAAAAATCAGGATTGATTGAGCTAACAGTCAAACTGCGCAGCGTTGGCAGATGACTAAGGCTCTTTCCCCTTAGATTTTGCCTTACTTCCCACTGAAAAAAAAAACATTTCCTCTAAACTTAAAAATGTATTTTGACAGTAAAATTAAATCACGTACACCAGTAACTTCCGTTTATTAAAATCATGAACACAATTTTTGTGTTATGCAAAGATTTTATGATTCAATTAAATAGCTTTTGAAAATTGAAATCAATGTCCAAGTACACAGATAGTGAAGAATAATTTTTTTCTAATTCATTATAAAAATAAAATTTTGTTCCATATCGTCTCATCAATTTTTTCAAACACATACATTATAGCATGTATAATGTATGTACCTCGGTATACACATCTGTGTTTGTAGTTTCCGATAAGAATAGCATATTTTTCTCATCTGCGGGACAGTAAATTTTAATTTCCTACTAGATTTTTATTTTTGTCGACAGACAATTTTATATGGATTCTTGGCACCATTGCATTAGCAAATCATAAGGATTTTAATGTATCATTTTTCTGCAGATAAAATAATTATTTCGAAGACAATTCTCTGTATTTGTTACCATTGATCTTGAATTTTATTATCGCAAGTCTGAGCATACAAAAACTGTACACATAGTGGAATAAAAAATACCTATCGCAACGCATACGAAAGTGTCAGACTTTATTATTTCTATCTGATCAATCAAATTGAAATACTCTCAATAAATGTAGTTTTTGTAATGCAAGGTATTATATTTTGCGTTAAGAAGCTTATCTTGAATAAACATCGCTATGTGTTTATCTATGTGTTTATCATTATTTTCATCATCTTTATATAATCATTATATCATCATCATTATATTCATCTGAAACTATCGTGGAATAATGAATATTGTAAAGGTGGTTTTTTCCATGAGGTACTAGATGTTTTTCTTCTTACCTGAAGATATGCTTTACAGGAAAATAGAGTCTTTCCTTTTCAGAAGGGAATTTGAGATTCGAAAGGCCTGAAAATTTCATTAAAACTAGTAAAATTTTACAGATTCGATTAGCTGAAAGTGAGCCGCAAAAGATGAGTAGAAAGTTAGCATTTCGATTACGCGAATAATTTCCTAATTCAATAGGGAAAAGCAAATAATTTTTTGATACAAATAAGTAAATTTACTAAGGAATGTATAGAATAATTTAAAATCGGTTATGAAAATTAAAAGCCTGTCTCCAGTTCAAAAACATTGCCTTCTCATTGCTTGAACAGAGTTAAGAAACATTAGAATTTTTTACAATGTTGAAATGACAATGAATCAGTGGCCTCCAAATTATTAATACACATTCAGAGTGTCTATGCCGTACTTTCCAACAAAGTTCTGTTTCTGATTTCCAAAATTTTTTTCGTTTGTCAAGTTTTTTTATTTTCTACGGAAAATTGCAATTATTTAGCAAACATTAAAAGAATTATTTGCCTTGAATAAGGATGAACTTGATTGTCTAAAGACGTTTATTCTTTTTTTCATTGCTTTTTTTCCTATACATAAAATACAATTTTTGAGACTCAACTAATTACTAGAGAAATTTTACAGATTTAATCAGCAAAAAGTGACCCATTAGTCAAACAGTATTTCAGATACAAATTTAAAATTTTCAAATTTATTAATTTATTTTAAAGAAAAAAATGTCTTTTCTGCTATAGAAGATGGCTTCTTAACAAAATACTAGAATTTTCAACAAAATAATTAAATTTTTAACATAATACTTGAATTTCGAACCTAAAAATATAAATTTCCAACAAAAAGTGTCAGTTTATATTTCAATCAAAAAACATGAAATTTATGCAGAAAAAAAGTTTTTTAAAACCAAAATGGCGTATTTTCAACATATAAAGATTTTTCACTATGGAAAGAAAATTTTACCTAAATTGTTGAACCTCCAAGTCAAAAGACGAATTTTCTCTACAAAAATTGAATTTACAAATAAAAAATATGACTTCAGCAAAAAAAAAACGGATGCATTTTTACCCAACAAAAATGAAATTTTAAACCAAGAAAATTATTTTTTTTTTACTAAAAAAGAAGAATTTTCAACTAAAAAAGATCAATCTTAAAAAAATGGAAAAGTTACATTTTCAGTTAAAAAATTAATTTTAAACCAAAAAAAAAGACTTTTCCACTAAACAGTTAAACTTTTAACCAAAGACATGAGCCTTCAATAAAAAAAAAAATAGTTGAATACTCGAGCAAAGAAGAATAATTCCTAACGAAAAAGTTGGATTTTCATAAAAAAAAGAAATTTCTACCAAAGAGGATGAATTTATAAATCAAAAAGATAAATTAAAAAAATAGTTCAATTTTCTGTTAAAAAAGATTTTAGTTGACTTTTCACGATCAAAATATGAATTTTTAACCAAGAAATGAGTTTCTACGAAAAAAAAATGAATTTTCCATTCAAAAAGACGAATTTTTACCCAAAAAGGATGACTTTTTAACAAAATTGTTGAATTCTCTACCATTTTTCTCTGCATTTTTATCCAAAAAAGATGAAATTTCTCTTAAAACAGATGAATTTTTATTTAAAAAGAAGACCAATTTAAAAAAAAAATAGTTGAATTTTTATCCAGAAAAGATTCCAGTTGACATTTCAAGATCAAAATATGAATTTTTTAACAAAAAATAAGTTTCTACGAACAATGTTGAATTTTTCATCCAAAAAGACGAATTTTTTCAACCAAAAGGAATGAATTTTTAACGAAATAGTTGAATTTTTATCCAAGAAAGATGAAATTTGTACTAAAACAGATGAATTTTTAATAAAAAAAGTACAATTTTTTTTTCAAAAGTGGAACTTTCATCCAGAAAAGCTTTCAGTTCATTTTTTAACACCAAAATATGAATTTTAAACAAAAAGTGTATTTTCTACAAAATAGTTAAATTTTCAACAAAACAATAGAATTTTCAACCAAAAGAATGACTTCAACTTTTTTTTAAATGTGTGAATGTGACGCAATCCAAAAAAAAAACATGTTTTTGCACATTTTCAGAAAAATTTTAACTGAGCAAGAAATTTATTTTTATCTTTCGCAATTTTAAATTAATTTTCAATTGAAAAAACTGAATTTTCTCCTAAATTGTTGAATTTCGAAGCCTTAATGAAGAATTTTCTACAATGCAGTTGATTTTTCAAAACGAAAATATGAATTAATAATTAAAAAGTTAATTTTCGACCAAACATTACAATTTTTAGTTAAAAACCCTCCTTTTTAACAAAATTCACAGACGAAAAGCTGTGGTTCAATTTAAAATAGTTAGAGCTGCTGGTTCATAGAGTTTTTTTAACGATCCACTTTTTTCCGTGTAGAAATGAAATACAAATTTTAATAATTGATGTTATTTTTGTTGACCAGGGTAATTAATTAATTATTTTTGATGTTAAATATTGTTGATTTAATGGTCACATAATTTTTCGGGGAAACTCGAAAAAATCTGCTTCAGCCCGGATTTGAACCGAGAACGCCACTATCCATGAGTGGAGCGTTAACCAATTACGCCACCGAGACTGCAGCAGATAATTTCTCGTTTCTTCTATATCCACAGGATGACGCGGGTCTGCATCTCATTAACCTGTGAAACTTCTAGTGACTCATTCTAGTCTGAATAATTTCACCGAAATCTGAATATAATTTTAATAATTGATGTTATTTTTGTTGACCAGGGTAATTAATTAATTTTTTTTATGTTAAATATTGTTGATTTACTGGTCAAATAATTTTTCGGGGAAACGATTATCTGCTGCAGTCTCGGTGGCGTAATTGGTTAACGCTCCACTCATGGATAGTGGCGTTCCCGGTTCAAATCCGGGCTGAGGCAGATTTTTCCTCGTTTCCCCGAAAAATTATTTGACCAATAAATCAAAAATATTTAAGATCAAAAATAATTAATGAAATACAAAGTTAGTGCCTAATTATAACTATATATCAGAACATTTCAATAGCTTTTTCGTAAAATTGACCTATTGACCTAGTATTTTAGTGAATTCCACTGCTATAGTCGTTAAATATTTGCTTTCATATTAGCTTTTTTGAATCTCGCATTGTTTTTGATTTTAGAATGGTGTAAGTGACTTTCGTCAGATACGTGATTTTGCAAGTTTTATCAAATTTTGTAGCATTTCTGTGAATGTTCAACCTCAAGGAATTTTAATGAGATTAAATAAATCAAGTGTCTGAACAATATTTTTCTTTTCATTTCGAAGCAGTGATAATAATATTTTGGACATAAAATTATGAGTTTAAATGAATTATTTTTTGAATTTCAGCAAGTACCTAATTTAAATCAAATAAATATATTATTTCTTATCAACCCAATAGTACAAAAAACGTATTTTTTTAATCGAAGAAAGAAAAAAGGTCATTATTTGAAATCAATTTTTTTACCTATTTGAAAGGTGCATTCGCATTGAATAAAAAAAATTAAAGTTACAGAAACAAGTTCTCAAATTAAAATGTAATTTTTCTCTTCTTTTGAATGAAAAAATTCAGTTTCAAAAAGAATTCAATCAAAAATTTCTGGAATTTTGAATTGTTTTCGAAACTTCTGTTATTCAGGCAAAAAATTTTGTAAAATAAAAAGTTATTGTAGCTTGTGTCGTTTTTCCAAAGAGTTATTTTTTTTTATTTTCAATGTATTTTTATAACAAGAGTTGGTAACAAATTTTCAGATATTTTTTCGTGTAACAACTTTTGCATTCTTATTTCTTTTCGTCTCTTGTGTCGTTTTTCCAAAAATTTAATTTTTTTATTTTTATTCTAATTTTTTAAAATTGAAAAAAAAATTAATTGTCCTTTCTAAACATTACGAAAAAAGAATTTTTAGATCCTGTTTGAATGAAAAACTTTTGTCTATTAATTTTTTTTCTTTCCTTGTGTCGTTTTTCAAAAAATGTAATGCTTTCATTTTTAATGTAGTTTTTTACGATTAAAACAAAACCTACACGTCCTATCCAAGAATTACTGATGACAAATTTGCAGCTCTTTTTTGAATGAGCATCTTCTGTCTTTTAATTTTTTTCAATGCTTGTGTCGTTTGTCCAAAATTTTTATTGTTTTATTTTTAATATTACTTTTCACGATTAAAACCAATATCCAATTATTATTATATTAATGTCCAATTTTCAATTAGAGGAAAGTGATAGTTCATAAATAATAACAGGACTGATTGTTTAAACAATTTATTATTAATGTTAATAATATTCTCTTAGAAAAATGCTCTAAATTCGCAGTTGAAACAAAAAAATTCACTTCTAGTCAAATTTTCAATTAAGATAAGTTAAATAATTAACTAGAGTCAAGAAAATTAATTGTTTAAACAATTTGTTATTACTATTATTAATGTTATATTTGAATAATGTTAGAAAGATGCGGTTTTTTCTGAAATTTCTGGCTTTTTGTCCAATTTTCATTTGGAGTGAAGTAATAATAAATTCAAGTTAACAGAATAATTTTTTAAACAATTTATTATCATTGTTAATAATATTTTCTTTGCTTAATTGGTGGAATGTTGCGGCTTTTTCTGAAATTTTCAACTGTTTGTCTATTTTTAATCAGGCGTGACTTAATAATTAATTAGATTTAGCAAAAATAATTGTTCAAACAAATTATTATTTGTTGCGGTTTTTCGGCAATTTTTACCTTTCTGTCCTTTTTTCACTTGGTGAGGTAGTAATTAATTAAAGTTAACAAAAAGTTGTTTCAACAATTTAATATTGTTTATAACTATCTTTTCTTAGATAAGTGCTAGAAAGTGGAAATTTTTTCTAAAATATTTAAAGAAAAAAAGCAATTTTACACAAGAGGCAAAAACAAAGAATAGAATAATTAGGAATAGGTGGAAGGACTAGTTCTTTAAATGACTTGTAAAAGTTTTTTTTTTGATTACAACAAGAAGTTTATTGCAAAGCGTAAAAGAAAAATTTGGAATTGCAAATCTCTAATGTTTATTTATTAATTGTTTGTAATTAAGCAGGCGAGGCAAAGTGAAAGATTTTAGAAAAAACCGCCAGTTTCTAGCATTTATTTAAGAAAAGATAGTTATAAACAATATTAAATTGTTGAAACAACTTTTTTGTTAACTCTAATTAATTATTACCTCACTAAGTGAAAAAAGACAGAAAGGTGAAAATTGCCGAAAAACCGCAACAAATAATAATTTGTTTAAACAATTATTTTTCCTAAATCTAATTAATTATTAAGTCACGCCTAATGAAAAATAGACAAACAGTTAAAAATTTCAGAAAAAAACCGCAACATTCTACCAATTATGCAAAGGGAATATTGTTAAAAATGATAATAAATTGTTTAAACAATTATTTTGTTAACTTGAATTCATTATTACTTCAGTCCAAATGAAAATTAGACAAAAAGCCAGAAATTTAAAAAAAAAACGCATCTTTCTAGCATTATTCAAATATTATATTATCAATAATTATAATAAATTGTTTAAACAATTAATTTTCTTGACTCTAATTAATGACTTAACTTATCTTAATTAAAAAGACTGAAAGTGAAAAAACCGCGTCTTTCTAACTCCAATCTATGATAAAATTGCTAAAAACAATGATAAATTGTTTAAACAATTCATGTGAGCATCTTATCATTAGTATTAAATGGTCTTTCATATGCCAGAAATAATTTCCGCTGAAAAAACTGCAAAAAAAGTCATAATTACCGCGAAAAACTCGAAAACCCATTTTTTCACTTATGGGGGTTTTTTGGGACCCTATAAAACAGACTTATGGTGTTGGTATTTGAAAAGTGATATTTTATTCGTATTTTATGGCTAATTCTAAAGAGAAATGTTGAGTTTCAACTCGATTGAGATAATATTGAGGATTCTGAATAAGATTTACAAAAACGTATTTTTTTCTTATGGGAAATACGTGTTAAACTTCATGGGGCTTGCGGCACTTCTAAATATCATTTTCTTTTTAAACAAAAAAAATGGATTTATTTTTGTGTGGATTCAAACAAATTTCTGGTGTGTCCCCATAAAAATTCGAAAAAAAATTTTTGGACCTTCATTTTTGAAGGTAAAATTTTTATTAAAAAAAAATGCATACAAGTAGTAGCAACTATGGAAGACCAAATTTATATACCGATATTAAAAAAAGTTTCAAAAGCCAATCGTATCTTAAAAAAATTATTTATCACTAATTTTCATGAAGTAAAAATAAAACTTTATTAATCTAGTGCCATTTTCTCTTACAAGAATTCATTATGTATTTACAGCCTTTTAAAAAATATGTATTTTCTATAAATCCAGGCTCTTTGAATAATTGAAATTTCTATAGAAAACTAGAAAAATGTACAACCATAATAAATTTTCAAATTTGAAAACGTCGAAAATTAGTGCATGAGAACTCTAAATACGCATAATTAATGTATAGCCCATTGATCCATTGTAATTTAACAAAATTCTCATTTTGCCTAACTCTGTGCAACCAATCAGAAGGCAATATTTTGAAAATGGAAACATTTTTTCAATTACTATCTACAGTCCTGAATGAGTTTATACATTTTTACCAAGTAATTGGTTGTTTTTCAATATTCAATAAGGAAATATCCTGACTAATCCAATTAGAAATATTACGTTCTGCATTTTTATAAACTTTTTTTTAGTTATTATAGACAGTCCTAAGTGAAATTATTTATTTGCATGAAATAATTAGTTGCTTTCCACTATTGAGTAAGGAAATATCTCGACTTATTGAATTAGTAAACTTCTACTAATCTTTGTGGCTCACTTTCCGCTAACCGAATGTGTAAAATTTTACAATTGTTCAAATTTCATCAATTATGATTGGTGGAGGCAATAAAGTTTCTTTTGCGTAAGAACAAAAAAAAACAAAATTCAAATAAACTTCTCTGAGGAATACAATCCGTACTTATACCAGGTGATACTTATTCAAGGCAAATCATTTCTTTTCTGTATGGGAAATTAGAAAAATATGCAATAAAAAAAATTTGAAATATCGAAAACAAAACTCTGTTGAAAAGTTCCTCATGAGGACCCTGATTGTACCTACATAATTAATTTATAGCCCATTGACCCATTACAATTTTAAGATTTTGAAAAATTCTTCTTTTCCTGAACTCTGTTTGAACAATGAGCAGGCAATATTTTGAAACCAGAAACAGACTATAGGTCACGTTAAAAAATTTTTAACTTGGCCTTATTATTGTTTCAATAGAGATGAAATGTTTCATTATCGCGTCTTTTTCATACAATAACCCTGAAAAGTAAGTTTCAAGCTCAGTGGTGCAATGATGATAAAATAAAGGTGAAAAATCTAATCGAATCTTGCTCATGTTAGAGTAGAGTGAGTTTTCATTTCTAGAAATTCTAATAATTAATTCTTAGAATTTGAAGATTTGAAAAAAATGTAGTGACTAGTAAATATTTGATTTTATATTACATGAGTGATTTATCATTTTGCATTTCTTTTCAGAATTTCAATTTTTTCTAATAATGAATGGGATACTATGTGAATAAATGTTTACCTTTCTTTTCATCGAAAAATAAAATCTTGTCATGGTTTCCAACAATATTAACTAGTCATCGCTCCACTGTGCAATATGTAATTTTCCCCCTCTTAGTTGTATATAATAGCGTGATGATTCGGAAGTATTTTTCAGGTACAGTCTGGGAGGAATGAAGCTACGAAATACGAATGATTGACAAGAGCAAATAATGATACACCACATATCTCGAAAAATCAGTGCTGTCGTTTTATCCGCAACTGGTGCTTCGTTTGTTACTCTATCCGCAAGTTTATTTTGAAGAAATCAGTAAAATTAAATAATTCATATTGAAAATTATTTGAAACAACTCGCATATACTTGAAATTTGATAAAAATTAAAACATTTACCGTGCATTGCCCTTTATTGGAAGAAGATGAGGGCTGGGATTGGTGTTCTTTGGTTCATCGTGGTGGTATTCCTTGATCCTATTGGTAAGTGTAAAAATACGATGTCAATAAATTTTTAATTGCACTATATTTATTTATTCTTTTCAAATCCTTCAGAATAAAATATCAGATTTTCTTCTAACTTTGCTCTCTAAATGTAGTTACAATTCAATACCTAATTAGTGAAACTCCAGTAATTCTTCTAAAGAAAAGTGACCCACTAATTCTATTAGTCAAAATAGTTACTGATTCTCTAGAACTCAGAGAAAAAGTTGTCTTGAAACAGAAGCGTCGTCCTCTTGCCTCTTTTGTTTCGAACCACTTGAATATCATTTTGATATGGACAGAATTATTTTTCTACAAGATTAGGTGAATTTTGTAGCGAAAGGTTTTCTCTAAATAAGCGAAAAACAGCTAATTTCTTATGAAGCTATTGAAAATTTCATTCGAATTGTTACAAAAGCATAAATTTGGTGTGAAGGTTTACTTTGGCATTGAAAAGTTCTTTTTTTTTTTTAATTTGGGGCGTCAATATTTTTTTTGAATCGTGACAATTTTCTTCAGGCCCGTGTTTATGTTTATCAAAATCTAGTCTAGAGAAACAGGAAAGAGCGGCAAGGTTCTCATTATATTTTTGGACGTGCCTAGATAACTTGTTTTTTTGTTTTCAACACTTTTTTCAGATACATCAAATTTACACAGCGAAGTTGTTTTTCTTTACTCGCTTTGTGAAAGACTTCTGTACTACTTGTGAATATTTTCCACCTTCATCGGTATATATATATATATATATATATATATATATATATATATATATATTAGGGTGGTCAAAAAAAATTATTTTTCCGATTTTTTAAAGTCTCGCCCCCTCATTTCGTGCCTTTTGGTGAAAAAAAATTGTCCTAATTTTTCAAGATTTCAAAAAATTTTCAGAGGTAGGGCACGACGTTTAAAGTACACCAAAGTTTTGAAAATTCAGTAGGTCCTTGAAATTTGAAAAGAATCTTAAAAACTTTACAGCGATGATGTAAAACTACCACGTGAGCAGTACGAAGCCTGAAATTTTTTTAAAAATTTAATTTACCCCAATCTTTGCTAAAACTCACTCCTTAAGACACTAAAAAGTAATTTGTAAGTGTATTTTCTGTATTTTATGAAAGTAAAATGAAAATTTGAGTGCGGAATTATATAAAAAAATTTATCATACAACCCACGTGGAAAAATTCTACGGAAAGGGTTCTACGGCAATTCCATGTGGAAATTCCATACGGAAATTCTACAAACATTTCTACAAACTAATTTTGGACTAAGTTTGATTTCCGGTGATGAGCTGTGCTCTCGGAAATCACACTCCGGAAATCACACCCTTGCAGCTAGTATACAAAAAACATCTTCGAGAAAATTATGCCACCCACGTCAAAACCTTGCACCTACTGCGGGTTCCTCGAGGGCATGAGATTGAACCAATGCCCCAGCTGTAAAAAACACATCTTCTCCGGGGACGTCTGGTTTTGACGGTATGTTAGGGTGCTCAGAGTGGGTTCCTGGATGACACGAAAAAAAGCCAAAACTTCAGGTGAAAAAAAAAATCTTCTTCGGGGATGTCTGGGCTCAAAAGTATTTTAGGGTGCTCATAGTGGGTTCCTCGAGGGCACAAGATTGAACCAATGCCCCAGGTGTGAACAACACATCTTTTCCGGGGAAGTCTGTGTTTTACAGTACTTTAGGGTCCCTGAAGTAAGTTCCTCGAAGACACGAGATTCAGCCAATGCCCTAGGTGTAAAAAACACATCTCCTTCGTGGAAGTCTGGGCTTAAAAGTATTTTAGGGTGCCCATAGTGGGTTCCTCGAGGGCACGAGACCCAGCCAATGCTCCAGGTGTGAAAAACACATCTTCTTCGGGGAATTCTGGGTTTAAAAGTATTTTAGGGTACCTCGAGGGCACGAGATTGAAGCAATACCCCAGGTGTAAAAAACACATCTTCTTCGGGGAAGTCTGGGCTTAAAAGTATTTTAGGGCGCCCATAATGGGTTCCTCGAGGGAACGAAATTGAACCAATGCCCCAGGTGTGGAAAACACATCTTTTCCGGGGAAGTCTGGGTTTTACAGTACTTTAGGGTTCCTGAAGTAAGTTCCTCAAAGACACGAGATCCAGGCAGTGCCCTAGGTGTAAAAGACACACCTTAGCCTGGGAAGTCTGGTTTTGACGGTACGTTAGGGTGCTCAGAGTGGGTTCCTTGATGACACGAAATCGAGCCAATGCTCCAAGTGTAAAAAACACATCTTTTTCGGAGAAGTCTGGTTTTGGCAGGTTTTTAGGGTTCCTGAAGTGGGTTCCTCGAGGGCACGAGATTGATCCATTGCCCAAGGTGTAAAAAACACATCTTTTCTGGGGAAGTCTGGGTTTTACAGTACTTTAGGGTCCCTGGAGTAAGTTCTTCGAAGACACGAGATTGAATGAATGTCCCAGGTGAAAAAAACAAATCTTCTTCGGGAGAGTCTGATTTTCGCAGTACTTTAGGGTGCTTGGAGTGTGTTTCTGGAGGATACAAGATTCAACCAATGCCCCGGGTATAAAAAACACATCTTCTGGGAAGTCTGGTTTTGACAGAACTTTAGGGTGCCTGGAGTTGGTTCATCGAGGAAGAAGATGTGCTTTTTAAACCTGCAGCATTGGCTGGAACTCGTGTTCTCGAAGAACCCACCTTAAGCACACTAAAGTGCTGTAAAATCCAGACTTCCCCGGAGGAGATGTGTTTTTTACACCTAGAGCATTGGTGTAATCTCATGTCCTCAAGGAACCCGCAGTAGGTGCAAGGTTTTGACGTGGGTAGCATAATTTTCTCGAAGAAGATGGTGCTCGTATACCTGCTGCAAGGATGTGATGTCCGGAGTGTGATTTCCGAGAGCGCAGTTCATCACCGGAAGTAAAACTCAGTCCAAAATTAGTTTGTAGAAATGTTTGTAGAATTTTCGTATGGAATTTCCACATGGAATTTCCGTATAGCGCTTTCCGTAGAATTTTTTCACGTGGGAAATATGAAAAATAGTCCCCTTAAAATGAACATTTTTCCCTTTTCCACCCCCAATAATCCATAAAAATTACATTTTCTTTCTTTGAAACTGTTTCACTCTTTTTTATATTTGTATAATACATTTTTCTATATAATGTATCACTTGAATTTTCATTTTACTTTCATAAAATTAAGGAAAGACACCTAAAAATTACTTTTTATTGTCTTAAGGGGCGAGTTTTGGCAAAATTGGGGGTGAATCGAATTAAAAAAAAAAATTTCCATGCTTTGTACTTCCCATATGGTAGTCTGACATTATCGTTGTGAAGCTTTTACGATTTGTTTTAAATTTCAAGGACTTGTTGAATTTTTAACACTTTGGTGTACTCTAAACATTTTTCTAAAAATCTAAAAAAATCAGGAAAATTTTTTTTCATTAAAAGACACAAAATGAGGAGGTGCGACTTAAAAAAAAAACAGAAAAATTATTTGAACATACAAAAAAAATACGTTTTAGCGCTCATTATTATTTTTTTGGGGTGTTTTTTTGTAATACAAATAGTTTCTTATACATGAAATACTACTTTATGCTAATAATTAGAGTTTTGCTTACATTTTTATTGACAATTTATTATTATTTTAGCGAATTTCTGTTAGAATAGTGTTTTTCATCTTTTTTCACTTATAGTGAGGCAAAAATAAGGCTTTTCAAAAAAATAAATTTTCAAACAATTTTGTATTCTTCATAACTATCTTCTTTCATAGTAATGACATAGATAGATGTGGTTTCTTCTGAATTTTCAACTTTTTGCCCACTTATTACTTAGTGAAGTAATAATACATAATAAACATAATTGTTGAAAGAATGTGTTTTTATTTTTGATAATATTCTCTCTAAATAATTCTGAAAAATTGCAGCGTTTGATGCAATTTTCATTTTTTTGTCCACATTTGACTAAAAGTGATGTAATAATAATAGAATCCTAGAAACTTTCGGTTTTTCCTGATTTTTTTCACTTTTTGTCTACTTTTCAATCAAAGTGAGGTGATAATTGATTCAAGTTAACAAGAGAAATTGTTTAAACAATTTATTACAACTTTTTATAATATTCTCTTTGAATAATGCTAGAAAGATGCTATTTGTTCTGAAATATTCAAGTTTTTGACCTATTCAGTTAAAGCAAATAGTTATCTGGAACTCAAATTTTGAAAAATCTCTCAAAAAAATATGAAGAAAACAATTTTCGTATTGAAATGCTTTTGTGCGATTTTAACTTTGTGAAAAATAAAAAATATAAACTGCAAATTTCAATGAGTGGCATTCAATGTGTTTTTTGAAATCAACTGGCCGTAACTTGTTTTTATTTCAACGAAATGACTTGAGATTTGAGTCCCATGTGTATTATACTCAGTCGATGCCTACGGATTTTCATTTGTGCATTAAAAGTTAATTTTTAAATAATATCCCGATGTTTGCCAGTGAAAAATAATTCTGCAATATTGTGCATTATCTTTCGGAATACATTGAGATTTTTGAAAATTCTCAGAAATACTCACATTGGATAAGATATCCAATCCACATTTGGGAGTTTATATTTTATTTTCCACAAAGTTGGAATCGCAAACAACTTTTTTTTCACGAAAATTGTGCTTTGATTAAGCTCTATGTGCTTATATTTTTTTCGAGTGTTTTTTTTTAATTTCAGATAACTTTTTGTGACATTTTATTTTGAATGGGAAACAAGGAATACAAAACCGAGCGTTCCGTGTCGGTTATTGCATTCGAGTCCTCAACTATCTTCTGTTATAGTAATGGTAGATAGTCGCGGTTTTTCTGAAATTTTCCATTTTTGTCAACTTTTCACTTAATGAGGTGATTATTAATGCAAGTTCACAAAAATAATTGTTTAAACAATGAATTATTGTTAATGACTACCTTCTATTAAAATAATGCTAGGAAGATGCAGTTTGTTTCAAAAGTTTTCACTTTTTAGCAATTTTTCAACTAGAGTATGGTAATATCAAATTCAGATGAATATAACTAATTTTTTATAAATGTTGGACAATGTCTACTCTTAGACCCAATTACAATTTAATATGCATGTACTAAAGTCATATGAAATTCTGAATAATGTGAAAATGATCGATTATTTACATGAGAGTGTTTACCGACATCTTCCTAGACATATTTTAATCTTCTTTCTTTGATGTAATGATCACATTTCTTTGTAAAAAAAATTATAATCCGGTACATTATTTCATCAGTTGATACAATAATTAATTTTCTACTTATATTTTTTTTGTAGAATCAATGATGAACTTGTTCACGAAGCGCCGCCCACCACCTAGACCTCAAATAACTCATCCAATACTTGCTGCTAGTTATTACCTCCCTCCCTTTGATGGAAGAAACGTTATAGTTCAACGTATACATCAAAGTTTGGTGAAAGTAGGAATACGAAAGATAGATAATGTCGTGTACGTCATTGGATATATCGAAGAAAAAGGACCTCGGAGTAAAAAGTTGTGTCCATTCGTTCACTCTATAGGAAACAGAATTATGTCGACAAAAACAAGAATTAAAATACGTTTAGATGGAATCTTTGCCTACAGATATGAGGCGGTACCCCTGGGTGATCCTCTGGAACATTTTTTCTACAACCAATTCGACTTAAACGACATTCAGACTTTCCAAATACTGGAATCTGGCGAATTGCACCTTGAACCGGTGAAGAATCAAATAATACCCGCCATGCCCAATTACTTTATAAAACTTTCTGCTCGTTCTTACAGATATTCTAAAGCAGAACATGAACAGAATGTTGCAAGTTTACAACCAGGTTTTGCGAAAGTAGGAATATGGGAGGAAAATCGTGCCATATACATCATTGGATGTATCAAAGAAAGAAAGGGTTCAAAGCCAGAATTGGTTCCATTCATTGCTGCTATACCAGAGTTCCATATGGAAATGATGAGAATTAAAATACGCGTAGATGGATTATATGCCTACCAGTATGTTGTAATACCCGAAGGAAATTTTCTGGATGATTATTTCTTCAAGCCATTCGATAAAGACTACATTCGTACTGTCGAATATGAGGGACCTCGCGGTAGGCCCCTTGAACCGGAGTTTAGGCCAGCCGCTCCGGGTGAGACTTCGTCAGGTCAGGCTTCGACCTCCGCGGGCCAGACCGGACTCCACCAGATATCGTCGGAGAGTACCGGACCCCAACTGGCACGCCTCATCTCCCTAGCTCCGGCGCCCAAACGCGACAAAAACGCTCAGGCCAGCACTAGACCGGAAGTCGTTGATTTTGGAACATGGGAAAACGTTGAGTCCTATCGAAGATCGCCTTGAATGAAATAAAGGGTCCCGGAGCAAAAGGGTGTACGTGAAACATTTCTGAAATGCGTTTTACAGGCTAAAAATAATGTAAAAGTATATGGTCCGGTTTCGACTTATAAATATCCGTATTTGGTATTTTTTTTTGGTTTAGTGATTACTTCTGTTTGCTTCTTCTTTTTACAATTCAATAAGAATAAGTGATAGTTCGAAAGTAGTCATCTAATTTTTTTCATAGATTAAAAAATAGTAACGGAATTTGCTCGGAGGTGTTTGTTTCTTTAAGGATGCTTTTTTATGATTTGATCGAGATAAGTAATAGCTCAAATGTGCTTTCACAATAGAGAAGAATTAATTGCGATTAAGTATAGATAGCGTTGTGTGTCCCCTATGACATTCGAGTTTTGTCTCTTACGCCCTTATGCCCGGGAATCTTTAAATGTATAACAAAATGTTTAGATAGACTTAAGTTGATATGGTTCATATTATATTTTGATGATACATTAGTTTACATTACATTTATATTACACTAGACCTACGTTCATATGGTTTATATTATATTTCGGTGATACATTACGTAAAAAAAAAAAAAAAAAAAATACTGCAGAAAAAATGCCCTGGGAAATTTTAGATGTATAATAAAATGTTTAGATAGACGTAAGTTAATATGGTCCGTATTATATTTTGATGATACATTAGTTTACATTACATTTATTCTACATTAAACCTAAGTTAATATGGTTTATATTATATTTTGGTAATACATTATGCAAAAAAATAAAATAAAAAATACTGCAGAAAAAATATTGTCAAGAATGTTTCTTTAGTTTTCGAGATCCACGTGACATCTCTTAATACTTGCGAAAAAAGGCTCGAGCGGTTATGAAACTTATGGTCTGAGAAATATTTTTATCACGTAAAGATTCGACGTAGCGAATCGCTTCCAAGTAGAACTAAAAAAAAAAGACAGAAATGAACATGAGCTATTTTTAACAGTAAGAGTGAAAATACGATGTCAATTTGAGAGACTTGCGTGGTTCTAAAACCTTCATATATGCATATTTTACGTAATAATTATTTATGCGCAATTGTATCCTTTAAGAAAATGATAATTAAAACCGTTATTTTTGAAATGGAGACCAAGGTACAGCTTACAGGCCTTTAATAAATTACTTCAAACTTTTTCGTTTAGAGAAATAACAAAAATAAAAAATCAGTCGAAATCAATCGCAAAATGATTCCAAGTCAGACAGGCTCTGCATATTCAAGTTACTGAATCGTTTTGGAACAAACTATATTATTTTTAAAGACATTTTGGCCAAATATTTTTAGAGCAAAAATAGTGTAGTTCACTTAAGAAATTGACCCGAACATTGCTAATTCAAATTGAAAGCACTCACTGTTACATTGTCATATTCATTCTTACATTGCTACATACCAATATATTCAACATTTTGTTTTTTCCTAAAAGACACAGATACAACAAAAATAAAAATAAATGTATGCATCTAAAAAATATCGACGAATTTTTATTTATAATTTTTCCATTGGACGACCAGTTTTTTGTTTTAATCACTAAAAATAACAGTGTATATGAGAAAATTAAATTTTTGGAAAAACGACGCAGATAAGAACAAAATAAATGGATAAAAGTTGTTGAACCAAAAAAGATTTAAAAATTTGTCATTAATAATTTTTTAATAGGGAGCTTACTTTTTGTTTTAATCGTAGAAAATGCATTGAACATAAACAAATCAAATTTTTGGAAAAATGACAAAACCTAAGAAATAATTGAAAACGAAAGCTATTCACCCACAAAAGATCGACGAATTTGTTATCAATTATTTTTGATAGGACGCGTAGTTTTTGATTCAATCGTAAAAAATGACATAAAAAGTTAAAGAAAATAAATTTTCTGAAAAATGAATAAAGCTCAATAAAAATTTATTGAGAAAAATTTGTTGCCTAATTATATCTATGAATTTTCTTAGAGAGACTGTACGCAAAATGCGTATTTTTGGTTCAAATCGTTCAAAATGACATTGAAAGTAATCAAATAAAAAAAAATTAAAAAAAAAATGTCTCAGGCCTAAGGTGGTTACAGCCCAACATGTCGAAGGCATTTTTGGTTAAAGTTGGATTTTTTTTATTTTTGGAATAGTATGCACGGGGCTGTCCCGGTATATATTATCAGTCACGGACGCATTATTATAATGCAATCAAGTGATCTGATAAGAGCGTGTGCCTTGACATATTGGGCAAAGCCTGGTTTTACCCGATTATTCACGTACTGGGTTGCAGTCAAGTGCATGATGGGGGGGGGGGGGCCTACAGCTTAAGATGGGATCCGAACCACCAGAACCTCGGTAAAAGTACATAGAAAAATTTCAAGAGGTACCGGCTCAAGGATCGAACCCCGGACCTCTAAGGTGAAGTCCGAGCGTCTAACCAACTGAGCCACCGAGTCTCTACCAACTGAGCCACCAAGGCTCAACTTATTATTTTTTTCTATCTTCTTCTCGGTACGATGTCGGTAATCTTCTGCAATGATGTTGTAGGTACAAAATTAGGAACAAAGTGTAGTTTGGAGTTCGCATTCTACCGCTGTTATCCATACACAGCGGCCGTGAGCGTTGGAGGCGACAACAGTCGCCTCTGGATGCTTTCTTAGAGCTACCAACTGCCACTCCACAGGTTTTTAGTCACTTGCTTCCTGAAGGTCTATAAAATTTCTCACAATGCGACAGGTGTTCAATAAAACAGCCTTCTGAGCTGCTGCCGGTACCCTACTGACTCCTAAATGTTCAAGATGAGCCTCGGTGGCTCAGTTGGTTAGACGCTCGGAATTCACCTTAGAGGTCCGGGGTTCGATCCCTAAGTCGGTACCCCTTGCAATTTCTCTATGCATCTTTACCGAGGTTCTGAGGGTTCGGATCCCACCTTAAGCTGTAGGTCCCTCCATCACGCACTTGACTGCAACTCATCCCGCGAATGATGGGGTAAAAACCAGACTTTGCCCAATAGGTCAAGGAACACGCTCTCATCAGATCACTTGATTGCATTAAAATAATGCGTCCGTGACTGATAATATATACCGGGACAGCCCCGTGCATACTATTCAAATTATTTTTTTTTTTTCAATCTTCTTCTCGGGTGAACCCGGTTTTTCATCATAGCCACGGACTAAGTGAAGTGACTGATGAGATAAGCATGTTATAAATTAATATAATACGATGTCTGAAATCTTCTGCGATGATGTTGTAGGTACAAAATTAGGAACATAGTGTAGTTTGGAGTTCGTCTTTTACCACTGTTATCCTTACACAGCGGCCGCGAGCGTTGGAGGTGACAACAGTCGCCTCTAGATGCTTTCTTAGAGCTACCATTTTTTTATCGTGAGAAGTTGTAGTCTCCGGAAGTTACGATCACGGTTCCTTAATGCAACAAATCCCGACGCAACTGGAACGTGTACGTCATCCGCTTCTGCTCCTTCTGT
>CAKNYM010051058.1:485224-540671 GCA_932195095.1 Andricus curvator
CCCGACGCAACTGGAACGTGTACGTCATCCGCTTCTGCTCCTTCTGTTCTAGAAGGTAAGCAAGAGCGGGAAATTTACGCGAGATAACATCAGGCAACACTGTTTCTTGGAGTCAGGTCTTTAGCCGCGGATGACCTTACACGGCAGACGGGACAGTTGGAGATGAAGTGTCACCTCTGGATACTTTTTTAGAGCTACCAATATTTGTAGAATATTATGAGGAACAGTGTTGACGGACCAGATGAAGTGATCCCAGAAGAACAGCCTTTTGCATCCGGTTCGCGATGGAATGAGCTTGACGCTGGCAAGCTGAAAATCTTGTTGAGTTGGCTAATAAATGAAGCTTTCATACCTCCAAGACAGCCGATTATGATAACTATAAGATGGACTTTGTAGCCTTGGTACAGCCTGCTAAGCTCGAAAAGAAGTGCTTGATATTTCGCCCGTTTTTCTTCCTCCTTTGCCGTGATATTACCATCGGCTGGTGCCGAGAATTCAATCACGTGAATGATCTTGTTCTTCAGATCTTGGAGGACAATATCAGGCTTCGTAGCACTGATACGTTGAGTGGTGGAGAATGAGAAATTCCAGTAGATCTTACACTGATCATTCTCCACAACGGACTCGAGTTCCCCTTGGGCGTATGGCAAGACGGGCAATAGATCAACACCATAGAAGTGCCTAAGATCGTAATATAACACTTTTAGAGCCGCATTGTGTCTCTCTATGTACCCGTAGCGTGCATATTTTGAGCATCCACTGAGAACATGTCCAAGTGTTTTTGCGTCTTGCTTGCACGCTCGGCAGTTGGTATCGCCTACAGGTACATTCAGTATGCGCTCGCGGTAAACTAAGGTGCCTATAACGCCATCTTGATAGGCAAAAAGAAATCCCTCAGTCTCCGATTTTAATCCACCAGACTTGAGAAACATGTTGGACAGACCCATCGAGAGCTATTCTCTACGTATAATGCCGTAGAATTTACCATGAAGGGGCTTGTCAGCATGTTCTCTTAGTCGAAGCGTATGTTCTGCTTCCTGTAGACGACTTTTGAGCACCAAAGGTGTTAGTGATGCCAGGTCATGTGTAGTGTCGCTGGAATCAAATGGGAGGCCAAGCTTCTCTGTGGCCCTATCTGTGGCACGGCATAGAAACGCCGCAGCATTTCCGACTTAATGTTGATGTACGAGTCGCATAAGAGAATCTGTGCTATTTAGAACTGAGAAGACCATAGACAGAACCGTTCTGCGATGAAGACACTCTAAGCTCATCAAGCCTCTACACCCTTTATCTCGAGGAAGGTATATTCGAGGTACGGAAGATCTAGGATGATGACTTCGATGGATTGTCATAATCTTGCGTGTGCTTCGGTCAAGTTGCTTAAACTCATCGACGTTCCATTTTACTGCACCAAACGTGTAGAGCAGTATAGGAACGGCCAGCATATTGGTCACCTGGATCTTATTCTTTCCAGATTATTCGGAAGCGCAAATTTTCCTGAGAATTTGGCGATACCTTTTTCCAAGGGCCGTTTTTAACACACGCAGATCTTGGGTTTCCGCTTGCGGTATTCCAAGATATGTATATGTTTCTCCAATACCAAGATGTTGAATGGTATTTCCGCCTATGAGTTGAACATCCTGATCGTGACGCGATGATGTAGTTTCTAGTCTTCCTTGGTGTAGGTGGACGCAGGCACAATTGTCCAGTCCGAAGCTCATGCCAATCGCTTTAGAGTACCTATTTACCGCCTCCACAAGGATGTTAAGGTCCTCTTTCGAGGAAGCAAAGAGTTGAAGGTCGTCCATGTATAAAAGGTGGTTGACCTTATATTCTCTTTTGTTCGGCTGGCTACATAGGTATCCAGAGCTTTTGCTTCGGAGCACAATAGATAGAGGCAAGAGGGAGATGCAAAAAAGTATCGGACTTAGAGAGTCTCCTTGAAAGACCCCCCTCTTATATGTGATACAGCTTGTAGTCACTTGTCTTTTGTCAGATGTTATGACAAATCTTGCCTTCCACAAGAGCATAAGCTCTTTAATGCATCTCACTATTTTTGGATGCACCTCCAGGCACTCAAGTAGCTTAATAAGTAGCTCATGGTTCGTGTTATCGAATGCCGTACGGTAGTCAATCCCAGCCATGGACAGATTGCGTCAATACCTGATCGAGTCCTGAGCAATACACCTGTCTATTAACAGGTTCCCCCCGCAACCTACCAGACCTCTCTTGCATCCACGTTGTTCAACTATTGCACTCCATACCGGCTCGATTGATGTTAATATCCTCTCTTCGAGGATGCCAGTGAAGAGCTTGTAGCTGGTGTTTAAACAAGCTATGGGCCTGTAGTTCTTTGGACTTGACAAATCTCCGGTCTTAGGGATCAATACCTTGCGTCCTTCCACTAGCCACTGCGGGACGGGATATTCTCCGTTTAAGAAAGTAGTAAATATACGAGCTAGATGTTGGTGCGTAGAAGTAAACTTCTTCCACCAAAAGTTGTTGATTTCATCTGGCCCTGGCGCTGAAAAGTTTTTAGTTCTAGCGATAACTTTCTTCACTTCTTTCGTAGTAAGTAGTCGACACTCTTCCTCTGGCCCTGGTAACCTTTGCCTTTGGCAAAAGTTACGAAAGAGTGATATATCTGAAGCGTCTTCATTTAGCTGATAAGTATCTCCATATACTTCCTCCCAGAAGACTTGAATCTCTTCTCGACTAGGCGGATTTTTAACGGCACGTGACGTTTTATTGAACGGACGGGAAGGATGAGTAGAAAAGGTGGAATTTTCCTGAATCCACTTTACTCGCCGTTCAAGGTGCTGTTTCTCTGTTGAAAGAGATCTTATTTTTTGCGTCCAGTGCTGCTTGATGGTCAACAATTTATACTTGTTCAGCGTGTGATTTGCTTTTCTTAAGTTTCGAGCAAGTGCCCTAACTTTTGGAGTGAATTTTTTATTTAATGTTATGTAGCTAATCACGCACTGAATATGTGAGCAGGGAGATTGCCTTCTCGTAAACTACGCAGTTCAGATTCCATGGATCAACATTTTCAGGGAGCAAATCGGGGGGAGCAGTATTAGTTTCAGCTCATTTGTCATTCCCGAGAAAGACTTTTTGGTGGATAGATCTCCTACTTCTCATGTTGGCATTATTGGCTATCTGCAAATGTGGTCTTGCTGGAACGGGTGGAATGTTCCCTGGAGCATGTTGCTCTTCTTCTTGTCGATAAAGAGCTTAAGATCCGTTTTTTCGCAAAAAGGATATCTGATCTCGTAAATTCTGAGGCGTTTGATGAGCATATTCCGGGTGCATATTGACCCAACGGTCATGTAACCTCTGTATGAATCCTCATCGCGCCGGTGAGCTTCTTTGCCAACAGGTAAGTATGTCCCTCCCGAGTTGGTATGACCATTTAAATCGATGTTCTCGTATTTTTCCGGGGCCATTGCCTGGACGTCGTCTCGGTTCGGTCCTATTGCCACTCCCAACTAAACGTGGCTGACTGCAAGAGCCGGAGCTCTCGGGCGATTCTTATACCATTAAGCCGTTTCCCTTTCGGGGTAGGCGTGACTTGCTCGGTTGGAAAATAGTCGAGTGCAGATGGGTACATAGGTATAAGGTGATTAGGTATACAGGTTTAAGGTATAGATATTTCAGATTGATCTAGAATTCTCGTGTCATTTATTTAAATGACACGTTCGTTCCGCAATACTTCTCCGAACCGGGTTGCGCATCAATCTCTCTAGCGATCACGCCAAGTGAAGAGCCTCACAAAATCGTTATGTGTGATTCCCCACTTTGGCCCATTATTAGGCCAAGGTCTTTGTTTCAGGCGTCATCCACTCTATCGTCACTTTGTTTATAAATTATTTTTTGCCACACTTTTCTGTCTCGGCATACTGCTCTAGCTTCTTTCACGTCCATGCATTTTTTCATGCAAGCTCTCGTGTTTCTATGGCTTCTTATGTCTTTACGAATTAATATCTCATTCACAGGTTCTAACCATTCTTTCGGCGGTCTTTCTCTGGGCATTCTGCCATTTACTTTACCTTTATAAACTTGTTTGGTCAGTCATTCATCTTTCATCCTTCTAAGAAGTCCGAACCATCTTAACTGATTTCTTTCTGATATATCAACTAGTGTCTCTTCTGTACCACATTCTTGGAGGATTATATCCATTCGGACTTTGTTCACCAGTGTTCTCCCGCATATTGTGCGCATAGGTTTCATGCCAATCGCGTTAATTTTACTCCTGTCCTTTTCTTAACAGGTCCATGTCTCGCTACCGTATAGTATAGTCGGTACGAATATAGAATTATGTATGGGCATTTTAGCTTTTTTAGATATGTTTTTATTTCTGACGATGGACCCTGCTCTACCGATAACCTTCTTACCCTCATTCATGCGCCTATCTAACTCCCCATCTATTTTTCCGCCGCTAGTGAATAGGCTACCCAGATATACGTACTTGTCAACTTGTTGTAATCTATCATCATTTAGGACAATGGTGCACATTTTTTTCTTGCTTTTTCCCTCAAACTCCATGATTTTTGTTTTATTTGCGTTAATTTTGAGGCCCATGTTCTTCATGCTTGTATTAAGTTTAGTTAACATTCTTTGCAAGTGCTCGATTGATTCTGCCATAACAATTTTTTCATCTGCGAAAGCTAACTTACGTACCTTCACTATTTCAAGATCTACAACATCTTCGTCGAAGAGGGCCATTCTTAGACACGTATCCATAAATATGATAAATGGCCATAAGGACATAACGCATCCTTGTTTCACGCCTTGCTTAATATCGAACCAGTCACTCAGTCCCCATTTACGCTCACACTCTCTTTAGTACCTGCATATATTGCTTTTATTGCTTGTAGGAGCTATCCATTGACTTTCTTCTGTTGTATTTTTTCTTGTTGAATCCCCAAAATTACCTTGTACCCTTTCTGTATCTGTATCCTGACGTTGGGCGCCGACCCATCCATTCACATCTCTTAGCAAAATTATTCTTTCACCTTGATCGCAAGTACTCATTGTATCATTTAGAGTGTCCCAGAAGGCGTCTTTGACTTCCCTCGAATCGGTATCAACTGAGGCGTAGCACGCTATGATAAATAATCTTCTGATTCCTACCTTCATTCTAGCCCACAGCAATCTGAGATATAAAAAATCATGATCTTTAAGATGCTGTCTTGCTTTTTCATTCATAATGAAACCGACCCCTTGACTACGATTTGATTTACTACCTACTCCTGACCATATTTCTAAACCGCCTTTCAACACCCCATTTTCTATGTTTCTACTTTCGCAACCCTTTTTCTTCGTCTCAGGTACACATAAAATATCTAGTTTCCTTACGTGCATAGTTTCTCGTAGTTCTCTTACCTTAAGATCATTCACTCCTCTAGAATCCAAACACCCAGTCTCCATTCATCGCCTGAAACTCGACCTTCACGTTTACCGTGTGTATGCATTTCGTTAATCAAAGTTTCAGTCCATTGCGGGGCTACTTTATTGTTTGTATTTTTCGGGTTTAGATTTTACATCCAACTACCACCTTTGTGGGCGAAATTTGTTTTGCGAGTCCAAATCATGTCCAAGTTAAGTAGTGATTCATCGTACGGTGGAGAGTCTAGTTGTAACGTCAGTCCCACCAAAAGTTCTGATACTGGGGAGGGGGAGGGGATGAAGACAGCGAATGGAAACCGAGAGTCTCAATTGGTTGGTAATTTATGCTGAGAAGGTCACCAGCCTTCAGCAGCGTTGTATTAGATAGGAGTTTATATGTTCCCATCTGCCAATTCCCGGTCTACCTCTAGGCATGGAACCATAAACTCTTTTTTTTTTTCTTTTTTTCTTTTTAACAATTATTGATATAGATTGAAAATTCATTCGGACTATTATCAAGACTCTGAAATCTTGAAAAGAAAAACTTCTAAAATTTTGGAAGTACCTATAATAAATATTTAAAATTCTCTGGAATGCTGTGAAATTCATGAATTTTTGTGAGTAGATTTTTGAGGGATATTCAAAATATTATACAATTCCGTGACATTTTGTGTTTTAAAACTGACAAAGGAAAATGGTCCTAAGAAACATATATATACACACATATACAATACACTTAAATATTTTCATCTATTTGAAGCAAAAATCGTTGAATCTAAATGTGCGACCCCCCCCCTACAGGAAGCATAAATAGTTTTATTCTAAGAGATATCATGAATTTTCACAAAAAGAGCTTTAGTTTTTAATCTTTATCCAGAATGCATGGATAAAATGTTTTCAAATCCTTTAAAAATCACAAAAAATGGGAAATTTAGTGACTTGGGAAATATTTGAAATTCTCTGAAACTCCTGCAAGTTCTATGGAATCCTTTAAAAATATCATGAGTGTTTCAAATTCTTTAAAAAAATGACACCAGTTGCAATAAAATATATAATAACAAAATTGTTTTTTTATAGGATGCGCACTTTTTTTAAATTATAAAAACAAGACAATAGAAATACGTCTGTTTCAATAAAAAAGACGTCAAAGTAGTCATAAAAAATGAAATTTGTACTTTCGTTTGCAATGTCTGAATAAGCAGTTCCAGACCGAGATGTAGAAATAAATATATAGAATGTGTTCGTTGAAGCCGCAGGAGCTTTAACACAAGAGAATTCACAATCACCATTATTAACTATTTACAAAAAATTACTATAAAAAGAGAAATAAAATTAAAATTTATGAACATGGGACGCAACAACAATATAGAGTTAAATATAGAATTAAGTTAAGATGATTTATATATTATGATTTATATAACTATATTTTATAGATACATTATGAAAAAAAAGTTTGTAAAAAATGTTTCTTAAGTTTTCGACAGTTTTTTAACAGTGAAAATATAATCCTATTTTTCAACTTTTTACTACTTCACATATCAATTATTATCAATTCGCAATCGTATCCATTATCAAATTACCACAACCTTTTTTTTAGATACAAAAAATCAGTTAATCGATTTCAAATGCTCAAGTCACTACATCTTTCCGGAACAAAATGTGTTTTTCAACAGCTGCTTCAACATTTTGTACCTCAAAGGAGATCAAGGTTCTTCTTCGAGAAATTCTAATAGTTAATTAATCAACTTTGAAGAAGATTTGAAATTTAAAAAAAATTATTGATTAGTAAATACTTAATTTTATATTGCATGCGTCATTCATCAGTTTGCATTTCTTTTTAGATTTCAAATTTTTTCTAATAATAAATCGCATACTATGTAAATTAATGTTTACCTTCTTTTCCGTCGAAAAATAAGGTTTTGTCATGGGTTTCAACAATATTAACTAGTCATCTTTCCACTGCGCAGTATTTAATTTTCCCCCTCTAAACTGTATTTGGTAGCGTGAAAATACGGATGTGTTTTTCAGGTACTGTCTGGGAGGAATAAGACTATGAAATACGAATAAGTAAGAAGAAGAAATGAGATATTGACAAATACTGTATACACCATGAGTATGCAACGACCTACTTTGTATCTCGGAAAATCAGTGCTGTCGTTTTATCCACAACTGGCGCTTCGTTTGTTACTCTATCCGCAAGTTCATTCTGAAGAATTCAGTGAAATTCAATAATTTATATTAAATATTATTTGCAGCAACTTGAATATACTTGAAATTTGATAAAAATTAAAATATTTATCGTGGATTGCCCTTCATTTGAAGAAGATGAGGGCTGCGATTGGTGGTCTTTGGTTCATCGTGGTGGTATTCCTCAATCCTATTGGTAAGTATGAAAATATAATATAAAATAAATGTTTAATTGCACTATATTTATTTATTTTTCCAAATCTTTCAGAATGAAGTATTAGATTTTCTTCTAACTTTGCTCTCTAAATGTAGTGACAATTCAATAACTAATTAGTGAATTTCTAGTAATTCATTTAGAGAAAAGTGACCCACTAATTCTATTAGTCAAAATAGTTGCTAATCTTTTAGCACTCAGAGAAAAAGTTGTTTTGAAATAGAAGCGTCGTTCTCTTGCCTCTTTTGTTTGGAACCACTTGGATATCATTTCGATATTAACAGAATTATTTTTCTGCAAGATTAGGTGAATTTTGTCGCAAGAGGATAATCTTTCTATAAACAGATTCTTTTTGAGAAAAATTAAATAAATTTTAACCTTACGTTTAAAAGGAAATTTCAATTTTCTTAAGATGCATTCTTCTGACAGAAGAGTAAATTTCTCTGAATAAGCGAAAAATAACTAATTTGTTATAAAGCTATTGAAAATTTCATTCGAATTGTTACAAAAGCATACATTTAGTGTGAAGGTTTTTTTCTTTAATTTTGGGCGTCAATATTTTTTTCGAATCGTGACAATTTTCTTCAGGCCCGTGTTTATCTTTATCGAAATCTAGTCTAGAAAAACAGAAAAGAGCGGCAAGGTTATCATCATATTTTTGGGCTTGCCTAGATAACTTGTTTTTTTGTTTGTAACACTTTTTTCAGATACGTAAAGTTTACACTGCAAACTTATTTTTCTTACTCGCTTTGTGAGAGACTTCTGTTCAACTTATGAATATTTTCCACATTTATTGATATGTATACTGGGTGCCCCACCACCTATGAACGTGCCGGTACTGGGTGATAGAGGACAAACAAAAAAAAAAGTCCTCTGGCAAAATCTGATCTGGGCCTTAGTTTGGGCACAGTGAAGCTTCAAACTTGGACATAATGAACCAATCAGAATCGAGCTTTAGCAACCACTTTTTTGTCTCATAAGTGTTAAGATAGTGTGCCTGCTGGCGGTTTACTTCATCTCCCGCAAAAATGTCACATCGTTGATCTTTGATTGTTTCTACAAGACGCGAAATTCAAGCATTTAAATTTTTTTAAATTCTTAGTTGTTCTTGCAAACGTTTATTACCGTCCTTAAAATAACATTATATTTGCTCAAATTAAAAAAGATAAATTTCAATTTAATACAGAACTTTCCTGACATTTCATGTAAGAAAACCAACAAAGATGTTCAAAATTCAGTAGACCAAACGAACTTTTGTTCTTCAAAATTAATCTACAAGTCTAAGATGAGGAAAAACATTTCAAACCTCAAAAAGAAATTCTCTGTGATTCGTCCCAGAAAGTTTGTCACGTTTTTGTTATAAAACCAACAAAATAACTTAAAACTCGGAGAAACAAAACAAACTTTTGTTATTAAAAATAATTTAAGAAGTCTACAATAATTAATTCTTTCCGATTTATTATGAAATCTTTGTTACATTCATTGTAACAAATTTGAAAAAAAAATTAAAAATGGGAAATCCAAACAAAGTTTTGATCTTTAAAATCAACCAACAAGTCTAAGATAAAAAAACACATTTTTAACTACAAAAACAATAGATAAATCTAAAGCTGGGGAAACAAAACAAACTTTTGTTCTTCAAATTTAACTAACAACTCTAAAATAAGAGACACATTTTGTACCAAACTAAAGTAATTCTTTGAGCTTCATCGCAAAATTTTTGTTACATTTATTGTAACAAAACCAACAAAAAATTGAAACCGGGAAAACCAAAAAACTGTTGTTCCAGAAAATAAATAAACAAGTTCAAGATAAGAAATCTCATTTTCAAATCCTCAAAAGTAATTCTCCGCAACTCTCTACACAATTTTTGTTACATTTAATGTAACAAAGTTAAACAAAGAAGTTAAAGCTCGGGAAGCGAAAAGAATTTTTGTTTTTTAAAAATAACCAACTAGTTTAAAATTCGAAAATACATTTTGAACCTCCAAAAGTGATTGTTTGCGATTCATTGCAAAAATTCTGCTACATTAATTGTAATAAAGTTAAAAATAGTTGCATATGGGAAATCCAAAGAAACTTTTCTTCTTTAAAACTAACCAACAAAAGTCTAAGATAAAAAAACACATTTTTAAACCCCAAAAGTAATTCTTTGCAATTCCTTGCAAATTTTTGATACATTTATTATTACAAAAACAAAATTTTGAGAAAAATTGTAAGAAAACCAACAAAAAATTGAATCTAAGGAAACCAAACAAATTTTCGTTTTTGAAAATAAATCATCAATTTAATAATAAGAAAACTCATTTAAAAGCCGCAAAAGTACTTCTCTCTAAATCATTACACAATTATTGTTACATCTAGTGTAATAATAACGAAACTAAAAAAAAATTTGAAACGATTTTTTTTCATAAATTCTGTTACATTAATTGTAACAAAGTTCAAAATAATTCAAGTTGGGAAATCCAAGCGAACTTTTGTTCTTTAAACCTAACCAGCAACTCTGAAATTAGAAGACACATTTTGTTCCCTCAAAAGTAATTTTTTGGATTCATTTTCTTATCGTTAGCTTGATAATTTATTTTCACGAACGAAAGTTTGTTTGGTTCACTCAGTTTCAGTTTTTTGTTGGTTTTGTTAAATAAATGTAACAAAAATTTTAGAATGAATTCCAAAGAATTACTGTTGGGTGTGCAAAATGTATTTCGTTCTCTTCGAATTGTTGGTTATTAAGCACAAAAGTTCGTTTCGTTTCCCGAGCTTTAAATTTTTTTTTAGTTTCGTCATTATTACACTAAATGTAACAAAAATTGTGTAATAAGTTAGAGAAAAGTACTTTTGCGGCTTTTAAATGAGTTTTCTCATTATTAAATTGATGATTTATTCTCAAAAACGAAAGTTTGTTTGGTTTCCTCAGATTCAATTTTTTGTTGGTTTTCTTACAATTTTCTTTTCGTAATGATAAATGTATCAAAAATTTGCAAAGAATCACTTTTGGGGTTTAAAAATGTGTTCTTTTTTATCCTAGACTTTTGTTGGTTAGTTTTAAAGAAGAAAAGTTTGTTTGGATTTCCCATCTTCAACTATTTTTAACTTTATTACAATTAATGTAGCAGAATTTTTGCAATGAATCGCAAACAATTTATTTTGGAGGTTCAAAATGTGTTTTCGAATTTAAACTAGTTGGTTATTTTCAAAAAACAAAAGTTCGTTTCGTTTCCCCAGCTTTAAATTCTTTGTTTAATTTTGTTACATTAAATGTAACAAAAATTGTGTAGAGAGTTGCGGAGAATTACTTTTGAGGATTTGAAAATGAGTTTTCTTATCTTGGACTTGTTTATTTATTTTCTGGGACAAAAGTTCGTTTCGTTCCCCCGACTTTAGATTTTTTTTTGGTACCAATAAATGTAACAAAAAATTTGCATCGCATGCAAAAGAATTAATTTTGGTGTTAAAAATGTGTTTTCTTATCTTAGACTTGTTGGTTAATTTTAAAGATCAAAAGTTTGTTTGGATTTCCCATTTTTAATTTTTTTTTAAATTTTTTACAATGAATGTAACAAAAAATTTTGTAATGAATCGCAAAGAATTACTTATCGTAGACTTGTTAATTAATTTTCAATAACAACAGTTTGTTTTGTTTCTCCAAATTTCAAGTTACTTTCTTGGTTTCATAACAAAAATGTAACAAAATTTCTGCAACGAATCACAGAGAATTTCTTTTTGAGGTTTGGAATGTTTTTTCTCATCTTGGACTTGCAGATTAATTTTGAAGAACAAAAGTTCGTTTGGTCTTCTGAATTTTGAACATCTTTGTTGGTTTTCTTGCATGAAATGTCAGGAAAGTTCTGTATTAAATTGAAATTTATCTTTTTTAATTTAAGCAAAATGTTATTTTATTTTAAGGACGGTAATAAACGTTTTCAAGAACAACTAAGAATTTAAAAAATTTAAAGGCTTGAATTTCGCGTCTTGTAGAAACAATCAAAGATCAACGATGTGACATTTTTGCGGGAGCTGACGTGAACCGCCAGCACGCACACTATTTTTTGAGATTTAAAAAAAAATGTTTAGATGTAGGACACGACAAGGTACGCTTCGAAGGGGAGACGGTGGAAGAGATATGGGAGGATTTAAAAGAGAAAGTGAAAGGGTGCGTGCAAAAGAAGGTATTCAAAAAGAAGAAGAAAGGAATGGTGAAGCCGTGGTGGGATAGGGAATGTAAAAAGATGAAAAGAAAGGTGAAGAGGAAGTATAAGAAGTGGAAAGAGGGTACTGCGAAAAGGGAGGAGTACGTAGAAATGAGGAAGGGGTTTAGATTGATGTGTAAGAAGAAAGAACAGGAAAAGGAGAAAGAGATGGAGGAGGAGTTAGGAAATGTTAAGACAGAAGGGGACGTCTGGAAGATAATAAATAGGTTTAGAAAGCGTAGAGTAGGGATAAGCGACAAGATAGGGAGTGAGGAGTGGAGGGAGTTTTTTAAAGAATCATTTCAGGGCTCAGATTCAAGGAAGAGAGATGATGGGAGTAGAAGAACGGGGGAGGCAGAGATGGAGGAGTTGAATGACGAGGAGATAGAGAAACAGATAAGGAAGTTAAAAAGGTCAAAATCAGTAGGGCTGGATGGGCTAGAGAACGAAGCATGGCTGTTTAGTACACAAGAGGTTAGGGAGAGGCTGAAGGAGGTAGTGAAGAAAGTATGGAGGGGGGAGGGATTCCCACGAGGGTGGAGAGAAGGATTAATAGTGCCTCTGTATAAGAAAGGAGAGAGGGATAGGCAGGAAAATTATAGGGCGATTACGTTAATGAATACGGCGTATAAAGTATACGCGATGGTAGTAGCGGAGAGGCTGCGGAAGGATGTCGAGGGGAAAGGAATATTGCCAGAGACGCAGGCGGGCTTTAGGGCAGGTAGGAGTACTATCGACAATATCTACGTTCTGCAGCACGTGGTGGATAGAGAATTAGCGAAGAAGGGATCGAGAGTGTACGCGTTTTTTGTGGATCTAAAAGGCGCGTTTCCGTCGGTGGATAGGGGGAGGTTGTGGGAGGCGATGCAGGAGAGGGGAGTGGAGAGAGGCCTGATCGAGAGGGTAAGGGAGATATATGAAGAAACCAAAGATAAGGTAAGAGGAGGACAGGGGATTTCGGAGGGATTCTGGATGGATAAGGGGTTAAGACAAGGGTGTCCGCTTAGTCTGACGCTTTTTGCGATTTTAATTGCGGATATGGAAAGTAAGCTGGAGGCCGGAGTGGTAGGAGGAGTCAGGATAGGAGGGGTTAGAATTTGGTCGCTAGCGTATGCAGATGACATAGTGTTGTCGGCAAAAAGCGAGGAGGCCTTAAAGGAAATGATGAAGAGGTTGAGAAGATACCTGGATAAGAACAGGTTAGAACTGAATGCGGAAAAGTCCAGAGTTATGGTTTTCAGAAAAGGAGGTGGAAGGGATAAGGAAGGGGAGTGGAAGTGGAAGGGAAAGGCGGTGCAGGCCGTGAAAGAGTTTGTGTACCTGGGCTTCTTGTTTCGGAGGAATGGCGGAGTGGATGGTCACATAAAAGAGAGAGTGAGGAGGGCAAATGTGGTGATGAGGCAGGTGTGGGGGTTGGGAAACAAGTTATTCGCAGATGATTTTGGAAGGAGAATGAAATTGTTTGACTCACTAGTGATGAGTGTGCTATTGTATGGAGTAGAGGTGTGGGGGTGGAAGGAAAGCGAAGAGGTAAATAGGATACAGGAGAGGTATGTAAAGTGGACACTGGGGTTGGCAAGGAACACGCCTAATTATATTGTCAGGAGGGAGACGGGGAGAACGAGTGTAGGGATTCTAGCGGGGAGTCGAGCGTGTAAATATGAGGAGAAATTTTTGGAAGAGGGGGGAAGTAAGCTGGTTAGGGAGTGTTGGTGGGAGAAGGAGAACAGGAGAGGGGGTGGGAAGATGGAGGTTGAAAGAGAAAGGTATTTTAGAACGAATGGACTGCATATTGATGAATTGAGAAGGATGCATGAGGAAGGAAGGAAGGTATATGAGTTGGTTAAGAAAAACAGCATGGAGAGAGAGAAGACAGCAGGGGAAGAGAGAATAAGAGAGACAAGGTTTAATGGGAACTATGTGTGGATTATGCCAAGGGCGAGAGCGCAATATTTGTGTGAGAAAGGAGAGAAAGGAAGTCAGGAGCTTATAGCGAGGATGAGATGTGGGTGCATGGAGGGTTTCAATAGGTTCTGGCTCGCTAGGGAAAAGAGGATGTGTGAACTATGTGGGAAGGGGGAGGCAAGAGTGGAGCACTGGTTGGAGGAGTGCGTGGAGGTGGAAAGGAGTGGGATAAGCATGGAGGTATTGATGCATGAAAGGGGGGACAAAAGGGCAGTGGCATGGGTGAAGGGAGTATTGGGTAAGATGGAGAAGAAGAGAAGGAAGGAGGAAGAGGAATGGAGAAGGAAAGAGTGTAAATAGAGGAGGAAGTAAATATAAGTAATTGTAAATATTGTAAATAGTAGATAACTATTAGGTATTAGTCGCGGAGGCAGAGTTTGGTAATGCGAGGCAAGCAAGAAAGTAGGGACATGCGAGCGAGGCGAGGCGAAGCGAGGAAGGCAATGCGATAAGAGCGAGCGGCGTTAGATATAAGGTGTGGAAGGATGTTAGTTTTAAGGGTTAGTTGTAAGAAAATTCTGTAAAAAATGGAAGTGTAAGCAAGTCAATTTTTTAAGGCCAGCAGGCTAAAAAATAAACGTTTATCAGTAAGTCCTTGAATTTTGAAAAGAATCGTAAAAACTTTACAACGATGATGTAAAACTACCATGTGAGCAGTACGAAGCATGAAATTTTTTTTTTTTTAATTTAATTTACCCCAAACTTTGCTAAAACTCACTCCTTAAGACACTAAAAAGTAATTTGTAAGTGTCTTTTCTGTAGTTTATGGAAGTAAAATGAAAATTTAAGTGGTAAATTATATAAAAAGTTTATTATAAAAATATGAAAAATAGTCCCCTTAAAAAAAAACATTTGTCCCCTTTCCACCCCCAATCATCCATTAAAAATTACATTTTCTTTCTTTAAAAATTTTCATTCAATATACATATATTTCGAAAAAAAAAGTTTTAAAGAAAGAAAATGTAATTTTTTATGGATCATTAAGGGTGAAAGGGCGAAAAATGTTTATTTTAAGGGCACTATCTTTCATATTTGTATTATAAATTTTTTTATACAATTCGCCACTTGAATTTTAATTTTACTTTCATTAAATTCAGAAAACACACCTAAAAATTACTTTTGAGTGTCTTAAGGGGTGAGTTTTGGCAAAATTGGGTGTGAATCGAATTTTAAAAAAAAATTTCCAGTCTTCCTACTGCCCACATGGTAGTTTTACAACATCGTTGTAAAGTTTTCACGATTATTTTTAAATTTCAAGGACTTGCTGAATTTTTAACACTCTTCTTCTTTATACATAATGTGTCCCCTAAGGGTTTGCATGACTTTCATTTCTTACAACACTTCCTTCTAAATGTTTTATAAAATATTATCCTTACTATTTACAGTTATTTACACCTATTTACAGAAAATCTTATATCTATATCCTTATTTCTATTTTTTGACGATAGAGCAATTTGGGATGTGTTAGCGAACGAGTGAGCGAGCGATCGAAAGCGAGAGTGCAAGCGAGAGAGAGAGAGAGAGAGAGAGAGAGAGAGAGCGATAATGCAAACACCACTTAATTTACTTATCATATTACATAACCATTACTTACAAATATTTGCGCTTCTAATTTAAGCGACTTCCGTTTCCTTTTTCTTTCACTTCTCTTGTAACTCCATTTTGCCATTTTTTGCATCCATTCTTTCATTCTTTCTCATTTGCACCCCTAGCACCCTCTAACTCCTTCATCCACTCTTCCCCCAGACCATCCTTCCCTAGAATCTTCACCACATTCTCTTGCCAGCTTCCTTTATCTTCCATTCCTCTCCTACATCCTTCCCATACATGCTCCCATGTTTCCTCTTCCCATTCACAGATTCTGCACTTCCTGCTCTCTTTCTTTTCCCAATACATACCTGCCCTTACCTCGTTTCCCAATCTAAATCTTGCTATTCTTGTCCATCTTTTCTCTCCCCATCCCTTTTCTAAAAACTTTGGTTATTAATTGTCTTTCCCTATCCTTTTCTTTCACTTCTTCATAGTGGACTCCAGTCTCGTCTTCTATACCTCTAGCCTCAAAGAACACCCTCCTTTCTTCTTCCCATCTGGTTAATCCCATCGCCCTCCCTCTCCCCCCCTCTACCTCCATCAAACACTTTCTCGCTAAATCCCCTCCTTTTCCCTCCCTCAGCTTCGTCTCAAAATTCCAGGCCCTCTTTCCCGCTCTAGTACTTAATTTATCCCTTTGCGCTTCTTCTCTCACCATATATCGCGGTGTCCTCCAGTCTACCCGTAGCGTCCACCTTATATACCTTTCTTGTAAATTCTCAATCTCTTTTCTTTCTTTCCATCCACATATCTCTGCTTCATAACCTAATACTGGCCATACCAGCGTATCAAATAACCAGATTCTCCTTCTCCAATTTTTTTTAAACCTTCTTTTTCCTATTCCCCATATCTGTTTCATTACACCTGCTGCTTTTTTTATCCTTTCTCTTATATGAGCTCTACGATCTCCATTTGCTTGCAAGTTATATCCCAAATACTTAAACTCTTTCACTTCTTGTCATTTTATTCCCTACCATCTCCCCGTCCATTCTTTCTTTCTTCTCCCTCCTTTCCGAAACCTCATTATCTTTGTTTTTTCTACATTTAAATTCAACTTTTTTCCATCTAAGTATTTCTCTAATCCTGTAATTAGGCCCGCCATCCCTTCTTCATCCTCTGCCATCAACACTATATCGTCTGCGTATGCCAGTGTATATATCTTTTCGTTCCCTATCCTAACTCCTCCCCACCCTTTTCTCTTCATTTCTTCTTCCAAGTCTGATATTAATATATTAAATAAAAGTGGGCTCAGAGGACATCCTTGCCTTACTCCTCTCACCAACCAGAAACTATCTCCTACTTGCTCTCCTACCTTTACCTTGCTTTTTGTCTCTCTAAAAATTTCCGATACTCTCTTTAATAATCCCTCTCGTATCCGCTTTCTCACCATAACTTTTTCTATCTCGCCTCGGTCTAATGAGTCAAACGCCGCCTTCAAGTCCACGAATATTGCTACCATTGCCCCTTTCTCCCTTTTAATCCTCTTATTTACTGAATAGTTCAGAACATATATATTGTCCATCACCCCCATCCCTTTTCTAAACCCTGTCTGATGCGGTGGTTCTATCTTTTTCTCCACACTTCTTTTTTTAACCTCACCGATAGAACAGTGACATATACTTTATACAGTGTTGGCATTAGTGTCACTCCCCTATAATCTTTAACCTCCTCCTCTTTGCCTTTCTTCACTATTGGTATCACTACTCCTTCTTTCCATAACTCTGGCCACCCCTCTCCTCTCCATACTCTATTGCACATTATCTATGCCCATTCCTTTAATTCTGTCCCCCTATATTGCCATACTTCATTTGGAATCTCATCTATACCAGGTGCCTTTCCATCTTTCATCATCCCTAATACCTTGTTTATTTCTTCTCTTGTAATGTCCTTCTCCTCATCTGTTTCCCTACCATCTTTTTCTCCTTTCCTAACTTTCCTCTCTACCCCTCCTAGTAATTACATAAAATATTTCTTCTATTCTGCCATCTCAATATCCTGGTTTACTCTTTTCCTTCTTCGTCTCTCTCTATTTACCACCTTCCAAACCTATTCTTCTGTCCTAGCCTTCTCCGCTTCTTCTTCAAACCTTTTATTTTCCTCCACTTTTTTTTGATCACACAAATCAGGGTACTCCTTCTGTTTTCTCCTATATTCTTCTCCACTACTTGTCCCTTTTTCCCACTTTCTTAATTCCCTTTTCACTCCCTTCTTCTTCTATTTACAATTCTCATCCCATCCACTTCTATCTCCTCCTTCACTAACTTCTTTTTTGCTTGTGCACTCTAATACTCCTTTTATTTCTCCTATAATTATTTCCATTTCCCCGTTTACATTTACTTCCCCCATTTTGATATTCCTGTTTTTTTCTTTAAACTGTTCTTTACCTTCCATTGACCAATCCCCTCCTCCTGCTCTTTTTACTTTTGCTTCCTTTTCAGCTTTATTAATATTACTCATTTTTCCCTCCACTGTCACTATTAAGGGAAAGTGACCCGAATCTACATAATTCCCTACCTCTAGTTTCTTAACCTTATCTCTTACCTCGTCGTCCACTAGCATATAATTAATTACCGTTCCCCTCTTTCCTCCTGAACGTGTATATTCCCCTTCCTCATCCCCCTCTATACTTCCGTTCAGGATAAACCATCCCATCTCCGCTAGGCTCTTTAACAACTTCTTTTCCTCCCCATTCAGTATCTTGTCCTTGGATTTTCTTTCTCGCTCTCCATCCCATTCCCTTCCTCATCTATCTCCTGTTCGCGCGTTAAAGTCTTCTCCTATTATAAGCCTACTCTCTTGCTTATTTTCTTCCATCAGTTCCCTCATCTCTGATTTTTCCTGCATATCACCGTTCACATAAACCCCCACTATCTTCCACCTCTCTCCTCCCATATTTATCTCTTCTACTATTAATCCTTCTTTATGTCCTATAAACTATTTTTTATCCTTCTCTGTTATACATTCGTTCCTTACACCCATCACCATTTCTCGCCTTGCTCTGCCTTTTTTATTCTTCCTCTTTGCATTTTAAACCTGCCATTTGTAACCTCTTGGTAATCTTCCCCTCACTCTTTCCCATCCCTTTTCATCTAGCCACATCTCCATCATTACTACTACATCCCATTGTGTTTAATTTTTCATAAACTCCCTATCCTTTCTTTCTAAGCCTGCTATATTCCAGTAGCATATCTGCCAATCTTCCCTACTTTTGTTTCTCGTCTCTTTTTGTTTCCTACTATTTCTAACTTCTTTATCTCCCGTTCCTTTCTCTCCTAGTTTGCCGACACCTCATTATTTACTATCCGTTCCTTGTCCTCGTCCCAATTCCAACACACACACCTTCTATCTGTATCCTCCCATACTTAACCCATATTCTTCTTCCCTTTTTTCTTTCCTCTTCCGCTGTTTTCCTTAACTTATACTGCATGTTCCTTTCTACCCATGTCAAATCATCCTCCATTCTCTCCGAGCTTCCATATAACACCCTCTTCTTTGTCATCACTTCCCTCTTATGTTCCCATTTCTTCTGTTTCACTAGTACCATTCTTTCCCCTCTTCGCTCTTCCCTTCCTACACTTCGCACTTCCTGTATCTCTACCTTAGCATCACTCCTTTTAAGTACTTCTTCCACGCTTTCCATTAGCTCCTTCCCCTCTAATCTTAGACCCTTTATCACTATGTTTCTTTTTCTTTCTTCTCTCTCTTTCTTTTCTAGTCTTTGTTCTATCTTTCTCAACCTTTCCTTCTCCTTATTCCCACTCTCCCCACCTCCAGACACACGGTTTGAGCTTTCTTTTTTTTTTTTTTTCTGCCTTCCAGCTCACCTACCTTTTTATTAGGCTCTTTCTTCTTTTCTAGTATTTGCTCCAACGTCTGCATCCTTTTCTCTAGCTTTTCCCTGACTTCTTCCCATTTCCTCATTTCTTTCTTAAGTTCGCCCATTTCCTGCCTAATTTCTTTCCTTATTTCCTCTACCCGTTTCTCCTGCTTTTCTTCATACATCCCCATTACTTCTATCATCATTTCGCGCGTTTCTTTCAATCTTTCCTTTTCCAAAGGATCTTTAGCCGCAGCTCTGTCTCTATCTGTCCCCTTATTTTTCTCATCCTTCTCTACAAAACTATGTTTTTCCGACGGCGATCTATACATTTTTTGATTTTTCAAGCTTGACTCTATATCTTCCTTGTCCTCACTGCTTCCCCTCTCCCCTCTCTTCCTTTTTATAAATGCCACAATGGATCCCACGTTCTTCGCCCTCAATCTATCCTTTTCTACTGTTTTCCTATACTTCCCCCTTGCCCTTCTTTCTCTGTTCTTCCCTATCGATGTACTGAAAACGTCGTGGTCTAAATCCCTGCTTTCCTTGCTGGCATTCGCTCCGCTAGCCATGAATCCAATTCAAACTCTCGCGCCTTCTATCGTTCTCTGTCTCTATCTATCGTCGCGTCTACCTGCCTTGCCTTTCTCCTTCTCTACCCTGCCCTGCTACGACCAACCTGGTCCTCCCATCCTGTCACAAACCTCAAACCCACCTAACCTCAACTTCTACACAAATCTGTCTTTATCCCCAAAAATATCCTCACCCTCTTGTCAATCTTTCAATCTCTCAATCAATCCCTCAGAAACGAATCCTTCTATACACATCCACAATCCACTCACCTCAAATTTCACCACAATTATCCGAAAAACTCAGCATCAAACTTTCACCGCTATCACATACTTTCACGCGGAAAGCGGAAGTCCAATTTTTTTTTTTTCTTTTTTTTTTTTTTTAACATTCTAGATTACTTTAAAGGTCGTGCCCTACTTCTAAACATTTTTGTAAAAATCTCAAAAAATTAGGTAAATTTATTGAATCTACAAAAAAAAATACGTTTTAGCGCTAATCATGATTTTGTTGGGTGTTTTTTTGTTATAAAAATAGTTTCTCATACATGAAATACTACTTTATGATAATAATTAGAGTTTTGCATACATTGATATAAAAAATTTATTGTTATTTTAGCGAATTTCTTCTAGAATATTGTTTTGGATCTTTTTTCACTTAGAGTGAGTTAAAAATGATGCTCTTCAAAAGAATAATTTTTTAAGCAAATTTGTATTCATCATAATTATCTTCTTTCATAGCAATGATATAGATAGATGTGGTTTCTTCTAAATTTTGAACTTTTTGCCCACTTATTACTTAGTGAAGTAATAATACATAATAAACATAATTGTTGAAAGAATGTTTTTTTATTCCTAATGTTATTTTCTTTAAATAATGCTGAAAAATTGCAGTGTTTTATGAAATTTTTATTTTTTTGTCCACTTTTGACTAAAAATGACGTAATAATGATAGAATACTACAAACTTTCGGTTTTATCTGTAATTTTCGACTTTTTGTCTACTTTTCAATCAAAGTGAGGTAATAATTGATTCAAGTTAACAAAAAAAATTGTTTAAACAATTTACTACAACTTTTTATAATATTATCTTTGAATAATGCTAGAAAAATGCGAATTTTTCTGAAATATTCAAGTTTTTGTCCTATTCAGTTGAAGCGAAAAGTTAGCTAAAGCTAAAATGTTAAAACATCACTGAAAAAAAATATGAAGAAAACAATTTTCGTATTGAAAATTTTTTGTGCGATTTAAACCTTGTAAAAAATAAAAAATATGAACTGCAAATTTCAACAAGTGGAATTCAATGAAATCAACTGGCCGTAACTTGTTTTCATTTCAACGAAATGACTTAATATTTGAGTCCCATGTGTATTATACCACATTTGGAAAATTTTGTAAAATTCTTAAGAATTCATGAAAATATTCTAAAATGTTCGTAAAATTTTAATAAGAAAATTTCAGAATTATGAAATTTCTGAATAATAAAAATCCCGGACAGTTTATAATTATATCGAATTTGAAAATTTCCAAATGATAAAATTCTCGACCAAAAATTCCCGAATTATAGAATTCTTGACTTTGAAACATTGAAACATTTTTTCCATAAATATTATTTATGTATTGAAGAAACAAGAGTCGAATATTTTTATGAGAAAAAAATTATTTTAAATATTTCGAGTTTCTGAAATTATTTTTTGAATTTGAAACAACAACAAAAGACGATAGAGTTTTTTGCGCGTTCCCTTCAACATACCCGGGCTTCCTCATTTTTTGCTCAAATAATCTGAAAATTTCCAAGAAAAAACTTCTTTTGACCCCTATAAGCAACTTATTCACGGAAAGTGTCTTGAACTCGAAAATTCCCTCGATACTTTTTTATGCCGAGCGTGAAAGAGTGTGGTATTGAATATCTTTTAATAAATATTTCGAGTTATTTCGTTTGAATGATAAAAAGTTACGGCGAGTCCATTTTTAAGGAACGCATTGCATTCCGCTTCAAGAAATGTGCAGCTTCCATTTTATTTTTCACAAAGTTGAAATCGCAAAAAAAAAATTATTGCATCCGGTGCCTCAACTATCTTCACAGAAAAAACGAAATGTAATCTTCACATTGATTTCAGAGTAATCTTTACCTACAACAAAAATTAACTTCACATGTTAAGATTCACCCATCACATGGCAAATGGTTACCATGTCAACTCTATTAAATCTTCTTTTGTTTCGATGCGAAAAAATTCAACTCTACACTGATAAAAATTTCCGCTCGAAACTTCCAACAAATGTATTGAAAGTTTATTTCCGAAACGTAAGGTAACGCTACGATACAAAATGTTGTAGTTCCCAAATGCTGGTACTGCAATGGTACCTCACATGTATTGGAATTTTACAATACATTTCCAGTAGCCAGTAACACTTCTGTATCATATTGGCGGCTGGATATCTCGACACCTGTTGAACAGAAAAATTGAAAAAAAAAACGTAAATCATTTCTCAGGACATTCATGGAATTCACGTAATTAATTGAATTCTCGAAATTTATGGAATTCAAGGTATTCATGGAATTCTAGAAATTCACGGAATATCAGGATTTCACCAAATTCACAGAATTTACGGAATTCATGGAATGCAGGAAATTTATTGAATTAACAGAATTCATGGAATTCACGGAATCCTTGGAATTAACAGAATTCATGGAATTCACGGAATTCTTGGAATTAACAGAATTCATGGAATTCACGAAATTCATGGAATTCAAGGAATTCATGGGATTCAAGGAATTCATGGGATTCAAGGAATTGATCGAATTCACGGAGTTCACAGAACTCACGGAATTAAAAAATTTCAAGGAATTCACGGAATTGAAGGAAAGCACGGAATTCATGGAATTCACGGAATTTACGGAATTAGAGGAATTTATGGAATTCACAAAATTCATGTAATTCACAAAATTCACAGAATTCGAAAAATTCAAAGATTTCACGGAATTCACGGAATTTATGGAATTCATGAAATTCATAGTATTCAAGGAATTGAAAGATTACACGGAGTTCAACGAATTCACGGAATTCATGGAATTCAAGAAATTTATGGAATTCAAGGAATCGATGGAATTAAAGGAATTTACCGAATTCACGCAATCTAAGGAATTCACGAAATTCAAGGATTTTAAGGAATTGAAGGAAATCACGGAATTCGCGGAATTCATGAAATTCAAGGAATTCGTGGAATTCATGAAGCTCACGATATTTAAGGAATTTACGGTATTCAAGGAACTCACGAAATTCAAGGAATTCACGAAATTCACAAATTCAAAGAATTCACGGAATTCAAAGAATTCACGGAGTTAAAAGAATTCACGGAATTCATGGAACTTGAATACCGAGAATTCCGTAAATTCAGTGAATTCCGCGAATTCAATGAATTCCACTAATTTCGTTAATTCAGTGAATTTCGTAAATTAAATGAATTCCTTGAATTGCGTGAATGACTTGGATGGCACGAACTTCTTGAACACCTTGAATTCCATAAATTCCGTGATTTCCCCGAATTCGATCAATTCCGTGAATTCTTTGAATTCCATAAATTCCGTCAATTCCATAAATTCCGTCAATTCCTTGAATTCCATATACTTTGTGAATTCCGTAAATTCCATGAATTCCGTGAATTCAGTTATTAAATACCGTCAATCCCGAGAATTTATTAAATTACATGTATTCCATGAGTTCCATGAATTTCGTGAATCCCATAAATTCCGTGAATACCATGAATCCCGTGAATTCCAATAATTTCCAGAATTTCATGAATTCCATTAATTTAGTGAATTCCATGAATTCAGTGAATTTCATGAATTCCGTGAATTTTATGAATTCCATGAATTCCGTGAATTCCGCGAATTCAATTAATTCCGTGAATTCCGCGAATTCCGTAAATTCCGTGAATTCCATGAATTCCATAAATTTCTTCAATTCCATAAATTTAGTGAATTCCATGAATTCCATAAATTCTGTGAATTCCTTGAATTCCATTAATTACGCGACTTCCATAAATTTCGTGAATTCCTTATGTTTCATGAATTCCGTGAATTCCATGAATTCCATAAATCCCGTGAATTCCGGGAATTCCGGGAATTTCGTGAATTCCATGAATTCTGTGAGTTCCATAAATGTAATGAATTCCGTGAATTCCATAAATTTGGTGAATTCCTTGAATTCTAATAATTCCGCGAATTTCACGAATTCCATAAATTTCGTGAATTCCTTAAGTTTCATGAATTCCGTGAATTCCATGAATTCCATAAATTTCGTGAATTCCATGAATTCTGTGAGTTCCATAAATTTAGTGAATTCCGCGAATTCCATGAATTCCATAAATTTCGCGAATTCCATGAATTTCATGAATTTTGTGAATTACATAAGTTTAGTGAATTCCGCGAATTCCATGAATTCGCGGTAGATAGTCGCGGTTTTTCTGTAATTTTTGCATTTTTTGTCAACTTTTCACTTAATGAGGTGATTATAATGCAAGTTCGCGAAAATAATTGTTTAAACAATGTATTATTATTTATAACTATCTTCTATTAAAATAATGCTAGGGAGGTGCAGTTTGTTTCAAAAGTTTTCACTTTTTGTCAATTTTTCAACTAGAGTGTGGTAATATTAAATTCAGATGAATATAACTAATTTTGTATAAATTTTGGACACCTTCTACTCTCAAACTCAATTTTTGATAAGATATACTAGACAACCTTCGAATAAGTGATCGATTATTTACATGAGAGTGTTTAACGACATCTTCCTGGACAGATTTTAATTTTCTTTCTTTGATTTAATAATGATATTTTCTTGTGATCAAAAAATTATGATTCGGTACATTATTTCACCAGTTAATACAATAATTAATTTCCTACATATATTTTTTTTTGCAGAATCAGCGCTGAACTTGTGGAAGAAACCCTCCTCACCGCCTAGAGCTGAAATAACTCATACAGTACTCTCTGCTCGTAATTACCTCTCTCGTTCTGGAAAAAAACAAGTTGTCCAATTTTTACGTGAAGGTTACGTGGAAGTAGGAATACGGAGGGAAAATAAAGTCGAATACGCCATTGGATATATCGAGAAAAAAATTGGTAGAGGTAAAAAGTTGTGTCCATTCGTTCACAATATAAAAAATGGGTTGGTAATGGAAAATACAAGAATCAAAATACGTGTAGATGGCCTATTTGCCTACAGATATGTGATAATACCCATGGGTGACCCCCTGGATTATTTTTTCAACAAGGTATATGATAAAAACCTAATTCGTACTTTCCAAATAGTGGCATCTAGCGCCCTCCAACTTAAACCGGAGAAGCCTCAAATAATGAACAGCATGCCCAATAACTATATAAAACTTTCTGCTCGTGCTTACAGAAATTTTAAAGAAGACACATATCAAAATATTAAAGGTTTAGAAGCGGGTTTTGTGAAAGTAGGAATACGGGAGGAAAATAAAGTCTTATACATCATTGGATATATCAAAGAATTAAAGAGTTTAGAGCTAGAATTGGTTCCATTCATTGCTGCTATACCAGAGTTTCATATGGAAACAATGAGAATTAAAATACGCGTAGAAGGATTATTTGCCTACAAGTATGTTGTAATACCCGAAAGAAATTTTCTGGATGATTATTTCTTCAAGCGATTCGATATCGACAACACTCGTACTGTCGTATATGAGGGACCTCACGCTAGGCCCCTTGAACCAGAGTTTAAGCCGGCCCAACCCCCAATGGGACACTTTGTCTCCCTAGCTCGGTTACCCTCACCCGAAAGCGTACATGGGAACAGAAACTCACCCAAAATCCCTGATGTAGGAACATGGGGACAAGTTCACACCTATAACAAACCGGCTGGAACTAAATAAAGGATCCTGGGGCAAAAGGGCGTAAGTGAAACATTTCCTAAATGCGTTTTATTGGCTCAAAATAATGTAAAAGTTTATGATCCGGTTCGCCTTATAAATGAGTCAATATCCATGTCTGGTATTTTTTTTTGTCATAGTGATTACTTTTATTCGCTTGTTCTTTTTACAATTCAATAAGGATGAGTGATAGCTCGAAAGCAGTCCTCTTATTTTTTCCATAGATTAAAAAGTTTTCATGGTTTGATCGACCTAAGTAATAGCTCAAATGTGCTTTCATATTAAAAAAAAATTAGTTGCGATTAATTATAGATAGCGTTTTGTGTCCCCTATGAAATTCGAGTTTTGTCTCTTACGCCCTTATGCCCGGGAATTTTTAAATGTATAACAAAATGTTTAGATAGACTTATGTTGATATGGTTCATATTATATTTTGATGATACATTAGTTTACATTACATTTATATTTCATTAGACCTAAGTTAATATGGTTTATATTATATTTTGGTGACACATTATGCGAAAAAAAAATACTGCAGAAAAAATGTCCTGGTAACTTTCAGATGTATAATAAAATGTTTAGATGGACGTAAGTTAATATCGTTCATATTATATTTTGATGATAAATTAGTTTACATTACATTTATATTACATTAGACTTAATTTAACATGGTTTATATTATATTTTGGTGATACATTATGCAAAAAAAAAAAAAAAAAAATACTGCACAAAAAATGTCCTGGTAACTTTTAGATGTATAATAAAATGTTTAGATATACGTAAGTTAAGATGGTTTAAATTATATTTTAATAATACATTAGTCTACATTACATTTAGATTACATTAGACCTTAGTTAATATGGTTCATATTATATTTTGATGATACATTATACAAAAAAAATAAAAAATACTGCAGAAAAAATCTTGTCAAGAATGTTTCTTTAATTGTCGAGATCCACGTGACATCTCTTGATACTTGCGAAAAAAGGTTTACGCGTTTCTCAAACTTATGTTCTAAGAAATATTTTGAGTTATAAAACTTTTATATTTGCATCTTATTTTACTATTTTACATAATAATTATTAATTCCAAAATGTATCCGTTCAGAAAATGACATTAAAGATCGTGATTTTTTAAATGGAGAACAAGGTACAGCTGACAGGCCTTTAATTAACTACTTTTTGGCCTTTGACATTTTTTTTACATTTTGGCCAAATATTTTCACAGCGAAAATGGTGTAGTTCACTTAAAAAATTGACCCGAACATTGCTAATTTGAATTTAAAGCACTCACTATTACATTGTCATATTCATTCTTACATTTGTAAAAACCAATGTGTTCAACATTTTGTTTCTTGTACTCATAGACACAGATGCAAAAAAATAATAATTTTCTTCATTCCAAAAAGATGTACGAATTTTGTATTAATAATTTTTCCATAGGACGACCAGTTTTTGTTTTAATCGTAAAAAATGCACTAAACATTAACAAACTAAATTTTTGGAAATATCACAATACCTAAGAAATAATTAAAAACGAAAGCTATTCACCCACCAAAGATGTACGAATTTGTTATCAATTATTTTTGAAAGGGCGCATTTTTGATTCAAATCGTTTGATATAACATTGAAAATAATCAAATTAAATTTATAGAAAAACGACACCAGTTGCAAAAAATGTATAATAACAAAATTGTTTTTTTATAGGATGCGCACTTCTCTTTTAATCATAAAAACAAGACAATAAAAAAACGTCCGTTTCAATAAACATACATATTATGGATTGTGATAATATGAATTTATTGAAGTGATACATTTTTCAGGGTATCTAAGAATAAAAATCAATGCAAAATGAAGAATCGACATCAAAGTAATGATAAAAAATGAAATTTGTACTTTAGTTTGCAATGTTTGAATAAGCAGTTCCAGACCGAGATGTAAAAATAAATTTAGAATACATTTAATATAAAAAAAAGTTCGCATTTTGGAAAAAATCAATTGCGAAGCACGAGATACGTGATGAGAATGTGTTCGTTAAAGCCAAAGGAGTTTTAACAAAAGAGAATTCACAATCACCAAATTAAAGATGTCGATGCTTTCACCTTTAATTCTGGAAGTTCTATGGACAAATGTGAGGGAAGTACAAAGACCAAGCGCGAAGATAAATAAAAAAATATATCTGAATTAGCCATCCCAGGCCAGATTACACAAGGGCAGATATTTCGCTACGTGAGAAAATTTGGTACTAAAACTAATAACATAAAAAACAAAAGGCGAATGAGAAAATAGTCACTACCGGAAATTGATTATATTTGCGAAAAGAATTATTTTTAATAGTGAAAGTAAATTTTTTTTTTCCAACTTTTTACTGCTTTACATATCAATTACACAGGGCGACAAAATGTGTACCCAAAGAGTGGACTTTGTGACCCCGAAGGATTTTGGTGTCCTGATCGGCAAATTTTTTTCTAAAAACAGCTAACGCCATTATTTAGTACTCCTTTTTACATTCCATTTCCATTTTCAATCATCCTGAAGCGACTTTTGCTCTCTGAGATATCGCACATTAACTATTTCAATTCCACAATGACAAACTAGCAAAGAAAGCGAATAAAATTGTGTGTGACATATCTCGAAGAAAAAAAATCGATTTGAGATGATTAGAAATGTAAATGAAAGTTGAAAAAAGTACTAAGCGGTGGCGTTAATTGCTTTTAAAAAATTGATGATCGTCTTATATTGCATCAAATATGGCTAAACATAGCCATTTTTTCACTTTTAGGTTAGGATATTTCAAAAACCTGACGTATAGGAAAAATTCGGATAAAGGATTCGGTTTTAGGATACCAAAATCCTTCGGGGTCACATAGTCCGGTCTTCGGGTACAAAAATATGTCATTTTTGTCGGCCTGTCTTATTACCAATTCGGAATCGTATCCATTGCGGAAATAAAAAATAAAAACAAGATTTTTCAAATGCAGACCAAGGTACAGCTCTCAGACCATTATCAAATGACCACAACCTTTCTTTTTAGAAAGATACAAAAAATTAGTTAATCGATTTCGAAGAAACTTTGCATCAATATGTATAGGGCTAGTAATCCATAAAAATATTACAACGTTAGGTTTGCATTCAGATGAAGAAAAATTTTAACTTTCAAAATATGTGACAGGTTCCGAAGAAAGGGCCTACAGTCTGAAAATCAAGTTTCCGAAAAAAAATTTAGTATTCCCAGACATCAAAAACCGACTAATTACTACTAATACTATGCACAAATATTTTTGTCTTTTATGTATGTATGTTATGTATGTATGTATTGCATGCGTCATTCATCATTTTACATTTGTTCTCAGATTTCAAATTTTTTCTAATAATAAATGGCATGAAATACGAATAATCAAGAAGGACAAATGAGATAGTGGCAACACCATGAGTATGCAACGACCTACTTTGTATCTCGAAAAATCAGTGCCATCGGTTTGTCAACAACTGGCGCTTCGTTTGTTATTCTATCCGCAAAAGTTCATTCTCAAGAATTCAGTAAAATAAAATAATTTATATTAAATATTATTTGGAGCAACTTGAATATACTTTAAATTTGATAAACATCAAAAAATTTACCGTGCATTTCCCTTTATTTGAAGAAAATGAGGGCTGCGATTGGTGTTCTTTGGTTCATCGTGGTGGTATTCCTTAATCCTATTGGTGAGTATAAAAATATTTATAACATAAAATAAACTTTTAATTGCACTGTACTTATTTATTTTTCCGAATCGTCCAGAATAAAATATCCGATTTTCTTCTAACTGTGCTCTTTAAATGTAGTGACAATTCAATACCTAATTAGTGAAACTCTAGTAATTCATTTAAAGAAAAGTGACCCACTAATTCTATTAGTCAAAATAGTTACTAATCTTTTCGCACTCAGAGAAAAAGTTGTCTTGAAAGAGAAGCGTCGTCATCTTGCCTGTTTTGTTTTGAAACACTTGGATATCATTTTGATATAAACAGAATTATTTTTCTGCAAGATTAGGTGAAGTTTGTCACAAGAGGATCATCTTTCTATAAACAGATTCTTTTTGAGACACATTTAATTCATTTTAACCTTAAATTTAAAAGGAAAATTCATTTGCCTTAAAATGCATTCTTTTCACAGAAGAGTAAATTTCTCTGAATAAGTGGAAAACAACGAATTTTGTATAAAGCTATTGAAAATTGTATTCAAATTGTTACGGAAGCATAAATTTGGTGTGAAGGTTTACTTTGGCATTGAAAAGTTTTTTTAATTTGGGGCGTCAATGTTTTTTTCGAATCGTGACAATTTCCTTGAGGTCCGTGTTAATGTTTATGGAAATTTACTATGCTCAGAACAAATATTATTTCTGGTAAGTCTAGAGGAACAGGAAAGAGCGGCTAGGTTCTCTTTATATTTTTGGGCGTGCTACTTTACTTAGGGTCATCGCCAAGGTCATGCTTAAGAACACTACTAAATACGCATCGTTAAAGTGAGTAACATCGCTCGTTACGAAAAAAATTTGAAAAGCTTCTATTCTCATGGGCTACGGAGATCTTGTTCCAGTTTAAATGACTTCGGAGCAACCTTCAAGGTTACAATGTACCTATGTATGACCTGGGTATATATTTGAAAGTAAAATTTCCCGCTCTATCGATTGGCGTCCATAAACACGATAACTTTCGAAAAAACCAACAAATAAAATCGAGCTTTGGCACACTCATTTAGGTCCTAAATGAAAGAACGAGTTCGTTAACCAGCCATTTTGGATACAAATTGAAAAAGTTGAAGCATTTTTAGAATTTTTAAGACCATCTTCATCAAGTTTCAAAAATTTTATGTGCGGCTATTCATAGTATTTGGGAAGCCCAATAATTTATCCAATGACTTTTTTCGATAAACAGAAAATCATCACAGTGATAGCATTTACAAAATTCAAAAAATCAATCGAAAATGAAAATTATAAGCCAAACAACGCACGAAATGAAAAAAAAGTGAAACAGAGAAACGCCTTGCTTTTTGAAAGCCCTACAAAATTATCATAACGACTTTTAAAATTTTTCTGATAAATCAAAAGTTCAAATTTTAATCGCACATATAATAATAAAAGATAAAAAATTCCATTCCATGGTTAAACTGTGCAAAATGTGAAAAAATATGAATAGGGTTGTTTGACCAAAAATTAAATTTTTGGACAAACGACACAAGCTATAAGTTCATTTAATACGTTCATCATAAATGACGAGAATACTCTAAAATGTTCATAAAATTTGAATAAGGAAATTCCTGAAAAACAAAATTCCTGAACAGTTTATAACACTACCGAATTTGAAAATTCCCAAATAATAAAATTCCCGACCGAAAATTCCCGAATTCTTGAATTTGAACCATTAAAACATTTTTTATATGAATATTATTTATTTATTGAAGACAAAATAGTCAAATGTTTTTATGGGGAAAAAATTATTTTAAATGTTTCGAGTTTCTAAAATTATTGTTTCAATTTAAAATAACAATCATTGAAGAAAATTTATTTCTGGATGAAAATGATATCAATTATTTTTATTTTTTATCCAAACAATAATTTTAGAACTTTAGAACATGAAATATGATGTTTTCAGTGAAAATATGTAATTACTGTATTCTTAATCAATAAATAATATTAACAAAAAAATTGGATTGTTCAAATTCGGAAATTTTCTAGTTCGGGTATTAAATAATTCGGCAATTTTCTGTCGGGAATTTTACAGTGCTGGGAATTTCATTTTTCGGGGTTGTTCAGTCTGTCCTTTCAGACTACGAATTTTGATTTTTTTAGATAATCAACTTCGACTCTTTTTGAATTGTGAATTACTGTCGGTTTTCAATTTATTTTCGTTAAGAAAACAAAAACCGCGGATCGGTGTTGATCGTTCTATGCTTTTTGGCAAATGCACAATTGGGATCAAAACAAATTTAAAAACGTTAGTCAGAACTAACTAAAAGAATGCGCTAGTTTTCAACTTACTCACGGAAAGTTGCTTGAACTCGAAAATTCTGTCGAAACTTTTTTCTGCCGTTTTTTACAAATTTCAAGTCATTTCAATTAAAGTAAAAAAGTTACGGCAAGTTTATTTTTAAAAAACGCATTGAATTCCACTTGTCAAAATGCAGCGTCAGTTTATCTCGAATGGGAAGCCAGGAATACAGAACCGAGCGTTCCGTGTCGGTTATTGCATCCGGGGCCTCAAATATCTTCTGTTATAGTAATGGTAGATAGTCGCGGTTTTTCTGAAATTTTCAATTTTTTGGAATCTATTCATCTTCCATTAAAATAATGCTAGGAAGATGCAGTTTGTTAAAAAATTTTTTACTTTTTGTCAATTTTTCAACTAGAGTGTGGTAATATTAAATGCAGATGAATATAACTAATTTTGTAGAAACCTTGGACAATTTCTACTCTCAGACCCAATTTCCAATAGAATTTATTAGCCAAACTTCAAATAAGTTTACTGAAAACTTTTTTAATAGTCTGTTTAAGAATTATGTGAAAATGATCAATTATTTACATAAGAGTGTTTACCGACATCTTCCTGGACAGATTTGAATTTTCTTTCTTTAACGTAATAATCACATTGCTTTGTGCAGAAAAAATTATGATTCGGTACATTATTTCATCAGTTAATACAATAATTAATTTTCCACTTATATTTTTTTTTTTGCAGAATCAATGCTAACGTCTCGGACAAAAAGCTCCCCACCGCCACCGCCTAGACCTCAAATAATTCATCCAATACTTTCTGCTCGTAATTACTTCTCTTCTCGTAATTATCTCTTTTCTTATGGAAGACCAGGAGTTTTAGTTCGACGTTTACATGAAGGTCCGGTGGAAGTAGGAATACGCAAGGAAAATAATGTCGAGTACGTCATTGGATATATGGAAGAAGTACGTGGAAAAAAAAAGTTGTGTCCTATCGTTCACGCTATACTAAACGGGTTGATATGGGAAAATACAAAAATTAAAATACGTGTAGATCACCTCATTGCCTACAGGTATGTGATAATACCCATGAATGATCCTCTGAATCATTTATTCTACGAGGAATACGATAAAGACCTCATTCGCACTTTCCGAATACTGGAATCTGGCGCCAGGCGCCTTGAACCGGAGACTCAGCCTCAAATAACACACGCCATGCGCAATTACTTTATAAAACTTTCTGCTCATGTTTACAACCCTTCTAAAGAAGAACATAAACCAGTGTTTGTAGGTTTAGGTAAAGGTTTCGCGAAAGTAGGAATACAGATGGAAGAAAATGATGTCGTGTACGTCATTGGATATATCAAAGAAATAGTGGGTTTACAGCCAGAATTGGTTCCATTCATTCATGCTATACCAGAGTTGGAACATGATCATAGAAGAATTAAAATACGCGTAGATGGCTTATTAGCCTACAGGTATGTTATAATACCCAAAGGTGATGTTCTGGAGGATTTTTTCTACAAGGAATACGATAAAAATCACATTCGTACTGTCAGATATGAGGGACCTTACTCTATTCCCCTTGAACCAGAGTTTAAGCCGGCCGCTCCAGGTAAGACTTCGTCAAGTCAGGGTTCGACCTCCGCGGGCCAGACCGGACACCACCAGATATCGTCGCAGAGTACCGGACCCCAAATGGCACGCCTCATCTCCCTAGCTCCGCCGCCCAAACGCGACGAAAAAGCTAAGGCCAGCACTAGACCGGAAATCGTTGATTTTCCAACATGGAAAAACATTGAGACCTATAGAAAATCGCCTTGAATGAAATAAAGGGTCCCGGAGCAAAAGGTTGTACGTGAAACATTTCTTAAATGCATTTTATTAACTCAAAATAATGTAAAAGTTTATGGTTCGACTTAGAAGTGGGTCAATATCCGTGTTTGGTATTTTTTCTGGTAAAGTGGTTACTTCTCTTTCACGGTGTGCCTGAACCAACTTTAAATGCAAGGTCATAGCACCTCCAATTTTTTTATTTGCATTCGATTTAGGCACTCAAAAATAGTGTGGAAAATTTTTTGAGAAAAGTGTTTTTTATGGGTTAAAACTAAAAATTTTCAAAAAAACGTGATGCACTTTTATTTTTTTCACTTTATTTAACGAAATATGGTAAATAAATATAATATCAGTCCATATCAATACTGAGAAAAAATTTTTTTTAGTAAGTTAAGCTTTTAGTAAGTTACTTGGGTAATGAGGGTGTGTACTCGAAACTTTATATTTAGCCCAGGTCGTTTTAAAATCCGAATGGATAGATTCCATGGCTTGTTCACTGTAAAATCCAAGGCCTTTCTCAACTTTACAACAAAAATTAGGGACATGAAAAAAAAAACCGCGTGAACTTTAGGTGTAATTGAAATATCCAAATCACAGTAACTTCGCTCAAACTTAGATATACAATCTACGTATTTTGGGTGTAATATTGAAGAAAAACAAGAATCAATGACGGATTGAAAAGCCTTAAAGCACCTTACATATTTTAAACAACCAATGCTACATATTCCACGTAATAAGTCGATTTTTTCTCACAGCATTTTGCAAGAATTACCTGCGTACGCTGGACTCCCATGTACAAACTCGCGAGTAACATTACACATCCTAGCCCATTGGAGACTCTCATTTTCAAATTCCATCAGCATGTGTTTATACATTTTGTTCACAACCCCGAGCATCATATGTAATTCTGGCGGTGGAATTATTTCTAATATTTCTGTTCTAGCGTTTTCTGAGAAAATCATAGGAGTATTTGTACAATTTTTATACTTCTTCGCAGATGATGTTTTACTTCCACTCGTTTGCCACGCAAAAAAATTTTCCTTACAATTGCCAACAGTTCTGTATTCCCCGCACGTGTTTAATTCATCCTTTGATGCAGTACACCATGTGCAAGGAAAACTGCTGGCATGTGACATGATGCCCGTTAATACGTTGGCAACTTTGAAATCAGTTGTTATTGTCCCTTTTAAATCCTTCAATTTTAAGAGTGACCACATCAATAGAACATTTTCATATTTCTCTTGTGTATGTGCCACTATTCCAAGCAGTAGCAATTTCTTGACGCCAGAATCCTTAAACGTTTTTGCGACAACGCCTGCGGTATACTTCTGTCGACCTTCTACATTTGCAACTTCTGATTCATCCAAAGATTGCATCGAAAGGCAAACTTTCAAAAAACCTCCGCCACTATCTATTCCGAATTTCAAATGTATTTCATCAACTTCCCTTTTTTCTTTAACAAACTGAAATAATCCTTTTACATCATTGCAAAACCCCAAAGTTTCTGCAGTAGTTGCAGTATCGTTATTTTTAGTGTTAATCACATTACACTCTTTCATACTGAAATACAAATCAAGAGAATGGTTCAAAGTTTTTAATTTTTGTTTTAAATCTGGTTGAAATAATTTTCTGTCATTCGTAGCGACGCGAAGAGCTGCTGTAATACCATGTACTTGATTCGTTGAAAGCCCATAACTTGTTCCAATTTTTAAGACATCTTCAGCAGAAACACGCTTCCGTTTTTTGCTTTCTGATTGCTGTTCAGTCAAAGAAATTTTCAAAGGATTCCCATGTTTCTGAGATAAAGCGATTACAGTATTTCTATCTGATTTATTTTCCTCAACGTTTGTCGCTTTTTCATTTGAAATTACTTTAATCAAGTGACACACCAAGTGTTCTTTTTCTTTTAGGGGTATATCGTTTATAATATGATCTTTAAAATGTTCGTAATGGTTCGGTGTACAAGAAAAATGTGATTTTCCTACTACTAATTCTGAATGGCACTTTTTGCAGTATCTTGTTTTATTTCTTTCTTTCGCATCTGATGTATTTTTTACGAAATTGCTGTATCCTGGTGTTCTCACTAAGTTACATAAGTCGCATTCGCATAATTTACCTTCTTTCGATCTGGTTTCTTGATTTATTAATTTGAATGTAGAATAATCTGGTAATTTTATACTCACTTTAGTTTCATCACTTTTGACCGAAAGATAAATAAGGATTCTGCAGGCATTACAAACAACTACAGGGAGGCGATTATCTTCAGCATCATAGCTCACAATCTTTTGAATAAGATTTTTCAAATGATTACTAATCATGAACAATTGTTTCTTTTTTTAAGACAAAGAAGGCAAATTTTCGCACGGTTTTCATCATGAGTTCCAGCATGGTCTTTAGATTTTGCAGACATATTTTACGATTTTTTCACAACAACGCACTTGGTCAAAATATTCAAAAACACTAAACAACTGCAGACTGCGCGATGCACTATTGGCAAAGATATCTTGCCTACTAAGGGGTTGCAAAAATTATTTTCACGGAAATTTTTCTAGATATGTTTACATTAGGTAAGAGAATCCATCAATGTTTACATTCACATGTTGTTGTGTCTTGTGGTCGTGTTTACACAGGCATGTATGATGATAGGTATATTTCAAGACGTACTTCAAAGACTTTATTATATTTTAGGAATTTATTATATTTTTTATAAAGTTTTATTTTGAAAAGTTGAAATTTTAATGTCTTAAGATTCTTTTTTTAATTTTACAATGTTTTTCATCAATAAAATGCAGAAAAAAAATCAATTTATTAAATTTTTTGAAAAATTCTATTTTTCACCCTTAAAAAACATTTTTGTAAAAAACGGCTCGGGGGATTTGGCTCAAAATTGTTTTCCACACTATTTTGGAGCCCCGAAATCGAATCCTAAAAAATTGGATGTGCTATGACCTTGCATTTGAAGTTGGTTCAGGCACACCGTGCTTTGCTTAATCTTCTTACAATTCAATAAGAATAAGTGATAGTTCGAAAGTAGTCATCTTATTTTTTTCATAGATTAAAAAATAGGAACGGATTTGGTTCGGAGTTTGTTGCTTCTTTCCCCTATGAAATTCGCGTTTTGTCTCTTACGTCATTATGCCCCGAGAATCGGTTTAATATGGTTTATATTTTATTTTGATGATACATTATGCAAAAAAAAATACTGCAGAAAGAATGCCCTGGAACTTTTAGATGTATAATAAAATGTTTATATGGACATAAGTTAATATCGTTTATATTATATTTTGATGATACATTAGTTTACATTACATTTATATTACGTTGGACCCACACTAAAACTTGTGGTATCAAATTTTTGCAGCTGTTTTGATCTAGAATTTTAACTCAATATTTTAGAGGATCAATGAAAGTTAAGGAGAACAACTTCGACGCGTATTAGGATGAGTGTACAAAACAGAATGACATTTGACGATTTTCGAAAAACATTTCTTTTTGCCAAATTCAAGTTCTGCAAATCGATAATCGATCCTTGATCGAGACTTGCTGACATTTGTAAACAAACATCCACAACCTCAGTAATCATAAACTTAAAGAAACAGAGCTAATTAAATGATTTTTTTCAAAGTTTGGTTAACAATTTAATTTTAAACGATCATCAACAATTGATCATCATTCATGTAAGAGGTTTAATTAATTCTATAATGTGTTGAGTAGTTGAAATTTTATGACAGATAATTGATCTCGAAATTTAAATCAAGATGTTCATGAATATATGTAGGTATCAAAACGTTATATCCTCTTGATCCGTTTGCCGCATCAAATAGATACCTGGTAGTTTTGTGTGCCTAAGTTAATATGGTTTATATTTAATTTTGGTGATACATTATGCAAAAAAAAAATACCGCAGAAAGAATGCCCTGGGAAATTTATATGTATAATAAAATGTTTAGATAGACATAAGTTATTATCGTTTATATTATATTTTGATGATACATTGGTTTACATTACATTTATATTACTTCGGACCTAAGTTAATATGGTTTATATTATATTTTGGTGATACATTATGTTGAAAAATAAATAAAAAATACTGCAGAAAAAATTTTGTAAAGAATGTTTCTTTAGTTTTCGAGATCCACGTAACATCTCTTGACACTGGCAAAAAAAGGCTTAAGCGGTTATGAAACTTATCGTCTGAGAAATATTTTTATCACTTAAAGATTCGACGTAGCGAATCGTTTCCAAGTAGAATTATTATTATTATTATATTATATAATTATTATATTTCAAGTAGAGTTATTTTACTAAAGTGGTTATGAAACTTTTATGTTGTATATGTAAACTTCAAGCATTTATTTCCGAAAGCTGTTGCTCTATTTCACTCAATAATAGTGTATCTTCATTTACAATTTATTTTGAAACATCTCTCAGAAATGAAATATCATGATTTCCTTAAATTCCAGTGAGATTATAATGTGTATGGCTAACTCATTGTATACATAATTATGTAACTTAATTTCTTAGATAGTGAAAGACATCCGCTAGCGAGGCTCACGGCCTAGAGAGCGATATGATGAATCAACAACTACTTCAATGTTTTGCACTTTTGGTACCTAGATTCTTCATTTCCTACTATTTTTAATTCTCTTGCAGGATTTTTAAATTTTTACTCATTACGAAGTATATTGTAAGTTATAAAAAATTAACTTATTAATTGTACAATTTTGATGATTTAAAATTGATATTGGAAAAACGACATAGATACGAAAAAAATGAGTAGACAAAAGTTTTCCAACCAAAAAAGGTCCAAAAATGTGTTTGAAGTAATTTTTTTGATAGGGCGCGATATTTTTGTTTTATTCGTGAAAATTAATGGCACAATTAAATTTTTGGGAAGACGACAGAGATACAAAAAATAAATTTGTTCATCCGAAAAAGATTAACGCATTTTTCATTAATCATTTCTCCATAGGGAGACCTGTTTTTGTTACAATCGTAAAAAATGACAGAGTATATAAAAAAATTAAATTTTTGGAAAAACGACACAGGTAAGAAAAAAATAAATACATAAAAGTCGGTCAACTAAAAAAGATTCTATAAATTTGTCATAAATAATTTTTTAATAGGGAGCTTACTTTTTGTTTTAATCGTAAAAAATGCATTAAACATAAACAAATTAAATTTTTGGAAAAATGACAATACTTAAGGAAAGTTAATCTGAATGACGTGGTGTTCGAATCCCACCGGAGCTAGAGAGAATTTTTTTCACAATTTTAAGTATCACTATTTCAAAAATATTGAAACGACCAGTAGACTAAAAAAAAATTTAACATCATAATTATTACGTATTACCCTGGTCAAAAACCTTAACATCAAAATTTAATTTATACTTAAGGAATAATTAAAAACAAAACCTATTCACCCACAAAAGATCTACGAATTTCTCATCAATTATTTTTGATAGGACGTGTAGTTTTTGATTCAATTGTAAAAAATAACATGAAAAGTTGAAAACAAATTTTTTTTGGAAAAAATGAATAAAGCTCAATAAAAATTATTGACCAAAATGATTCGCCTAAATTATATGTATGAAATTTCTTGAAACCACTTCACGCTAGGATGCGTATTTATGGTTCAAATCGTTCAAAATAACATTGAAAATAATAAAATTAAATTTATGGAGAAACAACACCAGTTGCAATAAAATATATGATAACAAAATTGTTTTTTTTTATAGGAAGCGCACTCTTTTTTAATTATAAAAACAAGAAAATAAAAATACGTCCGTTCCAATAAAAATGCATATTATGAATTGTGATAATATTACATAATAAAATTTATTGAAGTGAATTTATTCCAGAATTTAGAGTTGCTTCATGAAATCTAAAAAATTCTCAAATATTGCAAGGTTTTTCCCTCTTTCAGTTGAGGTATTCGAAGAAATTTCTCAATTGATTTTAAAGATGTGAAAGTAATTTCAGATCTTTCTCTTTTTTTTCTAAAAAAGTGCTGAATTGTTAGGGCTTTTTTGACAGATTCTAGGGATTAATTTGTTTTTTTGACTGCATTTCCTAATGAGATTTTAATCCTTTTTTCAAAAAAATTTACTCACAATAAATCAAGGACGTCACAGTATTTCAGAGATTTCTTTACCAATTTTCGAAATTATCTCGGAAAAATCCTTTTAAAGCACTCAATATTCCGAACGTTTAACTTAGGATGCGACGATACTGTAAACTAACTCGAAACACATGTCATCTATTGTCCTAAAAAAAAATCAGTCCTTCTCCAGTGTCTCAAGAAGTCAATCATCTTTTCAAGGATAGAAAGGAAACAAAATATTTGAAAAAATGAGTCTCTCTTTCATACCAAGCAGGAAAAAATTTTATATATATCTATATATAACTCTTTTTAAAAAAAAAAAAAAAAAAAAAAAAGTTATTGGTTCCTCGTATAGAGGTAGGCCGGGATTCGGCAGATTGGAACGTATTAACTCCTACCTAATACATACGCTGCTGACGGCTGGTAACCTTCTCAGCATAAATCACCAGGTGTTGGTGGGACTGACGCTACAACTAGACTCTCCACCGTACGACGAATCATTAGTTAACTTGGACATGATTTTCGCCTCGCAAAACAAATTTCGCGCATAAAGGTGATAGTTAGGTATACAATCTAAACATGAATAATACAAACAATAAAGTAGCTTCGGAATGGACTGAAACTTTGTTTGACGAAATGCATACACACTGTAAACGTAAAGTTCGAGTTTCAGGCGATGAATGGAGACTGGGTGTTTGGAACGCTAGATGAGTGAATGATCTCAAGGTAAGAGAACTACGAGAAACTATGCACGTAAGGAAGCTAGATATTTAATGTGTACCTGAGACGAAGAAAAAGGGTTGCGAAAGTAGATACATAGAAAATGGGGTGTTGGAAAGCGGTTTTGAAATATGGCCAGGAGTAGATAGTGAATCACATGATGGTCAAGGGGTCGGTTTAATTATGAATGAAAAGGCAAGACAGCATCTCAAAGATCAAGGATATGTATCGCCCAGATTGCTGTGGGTTAGAATGAAGGTAGGAATCAGAAGATTATTTATCATAGCGTGCTACGCCCCAGTTGACAGTGAGCCGCGAGAAGTCAAAGACGCCTTCTAGGACACTTTAAATGATACAATAAGTACTTGCAATCAAGGTGAAAGAATAATTCTGCTAGGAGATATGAACGGATGGGTCGGCGTCCAACGTCAGGATACAGATACAGAAAGGATGCTAGGTAATTTTGGGGATCCAACAAGAAAAAATTATAACGGGGAAAAATTAGTTAGCGTATGCTTAGAAAAGGGCCTATTTATTACCAATACTTGGTTTCGACATAAAATGATCCAAAAGTATACCTGGTGTAAAGGAAATAACCGCAGTGTAATTGACTTCGTTATTGCGGATGAAAGACTAAGAGAACTAGTCAAAGATACAAGAGTCATGAGGGGTTCCGAATGCAATACTGATCATTACCTTTTAGTCTCCAAAATAAACCTAGGACGGGGATGCAGAAGAAAGAGAACAAAAAAACGAAACAAACGCGAATAAAGATTGAAAATTTACAGAAATCGGAAGTGCGAATAGAGTTTCAAAATAAGTTAAGCGGAAGCAGAGATAGGGCAACTTGGGAAGCGCTTATTAGTAATTAAGGTATAGAGGGCGCGTGGACTTTTTTATGGGATATCATTGTTAAAACTGCAATTGAAGTGTGTGGTACGGCAGTGGTAGGAAGAAAGTCTGGTTATGCGTGGTGGAATGATGAAATTCAAGCATCCCAGCAAGAAAAGAAAAAAGTGCACTAGAGAACATTAAACATCATAGGTCTTAGCGATGAGGAGAGAAATAGACTCGAAAATGATTACAAAGACAAAAAGTGGAAAGTTAAACGACTAGTCAAGGAGAGTAAAGAAAAAAACAGAACAGAAGAAGAGAGGAAAATACAAAATAGCTTCAAAGGAGTTATGAAACTATTATTTAAACTGATAAAAGAAAGTAAAAGTACAGAGTTTATCAGCATGAGAAACAGCAAAGGTGAAATGCTATATGATATAGACGGGATAGTAGACGCTTTAAAAGACTCTTTTAAAGAATTATTAGGAGGTAAAGATATAGGGCAACAGAACTGCGACATAGAACATAATGCATTAGAAAATCCAATTGATAAAGTCTGTGTCACTGAGGTTAGAGATATAATTAAGAATTTAAAAAACGATAAGGCTGCTGGCGTAGACAGTATGAATGCTGAAATGCTTAAATACGGTGACGAGTACATACCTCACAGGTTGTGCGAGCTGATAAATTTATTTATCGAGATGGGAGAAGTCCCAGACGATTGGAGAGAAGCGATTATCATACCAATATACAAAAGAAAGGGTGATGAAAGCAACTACAGTAATTACAGAGGTATCAGCTTACTAACTACAGTAAGTAAAATATACTCAAAAATACTCATTCGTAGGGTAATGAAAACTATAGAAGAAAAGATATGGGAAGTCCAAAGTAGATTTATGCCAGAAGTCCTTAAAGAGTACGGAGTCAATGGATGTCTCCTACAAGAAATAAAATCAATATATACAGGTGGTAAAGCGAGTGTAAGAATAAATGGGAAACTGAGTGAATGATTCGATATTATGCAAGGCGTGAAACAATGATGCGTTATGTCCTCATGGCTATTTATCATATTTATGGATAAGTGTCTAAGAACTGCACTCTTCGACGAAGAAGGTGTAGATCTCGAAACAGTGAAGGTACGTGGGTTAGCTTTCGCAGATGAAAATATTATTATGGAAGAATCAATCGAGGACTTGCAAAGAATGTTGAATAAATTTAATACAAGCATGAAGAACATGAACATCAAAATTAACGTAAATAAAACAAAAATCATGGTGTTTGAGGTAAAGAATAAGAAAACAATGTGTAATATTGTCCTAAACGATGACAGAGTAGAACAAGTTGACAAGTTCGTATATCTGGGTAGCCTATTCACTAGCGACGGACAAATAGATGGGGAGTTAGATAGGCGCATAAATAAGGGTAAGCAGGTTATCGGTAGAGCAGGGTCCATGCTCAGAAATAAAAACATATCAAAAAAAGCTAAAATGGCCATAAATGATTCTATATTCGTACCGACTGTACTATACGGTAGCAAGACATGGACCTGTCAAGAGAAGGACAGGAGTCAAATTAACGCGATTGGCATGAAACCTCTACGCAAAATATGCGGAAAAACACTGATGGACAAAGTCTGGAACGAGATAATCCTGAAAGAATGTGGTGCAAAAGAGACAATAGTTGACATATGGGAAAGAAATCAGTTGAGATGGTTCGGTCATCTTGAAAGAATGAAATATGAACGACTGACCAAACAAGTGTATAAAGGTAAAGTAAATGGCAGAATGCCCAGAGGTAGACCACCAAAAGAATGGTTAGAATCTGTGAATGAGACACTAATGCGAAGAGACATAAGAAGCCATAGCAACACGAGAGCTTGCATGAAAGAATGCATGGACGTGAAGGAAGCTAGAGTAGTATGCCAGGACAGAAAAGTGTTGCGGCAAATAGTTTATAAACAGAGTGACAATAGGGTGTATGACGCATGAAACAAAGAACTTGGATACTAAATGGGCCCAAGATCTCTAGAGAGATTGATCAGCTACCTGGGTCGGAGGAATGTTGCGGAATGAACATGTCATTTAAATAAATAACACGAGAATTTCAGATCAATATAAAATATCTGTGCCTAACACCTATATACCTATCTACCTTCTACCTATATACCCACCTACACACTACTATTTTCCAACCGAGCAAGTCACGCCTACCCCGAAAGGGAAATGGCTTAATGGTATAATAATAATAATACATTTTTCAGGGAAGCTAAGAATAAAAATTGATGCGAAATAAAGGATAGACATCAGCGCAGTCATAAAAAATGAAATTTGTACGAGATACGTGATGAGAATGTGTTCGCTAAGGCCGAAGGAGCTTCAGCAAAAGAGAATTCACAATCACGAAATTAAAGATGTCGATGCTTGGACCTTTCATGTTGGAATCTCTATTGACAAATTTAGGTGAAGTACAAAGACCGAGCATGAAGATAAAAAACAAAATATTTCTGAATCAGCCTTCCCAGGCCAGATTACAAAAGGGCAGATATTTCGCTTGGTGAGAAAATTTGGTACTAAAACTATTTACAAAAAATTACTGCAAAAAGATCGATAAAATTGAAATTTGTGAACATGCGACTCAAGAATAATATAGAGTTAGATATGAAATTAAGATAAGATGTTTTATATTATATTTTATTGATACTATCCAGAATCAATTATATCTGCAACAGAAATTATTTTTAACAGTAAAAGTAAAAATTTTTTGTCAACTTTTTACTACTTTACACAACAATTATTATCAATTCGCAATCGTATCCATTGAGAAAATGAAACCTAAAAACGAGATTTTTCAAATGCAGACCAAGGTACAGCTTACAGGTCATTATCAAATTACCAAAAACTTTTTTTTTTAGGAAGATACAAAAAATCAGTTAATCGATTTCAAAGAAACTTTGCATCAATATGTATAGGGATAGTAATCCATAAGAATATTACACGGTTAGGCTTTCATTTAGATAAAGAAAAATTTAAACATTCAAAGTGTGTGACAGGTTCCGCAGAAAGGGCCTAGAGTCTGAAAATCATGTTTCCGAAAGAAATTTAGTATTCCCAACCATCGAAAACAGACTTATTACTACTAATACTATGCAGACATATTTGTGTCTTGTATGTATGTTCTTGAAGGGTGAATTTAATTGAAATCAAACAGGCCGTGCATGCGCATGTCACTAAATCTTTTCGGAAAAAAATGTGTTTTTCAACAGCTGCTTCAATATTTTGTACCTCAAAGGAGATCAAGGTTCTTCTTCGAGAAATTCTAATAGTTAATCAATCAACTTTGAAGAAGATTGGAAATTTAAAAAAAATTATTGACTAGTACATACTTCGTTTTATATTGCATGCGTCCTTCATCATTTTGCATTTGTTCACAGATTTCAAATTTTTTCTAATAATAAATGGCATGAAATACGAATAATCAAGAAGGACAAATGAGATAGTGGCTTACACTATATACACCATGAGTATGCAATGACCTACTTTGTATTTCGAAAAATCAGTGCTGTCGTTTCATCCACAACTGGCGCTCGTTTTTTACTCTATCCGCAAGTTCATTCTCCAGAATTCAGTAAAATTAAATTATTTATATTGAATATTATTTGAAGCAACTTGAATATACTTGAAATTTGATAAAAATCGAAACATTCACCGTGCATTTCCCTTTATTTGAAGGAAATGAGGGCTGTGATTGGTGTTCTTTGGTTCATCGTGGTGGTATTCCTTATTCCTATTGGTAAGTATAAAAATATTTATAATGTAAAATAACTTTTTAATTGAACTATATTTATTAATTTTTCCAAATTGTTCAGAATAAAATATCCGATTTTCTTCTAATTGTGCTCTTCAAGTCAAGTGCCATTTCAATACCTAATTAGTGAAACTCTAGTAATTTATTTAGAGAAAAGTGACCCACTAATTCTATTAACCAAAATAGTTACTAATTCTTTAGCACTCGGAGAAAAAGTTGTTTTGAAACAGAAGCGTCGTCCTCTTGCCTGTTTCGTTTTGAGCCACTTGAATATCATTTTGATATAAACAGAATTATTTTTCTGCAAGATTAGGTGAAGTTTATCGCAAAAGGATAATCTTTCCATCAACATATCCTTTTTGAGACAAATTAAATTCATTTTAACCTTAAATTTAAAAGGAAATTTCATTTATCGTAAGATGCATTCTTCTGACACAAGAATAAATTTCTCGGAATGAGTCGAAAACAACTAATTTCTTATAAAGCTATTGAAAATTTTACTCGAATTGTTACAGAAGCATACATTTGGTGTGAAGGTTTACTTCAGCTTAGAAAAGTGTTTTTAATTTTGGGGCGTCAATATTTTTTTCGAATCGTGACAATTTTCTTGAGCCCGTGTTTATGTTTATCGAAATTTACTAAGTTTGGAACAAATATTATTTCTGGTAAGTCTAGAGAAACAGGAAAGAGCGGCTTGGTTCTTCATATATTTCCGGCGTGCTTGAATAACTTTTTTTTTGTTTCTAACACTTTTTTTCAGATACAAAAAGTTTACACAGCAAAGTTGTTTTTCTTTACTCGTTTTTTGAAAGGCTCCTGTACTACTATTTGATATTTTCCACCTTTATATATGTGACACGATCTGAAGAAAGACCCCTAAGCGGTCAAACCTAAATTTTAGAGAAGAAGCAAGAGAAGTGGCGACGGGCCGATAGAACGACATAGAACGACAATATTTACACACTTGTACTGAATAAATTATTAATGATGGAATTTTTTTAACTATGCCATCTTAAAGAGCAAGTTTGAATCTATGTAAAACATTAAAAATCAGAAAATCGATTTTTGGCAGCTTAAAGGTCTTTCTTCAGATCGCGTCACGCATATACAGGGTGCCACAAAAGTCCAGGAACGGCTGAATATTTCATCAAGTAAGAAATTTTTCAGAGAGGTCAAAGTCATTCTTTAAGTAACTTCCTACGAGAAATTCAATGCTGACCTTCATTTTGATCTTGACGGTGACCTTCAAGGTCTTTTCAAGGTCAACTTTTTTTCTAAATGGAACCCTCCTTTTTTACATCGGCAATCGATGAAGCGGGAAATTTTACATTCAAATATGTACCCAGGTCATACATAGGGACATTGTAACTATGAAAAAGGATTTCCAATGTTTAAAAAATTTCCCTTGAAATGACCTTGAGGGTCATCGCCAAGGTCATGCTTAAGCAGACTACTCAATACGCCTTGTTAAAGTTAGTAACATCGCTCGTTACGGAAAAAATTTGAAGAGCTTCTATTCCCATTGGTATGCAGATCATGTTTAAGTTTAAATGACCTTGAAGTGACGTTCAAGGTTACAATGTACCTATGTATGACCTGGGTATATATTTAAACGTAAAATTTCTCGATCTATCGATTGCCGATGTAAAAAAGGAGGCTTCCATTTTAAAGAAAAGTTGACCTTGAAAAAGCCTTGAAGGTCATCGTCAAGATCAAAATGAAGGTCACCATTGGATTCCTCGTTGAAAGTTATTTCAAGAATGACCTTGACCTCCCTGAAAAATATCTTACTTGAAGAAATATTCAGCCACGCCGGGACTTTTGTGACACCAGGTAGTTCTATCAGGGTGGTCCAAAAATGCACTGGATTTTTTTTTAATTTTCATGAATATCGCCCAAAAATTTGTTTGGATAGACAAAACAATACGTTTTAGCGCTGATTATACATAAATACTACTTTATACTAATAATTAGAGATTTTCATACATTGATATAAACAATTTATTATTATTTTAGCAAATGTCTGTTAGAATAGTGTTAGAAAGTTGCGATTTTTTCCGAAACATTCTAGTTTTTGTACTCTTCAGTTAAAGCAAAAAGTTATCTGAAACTCAAATTTTTAAAAATCACTCAAAAAATATGAGCATATAGAGCTTGATAAAGAAAACAATTTTTGTGTTGAAATTAATACATTTTTGTCAGAACTATTCTTTCTGACTAAAGGGGTCTCAAATCGTTAAGAACTGACAAAAATTGGATAAGTCCAAAATTACATGAACCTAAGACATTTCATCCTAAATGATGAGAATTTAAGAGTCAAAAATTCAAATTTTGAGCCAAACGACGCAGAATATGGAAAAACAGTCTCAGGAATTAGTTATAGTTTTTGAAAGGCCCTAAAAAAATTTTTGAAACTAGTTTTAGACAGGTTTTATAGTAATAATTAATTTATTTTCAATGTTATTTTGTACGATTTGAACAAGAATTACGCATTCTACCAAAACATAATTAATAAGAGCTTTGTAGATCTTTTTTGGTTGAAGCTTATTATTTTTTTTTACCTTGTGTCGGTTTTTACAATCTTTCAACAATTTTTGTCTATTTATATTTTTTCGTAGATTGTCTCGTTTGTCCAAAATATTTAATTTCTTATTTTGTTTTTATGAATAAAACAAAAACCTCTCGTTTCATTAAAAATTATTCGTAACAAATTAATAGATCTTCTTTGGATGAACAAGTCAATTCGATCAATTTTTTTTCGTACCTTGCGTCGTTTTTCCAAAAATTTAATTTTTCGTTAATGTTATTATTCACGATTATATTAACAACTACCTATCCAATCAAAAAACGATCAATAACAAAATATGTAGCCCTTCTTTCCGTGACCAAATTTTGTCCATTAATTTTTTTCTTAGCTTATGCAGTTTGTCGAAAAGTCCATTTTTTAACGTGGTGTTTTATGAATAAAGCAAAAACTACGTATCCTATCAAAGAGTAATTATTAAGAAATTTGATCTTTTTTGGGTGCACAATTTTTGTCTCTTTATATTTTTTCGTATCTTGCATGGATTGACCGAAAAATTAAATTTTTTATTTTTTTTATTTCTTTTTGCGATCAAAATTTGAATTTTAGATTTTTTCAGGAAATTCAAAAAGTTGTTATGATAATCTTGTAAGGCTTCCAAAAATCAACGTCTTCTTTATCTTGACTTTTTCTCATATCGTGCGTTGTTCAGCTGAACATTTTTATTTTTATTCGATTTTTTGAATTTTGAAAATGCTATATCTCTGATAATTTTCTTCTTATGGAAAAAAATCGTGTAGAGAAAATGTGCGACTCTTGGAGTACTATGAAAAGCCTCACAAAGAATTCTTGAAACTTGAAAAAAAAGATCTTAAAAATTTCCGAAATGCTCTATTTTTTAAAATTTGTATCCAAAATAGCTGGCTAACGAAATTCGCCTTCAGCTTCTGACACTAAAAGAGTGTACGAAAGGCCAATCTGATAGATTATATTTTCAAAAGTAATCTTGCTCACAGACAGACATACAGATAGACATGAACATTCGTAAAAACCTGTTTTTCGGGTTCAGAGGGACTCAAAACGTGAACATTTGACAAAAACTGGGGGCATATACTAATATATCAAATAATAAATATTGATTTTTTTCTAATTTCAAGTAGCATTTCATAAATCCTAAATTACTTTCGTGACAGATTTCAAATTTTCAAATAATCAATGCAAGCGAGTCTTGTAATTCTCGATAATAGTCTAGGGAGAAAAGTTTTGCTTTAGTATAAATAATTTAGGTATGAAACTAAATTCAGTTCACCATCGATTGCAGGAAAGTTGTGAATATTTTTAATTCGGCTCAAAATAATACTTATGAATTCCTAAAGTGAAAAATAGTACGCTGATGTTGCACAAAGTTTCAAGATTAGGAGATTTTTTTTATATTTGTCTCTTATATTTGTCTTATATTAGTATGATGGACAATTTTCAAGATTTGCAAATTTTTTGTTGTGCTGCAAATAAGTGAATTTGAAGGCGAATGCCTCCCGGAACATTATCTTTAATTCAATTTACTATAGTTTCCGATTATTACCTACTTCCAACATGGCGAAGATATAAGAAATTTTTTGCACTATGAATTTCATAGTCACAACTGCTGCCTTTTATAACTTCAGATTTTTCACTACTTAATCTGCTGGAGCCATATGAAATTCTGAATTATGTAAAAATAATAAATTATTTACGTAAGATTGTTTACCGACATCTTCTTGGACAGATTTTAAATTGTTGTCCTTTAATGTAAGAATTACATTTCTTTGTAAAGTAAAAATTATGATTCGGTACATTATTTCATTAGTTAATACAATAATTCATTTTCTACTTATTATTTCTTTTGCAGAATCAATGTTCAAGTTTTGGAAAAAAAACTCACCACCGCCATCACCTGCACTTCAAATAACACACGCTACGCCCCAAAATCATCCGAAACTTTCTGCTCGTAATTATCTTTCTTCGTTTGCAAGATCTGATCATCAAGTATTTAGTTTAAAAAGAGGTCTCGTGGAAGTTGGAATAATGAAGACAACAAATAATGTCGAGTACGTCATTGGATATATCGAAGAAGTGAAACGTGGAACAAGAGAGTTGTGTCCATTCGTTTACGCGATAATAAAGGAGGGGGTATGGGATACTATAAGAATTAAAATACGCGTAGAGGGCTTATATGCCTACAAGTATGTTATAATACCCGACGGTGATGCTCTGGATCATTATTTCTACCAGAAATACGATGAAAACCACGTTCACATTTTCGTATATGAGGGAACTGGCGCTATTCCCCTTGAACCGGAGGTTAAGCCGGTCGCTCCAGGTAAGACTCCGTCAAGTCAGGCTTCGACTTCCGCGGGCCACACTGGACTTCACCAGATATCGTCGCAGAGTACCGGACCCCCAATGGCACGTCTCATCTCCCTAGCTCCGCCGCCCAAACGCGACGAAAAAGCTAAGGCCAGCACTAGACCGGAAGTCGTTGATTTTGGAACATGGAAAAACGTTGAGTCCTATCGAAAATCGCCTTGAATGAAATAAAGGGTCGCGGAGCCAAAGAGTGTGAGTGAAACATTTCTTAAGGAGGTACGGTCGCGCATACCATCTGAAAAAAGTTAGTTCTAAGTCCATGTCGGAATATAATACTGTTTGAGTGATATAAGTTTTATTAACCCTTAAATGTATAATATGAAGCTTATTTACGTCGAAGAATGTCAAAAAATTGATTTTTTCGCCGGTATAATATTCTATTAATTTACTTCCTGTCAAACCTAAGAGACAGTTTTTGGCTATGATTGTACACTACACATAGAGAAGTTGTCTACAGACGAGTACACACCAACTCCTCAAGATCTGAGCGTGGACGCGGCAACGTCGCAATTTTCATGGTATCTGCTTTGACAGTTGTGCTCTTTGACTGTAAATGAAAACGTGACATTTGTTGACAATGACAGATTAATTCGTAGTTAAAGGTAAATTTATGAGGAAGAAAGTTTTTCATGAAAGATTGAAAGCCTGGCGCATGCGCTAGACCCGCTAGGCGCTCTAACAGCGTTGTTGGATGGCTACCTCGTGCTTGTTTGGTGTTTCGAAAAGCTAAAAATTCTCAAACATTGCATACCTCCCATTCTCAAACTGAGAGAAAAAAAATTCTGAAATTTTTTCAAAATCTTCATGAAACCCCCTTTTAACTTATATTAGTTTTTGAAAAAAAATGGTTAGAATATTTTACGAGTTAGAGTTAGAAATGTAACATTTTCCTATGCTTGGGATAGGCTTTACGTGTATCAGGGTTCAACTTTGATCTTAATTATCGCAGCTTAGGAGAAGACAATATTTTTTAAATTTCGCAAACGTTTAGATAACATTCTAAAGAACCTATAGTCAAAGTTCAAACAAATCTGTAAGGAGACTGTGTTCGCGACCGTTCCTCCTTAAATGCAATTCGCTGCCCATCAATGATGTAGCATCATGGCCAACTATATAACCTATCGTAAAGTTCCTGAAAATTAATTTAATTTATAATTAATTGAACAAAATTATCGTACGATTTCGTAAAATTACAATATATACCATGTATCTATATTTTTGAGCATGGTCATAATTTTAATTTCTGAATCTGTAACTGTATTTGTATAAAATCTTATTCACGCGATCGCACATAATGAAATAAGGGGTCCCGGGGCATATAGGCGTGAGTGAAAAATTTCGGAAATGCGTTTTATTGGCTTAAAATAATATAAAAGATTTTGGTTTGGTTCGACTTAGAAGTGGGTCAAAATCCGTCTTTGGTGTTCTTTTCTGTAGAGTGATTACTTGTCTTTGCTTGTTCTTTTTACAGTCCAATAAGGATAAGGTGGTTGCTTGTTTCAGGATGTTTTCTCTATGATTTTATCGAGCTACGTAAGAGCTCAAAAGTGCTTTCACACTCAAAAGAAAAAATTAATTGCGATTAATTATAGATAGTGTTTTGTGTCCCCTATGAAATTCGAGTTTTGTCTCTTACGCCCTTATGCCCCGGGAATCTTTACATGTATAACAAAATGTTTAGATAGACTTAAGTTGATATGTTTTATATTATATTTTGATGATACATTAGTTTAAATGATATTTATATTACATTGGACCTAAGTTAATATGGTTTATATTATATTTTGGTGATACATTATGTAAAAAAAAGTAAAAAATACTGCAGAAAAAACTTTGTGAAAAATGTTTCTTTAGTTTTCTAAATCCACATGACATCTCTCAATACTTCCGAAAAAAGGTTTATGCGGTTATGAAACTCATGGTCTGAGAAACATTTTCAGAACGTCAAGATTCGACCCTTAAAGTGTTAATCACCAATCAATTTAACATGAAATTCTTTGGATTAACTAACTTAAAAATAATTATTTGACGAACACTATTTTACAAATATATTTAAATCTGCAGTGAGTTAATGCAGAAATTTACAAAGAATAAAAAGTTAGGGCATTATTTATTCTAGTATACACTTCGAAAAAAATATGTAGAATAAATATAAATAAATAAAGTGAACTTGTACTAATTTATGTTGTATATGTTAACGTTAAGCAATTGTTTCCGAAAGCTGTTGCTCTATTTCACTCAATAATAGTGTATTTTCATTTGAACTTTATCTTAAAACTTCTCTCAGAGATGAATGTCATGATTTCCTTAAATTCCAGTGACATTCTCATGTTTACGTCTAACTCATTGTATACATAATTATGTAACTTTCTTTCTTAGACAGTGAAAGGCATCTGCCAGCGAGGTTCACGGCCAGGATAGAGATATGAAGAATCAGCAACTACTTCAATGTTTTGTACCTTAAAGTAGATCAAAGTTTCATTTTTAAAATTTCTAATAATGATCCGTGTATCTTTAAAAAATATTTGTAAACAAAATATTCTATTGACTACAAAATGAAAGGTTCAAATTACCTTATTTTATTAAATTTTTTTTAATATTCTTTTTTCCCACTATTTTAAATCTTTTTGCATGATTTTTACATTTTTACTTATCGCAAAGTTTATTTTATGTTATAAAAAATGAAGAACTTATTGATTGTATGATTTCGATGATTTAAAATTGAGTCTAAAGATTTTCAGATATTATCAACTGAATATTATTTCATTTCACTCTTAGGCAGTGTCTATGTGTATCGAAAAAATCCGGCTATTTGTACAGAAATTTCGGTGTCTGAACTTTAAATGATAAAACGATCTTCTGAGTATGGTAAAGTTCAATCGAAAAATTAACATAAATATTATTAATTTGAATTTAAAGCATTCACTAACACATTGGCATATTCTCCCTTGAGTCCCCTAAAGTTAACCTGACATTATTATTATTATCGATTAGCAATTCGAACTCGAAAGTTCATTGCCTTATCTACCCGAAACCGCCACGCATCTCTATCCTGTGCAACCTCCATCCAGTTTAAGCAATCATGTCCTAGTTCTTTTAGATCAACCCTTACATTTTTATCCAATCTGTTTCTTGGTCTCCCTAGAGGTCTCTTACCAGTCGGTTTCCCTCTTAAAACTTCCGCCACTTTTCTTTCATTGCCCATTCTTGCTACATGCCCCGCCCATCTTAGTTTACGCGCTTTCATTACTCTATTAATATTTGCTGACCCGTAGAGAGCATGCAGCTCATCATTATCCAGTTGTCTCCATTCACCATTCTCTTCGTCCCTCTTTGAACCATAGATTTTTTTAAGTACTTTATTTTCGAAAACCCTAAACCTATTCTCCTCTCCCTTCTTCAGCGCCCACGTTTCACACCCGTACATGACGACCGGCATTATTATCGTTTTGTAAATTCTTACTTTGATGTTTCTAGATAGCAATCGCGATTTAAGTAGTGTGTTTGCTGCAGAATAGCACCCATTGCCAGCGTGCAGCCGCGCGTTGATTTCCGTTTTAATGTTATTTTCACTAGTTATAATAGACCCGAGGTATTCAAACTCGTTTACCCTTTCGAATTTCATATTTCCGGCCATTAGATCCCCGCCTACATTACTTTGTTAGGATCAAGATTTCTGCATTTTTAGCTACGGTTTCTTTATCATCTCCTAGTAAGTCGAGATCATCCGCATACCCAAGGATTTGTTTTATCCCATTGAGGGTAGCACCAGTCGGATTCGCTTGTACTTGTCTGACCACGTATTCTAAAACTAAGTTGAAAAGGGTGCACGAAAGTGCTTCGCCCTGTTTCAGGCCATCACGGATCGAAAACTCTTCAGATAAACTTCCGTTCACACCTATTCTACCCCTACTGCCGCTGGAGAAAATTTCGATAAGTCTAACTAATTTTCTTCGTACACCCAAGAACTCTAGGATACAGTACATTCGTGCGCATATAATAGAGTCGTACGCTTTTTTGAAATCGATAAGTAGCTGATGTACTAATTTATTAAATTCCCATTTTTTTTCTAACAGTTGTCTAATTGTAAACATTTGATCTCTTGTAGATCGGTTTCGGCGGAATCCACACTGGTAATCCCCAATTATTTCCTCGGCAAAAGTAGTTAGTCTACTTAAGATTACATTGGACAGGATCTTATAGCACGAAGGCACAAGTGGAATTCTCGATAATTGTTACAGTTCGTTTTATCGCCTTTTTTGAAGGTGGGAATAATAATAGAGGTATTCCATTCCTCCGGCATGCGTTCTGTTTTCCAAACTGCGCGTATTGATTTACAAATTTACCTTGTGAGGCAAGGGCCTTCATTTTTTATCAGTTCTGACGGTAGGCCGTCGGTGCCCGCGGCTTTGTTATTTTTTAACTTCTTTATGGACATTTCTATTTCTACGTCAGTGAGATCATCAATTAGTAGATCGGCAGTGTAGATTTCACCGAGATTACCTTCAACGGGGGCTTCGCGTACATTTAATAGCTTATCGAAATAGTTTTTCCATAAATTCAGTCTCTCTGTCGCATCGGCTACTAGATTGCCATTTTCGTCCCTCATTACTTCCGTTCTACTTTGGAAGCCTTTCCTTATAAAATTGATTCCCCTGTAGATCTCACGCAGGTTCTTTTGTTTGTTATGCGTTTCTATTGCTAGTATTTTATTCTTTTCCCACTCCCTTTTCTTGGATCTATAAAGCCTATTTGTACTTTTACTAATCTCGAGGTACTTCTTATGTGTTTGATCGCACTTATTTTGTAAAATAATTAGTTTGGCCTTCCGACGTTTTTCAAACCAAAGTTTGCACTCTTTATCAAACCATGCTTTGCTCTTGGTTACTTTATTTAAATCTGTAGTAAGTTTCGTGGCCGTCTTTATCGTCTTTTTCATATTGCTCCACAGGGTTTCCGAGTCCTCCTCGTAATTATCGTTATCGTCTCTCTGTTCTTGGAGAGCGTCGAAACTATTAGAAATCTCAACATGATAATTTAATGTTTCTTTTGGTGTTTTAATCTTATCTATGTTGAAACGGAAGTTAACCTGACTTAAATTAAATAATATGAATATTCACTTAAAGCCATCCTAATTAACTTCTTTTATTCCGAACATAATGCGAAGGTATTATTTTTATGTGAAAACTATCGCAAATTTTTAAAAATCTATTAGGACCTCTTTAAATAATAATCTAAATAATCTTTTAAATCTTTCAAATAACTTTTTAAAGACTAATCGGATTAGATTGTGCTTCATCGCACATTTTCGGCGACCCAAAAATTAACACTAAGGGTACCGGACAGACCGGCCCCCCTCTAAAGTGATACATTGTGATGTTTTTTGTTTGTCCTAAATGATGAGAGATTAGAACAAGTTGACAAGTACGTATA
>CAKNYM010051059.1:0-51516 GCA_932195095.1 Andricus curvator
AAAAATATTACGTAAAATAATTCATCATTGTAGCCGTATTTTGTATTATTGTAAAAACCGATACGTTTGAAGCACCTTAAATGGATCACTTGGATCACTTCAGATTATTAGTGGATTTTTTATATTTTAAAATAGCCTGGTTGTTCCTATATTAATTGAAACTATAAATTTTTATTTTACATTGACCGGGGAATCTGAATTTTGTAGTCTCAATCATTTTCCATGAATTTTTTGTGCTTATTTTTTAATAAAATTTATTTTTTAAATCGAATTTCTTAAGAGTGCCATATTAGATTCTTAGCGTATTGTTTATGTTTTAAGGAGACCCTATTTAAACTAAATTTAAAAAGACATCGCGTTTACATGATTTGAGAAATCAGTTTTTTATACATATATATTTTTTTTTTTAATTTTTCAGATGATATATTATTTTTTAATTTTTTAATTAAGGATTATTATTTAGTTCAAAGCGAAAATGTTTTTCCAAAATAAATGACGGTTCAAAAAATTATGAACTAAATTTAGTTATTTTATAATATTATTGCCGATTTAAATTAAATGTCTCTTCAAAACAGATTATATTTTGCGACTCTCATTTACAATTTTACTATTTATGGATGATAGCCCAAGAGTTTACCATTTTGTAAAGTGAGATTTTCGAAATAAAAAAAACTTTCCAAACTGCAATAAAAAAATTGAAAATATGTACAGAACAGGTAAAAATATTGCAAAATATAAAAAAAAGTATTTAAAAGTTTTATTGTATTCCATCTTCAGCATTTAAAAAGATTGTCTCATTTTACTGTAAGATAAATTAATATGCAGGATGGCCTGACATTTTGTAAAAAATATCATTCAAAAATAGTGGTCAATATTTATTAATAATATTATTTTGAATTTTTAGTTTGAGCAACGAGGATGATAGGAATTTTTGCATATATTTGTATTTATTGTTTCTGAACAAAATCTTGTAAATTTTTCTAATTTTATCAAGTTGTGCTTTCATATAAGTACTTCACTGAAGATTTTTTAGAAAAAAATTATTATTCGTAGGATATGTGAAAAATGAATATAAATGTATTTGTGAAAACAAATTATTTACGTGAGTCAAAAATTGCAATATTATTGGAAGACACATTTATCTCGCTTGCAGTCCTTAATACGCTTCAAAAATAACTATAATTTTTCTTATATTTTATTCCTAACACTTATTCAGTTGAAAAATATTCTTCTTTTCACTGAAAATATTTTTCCTGGAAAATGAAAAATAAAATTAATTTCCTGAATTTCGCGAACGCTTGCTGTTTTTAATTTTTTATGAAAGAGGACTCTTAAGAATTTGAAAAAGTATATACTGAAACATCGAATCGGGTGAAACTAATAAATTTAATTCTATTTTTTTTTTAAATTGAAAAATCAGTATAGAGAAGTCATTAAAAGTAATTGGGACCACGAAATTCTGAGTTCCCGATCCATTCTTCATAAAAATGTACAGTTTCCATTAATTAATTGAAAACCAAGGCAAATCGTACAATTTATTATAAAAACCATCCATTTTTATTTACAGAAAATATTAACAATCGAAAAAAATTCAAAATGCAATAACTGCATAAAAGGAAAAAGAGCTGGAAACTAGTGAATTCGATCTCGGGTGTTTCAGCTTTGTCTTTATTTATAATTGTATTTCCTTCCTTATTGAGGGTAAATTAATGACTTTTTAAATTAGTTGAAATTAATAATGAAAATATTTAAAAATAAAATATTAGGGGCTGCTCTGATGCTCTGATCATAAAAATACAAAAAGTCAATCAGGGGAATCAATTCTCCTCAAATCAATGAGTCTTTTTTATTCTCAGATCAATTTTGTATTATTTTAATGAAACTACTAAAAAAAAAAGATTTTTCAAATACGATAAATGACTATAACTTCTTCAATTTAGAATAAAGAATTTTGAAATTATGGGTCAATCCATTCTTCTCGAGTCAAGGAACCTTATATATTATTGCATCAACTTTGAATTATGTAAATGAAAAAAGTTTCACCATAAAATACCCATTTTACCATTTTAACTTTATTTCATTAAACCTTTCCCAATTTAAAAATTTCTGATACAATGATCTGAACCAATTGTCCGTCTGTGTGTGTTATGATGTGTGTATGTGTGTGTGGATGTCACACTTTTTTGTGGACACGATAACTAGAAAACGGTTGCAGATAAAGTGATGAAATTTGGAGGGCTTATTTTCCTTACTAATATCTTGAAACTGACCAAAGGATTTCTAAAAATATTCATTGAATTTTTTTTAGCACTCAATAATATTTTAAAAATCGGTTTTTTAAAGTAAAACTTTTTTTATTAGTATAATTCAAAGTTGATGCAAGGATATTAAAGATTCCTTGTTTCGAGACGAATCGATTGAACTATAATATTTATACATTTGATTGAAGAGTAGGGAAGTTATGGTAATTTATATATTTTGAGAAACGGTTTTTTATAGTAAAACTTTTTTCATTCACATAATTCAGAGTGGATGCGAGAACAGAAAAGATGTGTTGATTCGAGTCGAATCGAATCGATTGACCTGTAATATTAATCCATTTTATTGAAGAGTAAGGAAGCTATGGTGATGCATAATATTTGAAAATACGGTTTTTATAGTAAAACTTTTTTCTTCAACATACTTCAAAGTTGATGCAAGAATATAAAAGATTCCTTTTTTTGAGACAATTCGATTAACCTATAATATTTATACATTTTATTGAAGAGTAGGGAAGTTATGGTAATTTATATATTTTGAAAAACGTTTTTTTTTGTAAAACTTTTTTCATTAACATAATTCAAAGTTGATGCAAAAACAAAAAAGATGTGTTGATTCAAGTCGAATCTATTGAACTATAATATAAATAAATTGTATTGAAGAATAAGTAAGCTATGATAATGCATTATATTTAAAAAAAAGGATTTTTATCATAAAAATTTTTTCTTCAACATACTTCAAAGTTGATGCAAGAATATAAAAGATTACTGGGTTCAAGACGAATCGATTGACCTACAATATTAATACATTTTATTAAAGAGTGGGGAAGTTATGGTAATTTATATATTTTTAAAATCGATTTTTATAGTAAAAATGTTCTCATTCTCATAATCTAAAGTTGACGCAAGAACAGAAAAGATGTGTTGATTCGAGACGAATCGATTGACCTATGTCCTATAATATTAATCCATTCTATTGAAGATTAAGGAAGCTATGGTAATGCATAATATTTGAAAATACGGTTGTTTATAGTAAAAAAATTTTCTTCAACATACTTCAAAGTTGATGCAAGGATATAAAATATTCCTTGATTCGAAACGAATCGATTGACCTATAATATTAATACATTTTATTAAAGAGTAGGGAAGTCATGGTAATTTATATATGTTGAGAATCGATTTTTTATAGTAAAACTTTTTTCATTAACATAATTCAAAGTTGATGCAAGAACAGAAAAGATGTGTTGATTCGAGTCGAATCAATTGACCTATAATATTATTAAATTCTGTTGAAGGGTAAGGAAGCTATGGTACTGCATAATATTTGAAAATACGGGTTTTTATAGTAAAACTTTTTTCGTTAACAGAATTCAAAGTTGATGCAAGAACATAAAAGATTCTTTGGTTTGAGACGAATTGATTGACCTACTATAATAATACATTTTATTAAAGAGTAGGGAAGTTATGGTAATTCACATATTTTGAAGATCGGTTTTTTATAGTAAAATTTTTTTCATTCTCATAAATTAAAGTTGATGCGAGAATAGAAAAGTTGTGTTGATTCGAAATAAATAGATTGACCTATAATATTAATACATTTTATTGAATAGTAAGGAAGCTATGGTAATGCTTAATATTTTAAAATACGGTTTTTTATAGTAAAACTTTCTTCTTCAACATACTGCAAATTTGATGCAAGAATATAAAAAATTCCTTGGTTCGAGACGAATCGATTGACCTACAATATTAATACATGTTATTAAAAAGTAGGGAAGTTATGAAAATGTATATATTTTAAAGATCGGTGTTTGATAGGAAAATTGTTTTCATTAACGTAATTCAAAGTTGATGCATTAACAGAAAAGATGTATTAATCCGAGATGAATAGTTTGACCTATAATATTAATACATTTTATTGAAAAGTAGGGAAGCTATGGTAATGCATAATATTTAAAAATATGTTTTTTTTATAGTTAAACTTTTTTCTTCAATATACTTCAAAGTTGATGCAACAATATAAAAGACTCCTTGGTTCGAGATGAATCGATTGATGATTGATATTAATAAATTTTATGAAAGAGTAGGGAATTTATGTAATGTATATATTTTGAAGATCGGTTCTTGATAGAAAAACTTTTTTCATTAACATAATTCAATGTTGATGCCAGAACAGAAAAGATGTGTTGATTCGAGACAAATCGATTGACCTATAATATTAATACATTGCAATGAAGAATAAGGAAGCTATGGTAATGCATAATATTTTAAAGTACGGTTTTTTATAGTAAAACTTTTTTCTTCAACATACTTCAAAGTTGATGCAAGGATATAAAAGATTTATTGGTTCGAGACGAATCGATTGGCCTACAATAATAATACATTTTATTAAAGAGTAGGGAAGTTATGGTAATTCATATATTTTGAAGATCGGTTTTTGGTAGTAAAACTTTTTTCATCAAAATAATTCAAAGTTGATGCAAGAACAGAAAAGATGTGTTGATTCAAGGCGAATCGATTGACCCATAGCATTTATACATTTTATTGAAGAGTAAAGAAGCTATGGTAATGCATAATATTGGAAAACATGGTTTTTTATAGTGAAACTTTTTTCACTAACATAATTCAAAATTGATGCAAGAACGGAAAAGATTCCTTGATTCGAGGAAAATCGATTTATCTATAATAATAATACACTTTATTGGAGATTAAGGAACTTATGCTCATTTATAATATTTGAGTCATCTGTTTCAACCGGAAACACTTTTTTCATCGACATAATTCAAAGTTGACGCATGAATAGAAAAGACTTTTTGGTCATAAATTTTCAAATAGAGTAATTCTGACAATTTTTGTAAAGGAATCATAAAGCTGGGAAATAGATAGGGTGCAACAGAACTTTTCCCTTCCCTTTTCCAGCTCGAAAAATTATCACTTCGAATACAAAATTTGATTTGTCTGATTTGGCTTTGTGTTAAAAATTTATTTTGTATTATTTTGTAGTTTCGCAATTTTTGTAAATTTCTATTTTTAAATTGATCAAAATGAAGACTTTGTTTGTCTATTATTCAAGAAAATAACTAATGCTTCCTCCACGAGGAAGCAAATACATTTGCTAACGGGAAGCAAACTGCTCGTGAAATAAGCACCATATAATTATAAATACAAATAAAGTGGAAACACTCGAGATCGAATTCACAGCTAGTTTGTAATATTATGAAGTCCAAAAAACATTAATGAATTGATTAGAATTGTATTAAAATATTGAGAATTGCTTAGAACATTTTTTAATTGAGAAACGTTTCATGAGACGGATTTTTTTTTTAATTGTAACCATTCCAAAGCTTCCTCCATGAGGAAGCAGAAGGTGTGAAGAATAATGAGATTTTCACTTATATGAACTTAATTTTCAGTTTTATTGACATATCTGATCTCAAAATGTCGTAAAAAGTTAATGTTAGTAAGTTCGAACAAGAGGATAGGAGTATCCGATAACTTAAAATTTTCATAGTAAGATTACGTGGGTTATAAACTCGAACTACTATCCTTCCTCGTAAAATTTTGCTTTCTTTATTACTTATGTTGAGTAGTAAACCCGAATCTTTCGTTTTACGGGGACGTACATGACAGCAGTTTCGTCTCGAGTTTCGTTATGTACTCCACACTCTTGAATTTTCACTCTTGTTAATCATAACTTTCGGATCCCTTGAGGATATATGCTATATACGAATAAAAGAGGATACACAAAACCTATGTATAAAATTACCATTCAAAAACAAAATTTGGTACAATTTTAAACAGTTGTCCATTTCAAAAAGTGTTTTCCAAAAAAAGTATGGAAATAATTTATAATTAGGGGAGACCGGGGCTAAGCGCGCACATTGTTTGCATCGTCACTTTTTAATAACAAAATTAAGTTATGAAAAAAGCACTGATAGAGCTTGAAGGAGTGATATTTGAACTACAATTTTACCCACAGATGCGATTGACTATGAGCGAAAGTTTAGTTGATATTTGATAAAATTGGCGCTAACATTAAAGACGTCCGAAAAACGCCTGGGGCTAACCGCGCACTCTATCATTTTCAGGCTTGGGGCTAAGCGCGCACCTTAGGATTTACCAAACAAATTTTTTTAGTTTAATAGAAACATTCAATTTCTCGCTCAAAATTGTATTGTATCTTCAACTTTTTTTTGCCCTAGGGCACAAAGGCCAATTTTCCGCCCGCCGCGTATGAACGATGCGATTTCAGCCTCCAGCGTATTTTTTTTTGTTAGCCAAAAAAATACCCAACATTGAACTATGCTCAGTATCCGAACGAATCGATTGCTGGATTTGTCGACAAACGCGTACCGTTCAGCTTTTTTTCTTCAAATGAAAGCTAATAAAATTTCGTATCGAACTGTCATGACCCATTTTTCAATTTTGGTCTATTTTTTGTTTATTTAATAACAAAACAAAACAAATTTGGTCTGTTTAAGTATACCAGTTCTAAAAAAATGCTTTGATTCAATCGAAAATACCTAGAAAACTGAAAGAAAGTATCCAAAAAAGATGTCCAATAGCAATGCAAATGTTAGAAAATTCATTGAATTTGTTATAAACAAATAAGTGAATGAAAATGGTTTCGTGGGGATTGGCGGCGATTCATCACTTGATTCGCACTAAATTTCAACAATTTATGGACAAGAAGAGTTTTTTAGTTGAATTAATGAAAGTTAATAAATAATTTGTTATTTTAAAAGCAACTTTTATAAACAAATATCCATATCAGGTATTTTTGATGGAATAAATATAGTTTTTTCTATGGAATCGATCATGTATTACTTGGAAATAAAACCTAAGTATGATATTTGGTCACCAAATAATTATGGTAAACAACAATTGTGTAAACAAATTTTTATAATTTTATGTATTTATAAACAAAATACAGATTTTCTCACGGAATTAACAGACAGTTATTTAGCAATGATTTCTTGCTACGAATCGATAACATTTAATAATTGTTTAACCAAACTTAATTAACAAATGCATTATTTGGCTATTTTTCAGCATTTAAACTTGTTTTTTTTTGTGTAATCAACTGTTGATAACACATTTTTGAACTTTTTTTGACAGTTCGATAAATATCCACTATTTTTATTTTTATTGACAATTTCATTAACTTAGTCATACACGGTATATAATATAAGATTTTTACAAGTATTTCACAGGTGGGTCTATTATTATTATTATTATTATATTATTATTATCTATACATAACAAGTTTAAGAAATCATTTTGTAAAGCCAGAAGGACTATTAGTACTGACTCCGATCATTTTATCGTAGTAGGTTATTTTTAAAATAAACCGATCAAATCCGTCAACCGAAAAAGAAAGTCAAGTAGTAATTAAGTTTCTTTAATAAATCAACAATTTTTATCAACTTATGGCAAAGAATTATCGCTAAGTAATTTTAATTATATTCCACAAGAAAAAAAAAATTTAGTTTACAAATGCATTAGCCGAGAAAAATTTGTTTACTACATTGTTAATAAGAATGAAAATAGTGGATCGTTATCGAAGTAAAAAAAAAAGTTCAAAAATGTGTTATTAACAGTTGATTAAGCAAAAAAAAAACAAGCTTAAATGCTAAAAAATAGCCAAATAATGCATTTTTTAATTAAATTTGGTTGAAATGTTATCGATTCATAGCCAAAAATCATTGCTAAATAACTGGCTGTTAATTCCGTGAAAAAAGCGGTATTTTATTTATAAATACATAAGATGATAACAATTTGTTTAAACAATTGTTGTTTACAATAATAAATTGTTCACTGTCATCGAAACGTTCTTACAAATTTAAAAGTTAGTTATTTACTGTTAATTGCATCGAAAAATTGTGTACCTCCAAAAATAGCCAAATAGTTCATTTGTTAATTAAGGTAGTTTAAACACTTATTAACTTTTATTTTGTGACCAAATATGATACAAAGTTTTTATTTCCAAGTAATATATGATCGATTCCATAGATAAAACTTTATTTACTTCATCAAAAATACCTGATATGGATATTTGTTTATGAAAATTGCTTTTGAAATAACAAATTATTTATTATTATTATATGCCGAAAAAAATGGCCATTTTTTCTATTTGACGTTCCTGGTGCTCGTCAATAACAGGAAAATTGTTGAAATCGCCCAAGTTTCATACAGTAACATTAATTGAAGATGTTCCAATATTATATATAATAAACAAAAAAAAATTTTATAAACAAATTATTTGTTGGAAGAATGTTTTCTACGATCATCCATAATACAACAATTTTCTCTTAAGTTTATAATTGTTTATTTTGTAAACAAAGTTAATAAGCAAATGCATAATTCAGGCATTTTTCGATAGAAAAATTTATTTTTTTCGATGTCAATTTTCTCTAATTAGGAACTTTATGATAATGTTAGAAAAATTCATAATTTTTTTATTCATGTTATGATTTTTTTTAAACAAATTTAATGAACCAATGCATTATTCGGGCACTTGTCGTCAGAAAAATTCGTTTTTTTTCAATGCCAGTCCTTTCATTTGGGAACCTCATGGCAATTTTAGCAAAATTCATAATAAGTTGATAAATTTCATGACTTTTTTAAACAAATTTAATAAACAAATTCATTATTGGGGCATCTATCTACGGAAAAATTCTGAGAAACTTAAATTGAAAGGACTGAGATTGAAAAAAGCCATTTTTTTCGGCGACAAATACCCAAATGTTATTATATATTTATTGAATTTGTTTAAAACATCATAGAATTTATCAACTAAGTATGAGTGATAATGAAATTATAATTAAGTTCCCAATTAAAAAGACTGACATCGAAAAAAAAATCCATCAACAGATGCCCGCATAATGAATTTGTTTATTAAATTTGTTTTTAAAAAAATATAAAATTTATCAACCAATTATGAATTTTGCTGAAATTATTATGAAGTTCCCAATTAAAAAGACTGACATAGAAAAAAAAAACGAATTTCGCCGTCCACAGATGCCCGAATAATGCATTTGTTTAAAAAAATCTTAAAATGTATCAACTAATCATGAATGTTGCTGAATTTATTATAAAGATCCTAATTAAAAAGTCTGACATCGAAAAAAAAGAATTTTTCTGTCGAATAATGTCTAATTAATGCATTTGTTTATCAAATTTGTTTAAAAAAAAACATACAATTGATCAAAAAATTATGAATTTTGCTGAAATTATCATGAAGTTCCTAATTAAAAAAGTTGACACCAAAAGAAACGAATTTTTCTGTCGACAAATGCCTGATTAATGCATTTGTTTATTAAATTTGTTTAAAGATGTCATAAAATTTATCAACTAATTATGAATGTTGCCATAAGGTTTCCAACTGGAAGGACTGGCATTGAAAAAAATCTAATTTTTTTGCAGACAAATGCCCGAATAATGCATTTTTTCACTAAATTTGTTTTAAAAAATCATAACATGAATCAACAAATTATGAATTTTGCTCAAATTATCATAAAGGTCCTAATTTAAAAAAGTGACATAGAAAAAAACGAATTTTTGTGTCGAAAAATGCCTGAATATTGAATTTTTTTATTAAATTTGTTTATAATATAAACAATTATAATCTTAAGAGAAAATTTTTGTATTATAATATTGTTTACATTCAAATTTCTTGCAATTCAACTTGAAAAAAACGTGAAATTATGGATAATCGTAGAAAAAATTCTTTCAACAAATAATTTGTTCATAAAAACTTTTTTGTTTATTATATATATATATATATATATATATATATATATATAATATATATTTATTATGTATTATATCACGCCTACCCTGAAAGGGAAATGGCTTAATGGTATACATACATATACATATAATATTGGAATATTTTCAACTAACGTTACTCTATGAAACTTGGGCGATTTCAACAATTTTCCTGTTATTGACGAGCACCAGGAACGGCAAATAGAAAAAATTGCCATTTCTTTGTCATATTTGTCTAGTTACAAAAAAAATTGAACCCTAATTTAAAAAACAGGCTCGACAACTCTCTTAGAAATCTTATCAGCTTTTTTTCAAATTTTTTTTGTCCAAAGCGGTCAATATTTGTGGGCTGTACATTATTTTGAACCAAAAAAGTCATTTTTTTCCTGCTGTGTGGCGGTACTTAAATAAATAAAATAAATTACGATGAAAACTTACAAGGAGAGGTCGCGAGATGTGCGTCGCCGATTCAACTGGGGCTTTACGGGGTGTAAGTACATCAAAATCAATTAGGTGCGTATTTTTTCTTTTGATCCAATGGGCCTTATTTTCCGAGATATCGAGGTTTAAATATTTACGCTTGAGCGCTAGACGCGCCACTGCAGAGCTCGGTCCCCGGACACCGCCCGCACTGGCGGCGCGGGCGAGTCGAGCGCTCAAGCGTTAATACTAAAACTTCGATATCTCGGAAACTAAGGGCCATTGGATCAAAAGAAAAAATAGGCACTTAATGGATTTTCATGTACTTCCACCCTGTGAAGCCTCAGTCGAATCAGCGACGCACATCTCGCGACCTCTCCTTGTTAGAGAATAAGTTACAGAGTTCGTCTCTTACTTAGGAAATTGGATTTTTGAAAATTGCTTGAAACTTACACAAAATATCAGGAAAAATCACCGAAAATTGATTAAGTTCTATAATTAAATATTCTGTAAATTTGATGATTCAAATTTGAAATTTCTTCAATTTGGCAGATTTAGAATTGAAAACTTTAGCTTTTTTCAAAATCATCCCAATTTAAGAATTTTCAATGATGCAATTTCAATTATTTCTAAACTTCTGACTTCTGGCGAAATTTTGAAAATTTTTAGATAACCATCAGTTTTCCGGAAAGGGGTTTATGTCATGGAAAGTTCTTCAAAAATCAGTTACACCTTGTGATGAAATTAGTTGTTCGCATTATTATTGTTAGCGTAATAATAATTTTTTCTCCTCTTTAGCATCAATATTTCTTACAATTATTAATATTTTCCCGAAGAAAAAAAAATAATCTTCTTCATACTAAATTTTGATTTTATTGGAACAGAATAATTTTTTTGCGGCAAAGATTTTTCATTCTTATTCAGCGACCCGATATCTCAGTAGCTAGTTTTTATTTTCGTTAAAAATTGAAAATTGGATTTACTCAGAATTGGCTAACTTTTTTTAGATAAAATGAGTTTGATACGCACTCAGAGACTCATTATGCCAGAAGAAAATCTTTATTTTTTATCTAAACTGAAGATTATAATTTTTATCGCAATCCGCAGCCGAGCCTGCTCATAATTGAGGCCAGTGTCACCTTCAACTTGATAACGTCCACATCCGTTTCCTCGAAACTAGATCACTTTTTCTAATCAAACTTTTTTGGCCTCAGTTCAACAACATTTCATCTCAGAAGCGGACTTTTATTTTATCCTAAAATGGTAATTTTGATTTTACAGAATATTTTTTCGCTTTTCGAAAAAATTCCGATTTTCTTGGTTATCTAGTTCTGCACTGCCACCCTTCATTTGCAGTCTAATATAGCCAATATATTGTTATATTTCTGTATGGAGAATTTATTTGAAAAATTTATTTTTTATTTTTCAGCAGGGTCCCGGTGGTGGGTCATCGGGATCCTTGGCTTCCGTTCGTCCGGCGCTCAAAATGAGCCTAAAGAGGATTCTACCGATGTGGTACTTCCTCCTGCTCGTGGAGTGCTCCCAAGTTCACAGGAACAACAGCGACGAAGACGGTTCAAAATTAATTCGAATCGTCGGCGACGTCATTTTTGGCGGAATTTTTCCCATGCATGAGCATCGAGTAAGTCGCATGAAATAATTTTTATTTAGTGGGACAAAAAAAGTTTTTCTGGACAAATTAGTCTAGAACTTACAATTTTGATCCGATTTAAGCTTTTTTTTTTAATTACAAATTTTAATACAAAATTAAAATTTCCAATAAAGCTATTAATTTTTTTAAATTATTCATTTTTAAGGTGATATAAATTGATTTTTCAAAGATTCATGAGAAAATTTAGAACTATGCTTGAAAATTTTAGATGTTTCAAAAAAGAATGTGAAAAATGTTGAAGAATTTGCTTTATTTGCAGGATTTCACAAAATTTGGAAATAACTCGCGTCAGTTTAAAAGATATTGAGGAATTTTAAAAGTTTAAAAGAAATTTAAAAACATTTTATAAATTTTCAAAAAACTTTTCAAATTTTTATATATTTCAATTCTTTTTAAAATTTGTAGAATTTCTAAGTTTCTTTTTGAATAATTTGCACTTCTCCTATTTTTTTATCTGCATAATTAAGCTAAATTTTTTTTTTTGTGAATGAAACCTAAATCATAACAAAAATTTCCAGAAATCTTATTTTCGATACTGGTCATTTTGTTTGATTAGGGCTGTGACCAATTTGAAGGGGTAGCAACTCCCGCTAAAAAAATTGGTAATTAGTTTTTTAACAGTTGAGGGGGGGGAGGTCAGTGCAAGTAATATTTGAGATTTCGCACTCTTTCTATTATTCCCTTATTTCCCCTTTTACAAAGAATTCTATTTTTCTCCCTTTTTTTAATTCTTCATTTTCTCCCTATTTTGAAGATTTTTTCGTTTCCCGCTTAAATGCGAACTGAATTAATAGAACCCAATAAAAAAATCCAACTTTTTTGGGTAAAAATTCATTCCTTTTGGTAAAAAGTCTACTATTATATTTTTTGTTTGGAATTCATCTTGTTTGCTTCAAAATTCTACTATTTAAATAAAAATTTGATTATTTTGATAAAAATTCGTCTTTTATGGTAGAACATTAATTTTCTGGGTCAAAAATCATATTTTTGGTTGAAAATGCAACTATTTGGTTGAACTATTTTGTTGAATTTTCTTTGCAGATTCATAATTTTACTTGAAAATTAATCTTCTTGATTTAAAATTTAACTATTTTGTTGAAAAGTATTTCTTTTTTGTATACAATTCATTTTTTTAACTGCAAATGTGACTTTTACATTTTTTCCTAAAAATTTATTTTTTTCAAATTGAAAATTGATCCTTTATAGTTTAAAATTTCACTTTTTGGTTGAAAATTCATTATTTTTTGGTAGAAAATTAATCTTCTCGGTAAAAAATTAATCCTTTTTAATTCAAAATTCAACAATTTGGTTGAAAATTAAACTATAATACATATTTGATTGAAAATATTTTGGGGTAGAAAATTCAACACTGTTTTGTGGATTATTCGTCTTTTTTTTTAAATTCAACAACTGGGTTGAACATTGATGTATTTTGTTGAAACTTCGTTTTCTTTGGTTGAAAAATTATTATTTATCTAAAAATTTAACTATACTATTTTTGGTTGGAAATTAATTTTTTTTAATTGAAAATTCAAACTGGTTGAACGTATTTTCGGGTTAAAAATGTAACTCTCTTGTAAATAATTCGTCTTTTTGGCTTCAAAATTCAAAAACTTGGTTGGAAAATCAAGTATTTTGTTAAAGCTTTGTTTTTTGGTTAGAAATTAGTTTTTTATCTGAAAATTGAACTATTCCATTTTTTGGTAGAAAATTAATCTTCTTGGTAACAAATTAATCCTTTTTAATTAAAAATTCAATGATTTGGCAGAAAATTAAACTACATATTTGATTGAAAATATTTTCGGGTCGAAAATTCAACACTGTTTTGTGGATAATTTGTCTTTTTGGTTTCAAAATTCAACAACTGGGTTGAACATTGATGTATTTCGTTAAAACTTCGTTTTCTTTGTTTAAAAAATTATTATTTATCTGAAAATTTAACTATTCCATTTTTGGTTGGAAATCAATTTTTCCAAATTGAAAATTCATCTTTTTGATATAAAAATTAATCTTCTTAGGTAAAAATTAATCCTTTTTGGTTCAAAACTCAACATTTTGCTAGAAAATTAAACTGGTTGAACGTATTTTCGGGTTAAAAATGTAACTCTTTTGTAGATAATTCGTCTTTTTGCTTCAAAATTGAAAGACTTGGTTGAAAAATCAAGTATTTTGTTAAAGCTTTGTTTTTTTGGTTAGAAATCAGTTTTTTATCTAAAAATGTAACTATTCCATTTTTGGTAGAAAATTGATCGTTTATAATTCGAAAATTTAACTAATTTGTTGAAAATTCGTCTTGTTTAGTGGAATTCAACTTTTTGAAAATTCGTTACTTTTGATGAATTATACAAACTGAAAATTTAACGTTTTGAATGAAAATTAACTTTCTTGTTGAAACTTCATCTTTTCGGGTTTAAGAGTCTGTTTTTCTGAAAAATCTACTTTTTAGCTGGAAAACTGAACTATTTTGTTTAAAATTCCTCTTTTGGGTAAAAAATTAATCTTTTTTGATGAAATTCTTTATTTGATTGACGATTCAACTATTTTATTGAAATTTTTTTTTTTTTCGTTGAACTCGACTAGTTAAAAATGATTTTTTTTGTGTTAAAAATTAATTTTTTCGAATAAAAATATAACTATTTAATTTGTGGTTAAAAGCTTATGTTTTATTTGAAAATTGAATCATTTGGTTGAAAACTAATCTATTTTGTCGAAAATGCATATTTTGGTAGAATATTTTTCTTTGTAGGTTAAAATTTCTTTTTTTTTTGTTTGTTAAAAGTTTATTCATTTTGTTGAAAATTAAACTATTTCATCAGGGTCATCTGTTTCGGTCAAAAATTGAACAATTTTTTAAAAATTTGTCCTTTTGGATTGAAAATGCAACTGTTTTTGGTTGAATTTTGATCTTCTTTGTTTGAAAATTCGACCAGTTGGTTGAAGATTCAACTATTTGGTTTAAAATTCAATTATTTTTAAGAATATTAATTATTTTGTTGAGAACTCAAATATGACAATAAAGGGGGTAGTGTAAGCCAAAACTACGGTGTGGTAGCAAAATGTTAAGAACAGAGTTATTTTTCAATATTAAAATATGATTTGTAATACAAAATTTCGATTAGTAATTTCAGTACATGGAGGAATCCTTTGCTTATGATACTTTATCAACGAAAAATAATTTTGAGTTTTATAAATAATTTTATAAACAGATTCATAACTTGACAGCTTGTCAAAAAGTGGATGCTGTTTTTTATTACAAAATCGACTGCCACTGATTTAGAACGGACGTTTATTTATCTGGAGCTTTGTCAATAGGATCGTTTATTCAAAAAAGTTAGTCAAAGTAGGCGACATGCGCCTATACAAAAGAGTTTCATAGCCTGTTAAGTCATTCAAATCACTCCCTCCCTTTCTCCTTTTCACCTTCCTTTGTCACTAATCTTATCTGCAATCTCGCCTCGAATCTCGTTTTGAATTTCGTCTCAAATCTCATCTCGAGTCTTGTCTCGAATCCCATCTCGAATCTCGTCTCGAAACTGGAACCTCGTCTCGAACCTCGTCTCGAACCTCTTCTCGAATTGTGTCTTGAATTTTGTTTTGCACCTCGATTTTCCTCTCGAGTCTTGTGAAAAAAATACGACAGACCGACACTCGACGGAAACTAAGAGGGACTGTACTCGGGGTTGCAAAACCCTGAAAAAATGTCAACTTTGTTGTTAAATAAAAAATAATTGGCCTTTATGTAATAAAAATGAGTGAGGTACCATAATAATAATTAGAATTAAAGTAGTTATCAAAGTAAATCATTGCACTAACCCCTTCTGTTCAAAAACACTTATATTTATAAATATTCTACCATTCGTATTTGGCTTTATTTTTACTACTTTTATTACTTTTAATTAAAAAAAAAATTAAAACCCATGTACTTATCGGAAGAATTTTTTCACACTTTAGCATCCTTTTTTTCATTTCACATAATTATCACGATTTTCTTGAACACATTTTTTGTATGATATTTGTCTTATTCTTAAGATTTCCACAGAATTTTTTTTTTGATTGTACTTCATAATTAAAAAATTATTTATTGAGATTGAAAGAGCCCAGGTAATACACTGATATGGAAATCACGTCATAATCAGGGAATGAAGCTGATGCAAAATATCATTAGCTAGATTTACTTTGTGTCGCAGGAAGCAATTTCTTTGGAGAAAAAGTTATGCACTTCAAAAGTAATAAATTTTTATTGCTGCGATTCAAGTTGTCTAGTCTAAAATTTTTATTTCAGAAATACATGAGGAGAAATAAATATCTCTTATTTCTTTAGAAAATTGCAATATTTAACCTTCTTCCTCGTACGTATACCATGTTTTTTTAAACTTGTTCGACGTCTAACTTAAGGCGCTTCAAACGAGTCTCAGTTTCGCTTGATCCACTATACGTATAAAAGGATGAATTGTTGAACTTAACATTTTTACCACATAATCTAAAGGCAATTATACTGGTTTGGACAAAGAGCTTTTTCCGAAAAATGTTCTTGTTTTTTAGTTATAATTGAAACTGGAGTGTTTTGTGTGCCTTGAACCGGCAACACTCTAACTATTGTGTACGCTGGGCAGCCAGTGCTGCCAGTTTCAGGCACAAAAACACACTCCATCTTCAATTACAAAAAAAAACAAGAACATTTTCCGGAAAAAGCTCTCTGTCTGAACCAGTATAATTGCCTTTAGATTATGTGGTAAAAATATTAGGCTCAACAATTCATCCTTTCAGACGTATAGTGGATCAAGCGAAATCGAGATTCGTTTAAAGCGCCTTAAGCCAAAAGTGATAGTAACAATATCCAACTTCAAATCAGGACATTATTCAAATCATCCACGAGATAATGGAATTTAATTTTTAATAAACACATCTCCAACTTTTTATAAAGCCTAGTATTTGTAATTTTATATTTTGCAACAGAAAATTAATAATATTACCCTGACCTAAGCGGTTCAGAGTTTGTGTTACATGGGAGGTTTTCATGGCTGTAAAAACTAGACTAGATAATGTGCTACATATCACAGAAAATCTAGCAAACGGTTTTATGGATGGTAGTCTTCCTTTTATGGCGGTCATAAAATTCTGTCAACTTTCAACTTGAAGAGCATCCTTTTTTACATACTTCTCAGGTCAGATAAATTTAATTCAAGTGCTGCCTATTACCTTCAATTTTTTTCGTCTTTTAGAATATACAAGGAGAAAATTTGGTCAGGAAACTTTACCAAACTTTCGAGTAGAATTAGGATATGTGTACCAACAGGAGAATGTTTGACATTATTTTAAGAATTTGTGACGTGCAAATTGTTAAAGAATACATGTCAAATCGAAATTGATTTTGGATATGTTATTATTTCCTCCATATTGTATGAAAGTTTATCCACTGTGGAAGAGATTTGCATTTTAGCTACGTTAGAGTTTATTCGACAGTTCAGTAAACCGACAGTCGAGTAGCAGTTGCCAGTTTTTAATTTGAAATAAGGTGTTGAATTTTCAAATAACTTATAATCCTCGTTGGTATTAAGTATTTAATAATGGATATTAGTTGTACTATTGAAAAATAAAATTAGAGTTTATTTAAGGAGGATATTACTAAGTTGATTACCATGGATCCAAGTTGATGCCTCTGGCGTAAACCTTTAGTGATGTCATTTTAGGATTTTTCGCCATGTTAGTGGTTTCCCTACTAAATTTTTAGTTTTTTCTTTCATTTAGTGGGATCGAAAAATTATCTTTCAATGAGAATAAAAAGGGTTTGATCCAAAAAAATAATCCTATACTGAGAAAATCAAGATTGAAGATCGCAAAAAAGGAAGTACATATTTTCATATTGCATGATAATAATATAAAAAAATATAATCACTAAAAGTTTGAAAAAATGTATAATCCGTTAAAATTTAAACTGAATTTGAACTGCAATTTTATAAAACTTTGTTCTAAAATTATTGGATCAATAAATGGCATTTTGAAAGAATCTTTTCACCACCGTTTCTACTGTAGCATGATTTTACAAAAAATTATAATGATAACAGAAAATGCAGTACATTTTAATTTTAAAAATAATTACTTTTTGAAAACAATTTTTTAAACTGAAATTTCTCATACAAAAAATTGAAGAAAAATGTTTTCATCAAATGTAGTTCGCTATATAATTTTATTTTCAACCGAAAAAACAAACAAATTTTTAACCAAATAGTTGAATCTTTAACCGAATAGTAGAATTTCTAATTAAAATAGATAAATTCCAAACCAAAGATATAATAGCAGCCTTTTTTTATTAATTCAGTTTGCGTTTAACAAAAAAAACGAGAAAAGGGGGAAGTTCTTTGAAAAATGGGTGAAAAGGAAGAATTCTTTAGAAAAACGGAGAAGTGAATAGGGAAAAGAGTGTGAAGTCTGTATTTGAATACCTAACTTGTCAAATAAAATCAGTCATTCTGAAATTTTCAAGTATATTAAAAAATTGTTATTCACACTTACATATTTTTGGATTATTAATGTTTTTTTTATTATTTGTATTATTATTTCTCTCAGGAAAAACGTAATTATTCGCACATTAGAGTCTGTAATTTGAAAACTAAAGTCCATGCAAGATAAAATTATTTCCGAATTTTGAGCCCTAGCTAGACAAACAGGGACAAAAGCACATGAAACCTGGCAAAAAATTAAAAAATTGCATCTATAGTAGTTGTTTTGGATCACTGATTTCAAATATGATATCCGAAAATTGAAATTCTTTGGTACGAAAATTTGATAAAATTTTCATAAAATTGTATCTATGGCTTTTTGGGTCACTGCTTTCAAATATGATGTTAAAAACAGGAAATGATCCAATATTGCTTACTTTGATACGGAAATGTTATTTAACTTTAATAAATTCTATCTATAGGGCTCTTTACGTCTATCATATAATATTTAGTATAATGAAACTTAAATAATCATTGCCAAAGAATGTCTTAATATAATTGAATTAGGCATTATTCTTATCATATTAACTCCAGCCTTTAGGCTACAAAGGAGGATGTCCCAAATGGTCCAAGACTTCGGAAAATAAAACCTATACCAATCGATTCAGTTCATCAAAACGATATAAAAGCCTATAAGACCAAAGGCGTGCGGGCCATCATTTCAGAGATATGAGCGAAAATCTGTACTGCAGCCCATGTACCCACATAGCACGCCCCGTTAGAAAAAATTCCACTATTCAGTTTTTTAGTTGTCAAAATTGAGATCTCGTCTCGCCGGAAAATCGTTCAGTTTATGCTTGCTAAAATCTCAGAGCTCAATCGAGTAGCTTCATTAGTCAAAAGCAGACTGCAAACTTTCAGACCATGAATCAGAATTCGTGGGAAGTCTTCCTAAAACTATCGTTGGATGACTTGCGAACTTTGGCTCTTGGATCATATCAATTAAAGCAAGGAAGATCGTATTATTCTGGACATGTCAGTTCTGATGAAGGTTATGAAGTTCAAGTCTGCAGACACATTGCACATGTTTCATTTATATTCTTGTTGATTAAGATACAAGTGGTGCAGAAGCAATATCAGGGCTGAATGTAGTGCATACATAATTACAGCACTGTAAAAACAAAGTATTATTTCAGGGCAACTTTCAGATATTACGATAAGACTCAGAAAAAACAGTCTGGAGTGATACTAAAGAGATCTCTAGTTTTAATAGTGAGTCCTTTACTTCTTAGGATGGGATAGGTTTCAGTCCGAAATCAAAGAACCTGTCAAATCATTGAATAATATTTGCTGTATTTGAAGAATGGGACTGAGAAGATAATGCGCGAACATTTGAATCTATAGAAAACAGTTTTGAGCCTAATTTACCGGGAAAAATCTAGATTCTTGTTCAAAGTTTTGGTTCTGAGCCCATACTGGTGCGAGACTGCATCAGTCCATATCTTCTGAAGGACAGCCAAGGCAGCTTCGGTCCTATTGACTTTTTTCATGCCTTGATGAGTACGTTTTATCCGGACAAGTTAGAGAGTTGACCAAGAAACCGGCACTCTACGAACGGCAGTTAGATCCGAACCCAAGAGAACGATATCAAGGACAATGGCTTCATGTCTCTGTTTGTTAAATTTTTAAAAAGGAACATGAGATGCACACTATTAACAAGAAAATCTGTGCAAAGAATTATTTTTGAAGAAAAAGGCTTAAGCATATCGTGAATCAAGAAATCAGTTATTATGAAAAAACACATTCAAAAAGTTTGATTAATGCAAGAAGAATCGCATAGAAGGATCTAAAAAAGAGGGATAGAATTAGGAAAGAGACAACCAAGCCATCTTCACTCTCATTTTCTTTTTCTTTTTCCGTCTTTCTTAAACTACTTTGTCGAGACTATTTTAGATCTCCTCATCAGGTTATTCATTATAGGATAAGCGAACAATAAAAAAACAAAGAGAAAAGAGATATCGATAGATTCAGCACGGTTGTTTTACTTTATTTCGATAAAATTTCGAAGGCCTTGAAATCATTACTGGGAAAAATGGGTTTACATACAATATATAGAATTCCTTAAAAAAGTAAGAGAACTATTAAATTGGGAAAGGACATATGTGACAGAATGGAAAAACAAAATGTAGTTTATAAAATAAAATGTAGGATTTGGGTTGGTCCTATTGGTTGCATTCGTTTGGGTTAGTGTTGTTGTTTACGTTCGTTTGAAAAGGCAATCAATAAAGCGAACCGGAATGAACGTAAGCAATACAATCAATCCAACCCGAACAAACGTACGCAGCACAACCAAACCATTCAAATCAAAGAAACTATAAGAACCCAATCCAACATAAACAAATGTAAATGTAAGATACCAAATCCAACCCAAACGAACGTAAGCAACGTAACGAACCTGAACAAACTAACCCGTACTAACCAATCTAAACAAACGGACCGTTTGTTTTCTTTATCTTTTGTTTCAAAGCGCATTCTCTGAACAGTCAACAATGTCATTTTTCGCCAATGCAGCGCCATGTAGCGCGAATAAAAAAAAAATTTTTAATAAAACTTACGTATTTTTTTATGGAGAATCTGAATATACAATGAAAAATGAAGGTTCCCATTTGAAGATTTGAGTTACCCCATTTCTCGCTCCCGGGGGGTGGAATGTGGGGTAAGTTTTTGTGGGGTCGGTGAACACAAGGATGAAGATGAAAATAATTTTTATAGAAATGAAAAATATCATAGTATTCTGTCAAAACATAGAATCACACATAGCCATAAGTTTGACTGGGATGATGTTAAAGTCTCATATAATGAAAGGAAGCAAAGAAAGAGGGAATTTTTGAAAATTTTATACATTAACAGAGAGGGAAATAATGCACTCAATTGAAAAATTGATCTTTCGAGATACAACAAAGCTTTTGATAGTTTTATCACATTTTTATAGGAAATTTTTGTATTTTAATATTCTGATCATTGTCATTTCAAACAATTATTAAAATGCATGAAAATATTTCCGGAATAATAAGGATTGACACTTATACCAAAAATCACACTCAAAATTGGTTTGAATTCAAAGTACTGCCATGCACCTACAACACTTATATGGTCACGAAATAGAATGATGCAGCAGGCTGAAACATTGTTTTGTACAGGAACAAATTCTTATAATTATCTTAAGAAATGAAAGTACGCCCATCACAGAAGTAATAAGTTTAAAAAATAAACTTAAAACCTTCAAGAAGCTATACAGAGGATAAAATTTGAATTTGGCAATAGCAAAAACACTCGACTTTTGGCCTTTACTGTTCTTTATTTTATAAATAAATTCACTATATTTTCAATACCTCGTTTTCTTAAAATTTACAAATAAATTCACTATATTTTTAATACCTCGTTTTCTTAAAAAAGTCAAATAGTGGGTGTACAAAATTGAACACATCTATGAACATTTACTTTAATTGCTGAAAACTTGTCCTGAACAAACTTTGTTATAAGAGTAAATTTGATTTTATCGTGTGTTTATTCAGAAATATACATTACAAAAATATTGCACAATTATTATACATTTGTTGTTTATCTTGTTCATAGAATAATCTATCCTAACCTTTGAACATATGGACGTATAAGCATAGCTGAGGTAATTTCTTTATTCCTATCTGTGAACACATAAAATTCTAATCCAGAAAAATGAACCTCTTCGAATGAATTTTTTTCACTGTTAATATAATTGTAACCAACGAGGCGAAGTGTAGTCACCGTTCTCTCTACATTTGAAATAGTGAATTTCACTATTTCATAGTAAATTTTCACTATTTCAATTTAAAACAAGTGGGTCACTATGAAATAGTGAGATTCACTACTTCAACTAGTGGTTTTACGGTTTCACTGATTCAATTAGAAGATTTCACTAATCTGAAGAGTGGATTCCACTAATAGTTTTTCACTAATTGAGTGCCAGTGAAAATTGCACTATAACAATAGTGAACTTCACTAATTGAAATAGTGGAAAAAAGTGATTTCACTATTTTAATAGTGAAATAGATTTCACTAATTCAAATAGTGAAATTTTTACTATTTCAGATCTAGAGAGTCCTTGTCCTAAGATCTGCCGTTAGCCTAAATTTTATTTTAGATTAATGCATATATCATTCTGTTAGAGTAGGATTTAGCGATGATTCTCCTTGAAAAGAAAAGAAAGATTTGTGAATTTTAAAAGATTAAAAATGAATCTCAAAATTGAAGACTGAACATTTACAAATTGAAGCACTGAAAGTTCAAAAAATCCAATTTCGTATCCTTCAAGAGCTTGAAATTAAAAAACATAGCTATTAACAATCACACATTTTAAATCGAAAGTTTCTTTAAGCATAGAATAATAATTGGAAGATGTTACTAGTAAAAATTGAACGATTTTGAAGAAAAAAATTGTCGACTTAATATCATTTATATTCATTCTTATATTATCTTATATGTTATATTATATATATAATTATATATATTCTTATATTTTATATTTATTCCTTGCTTCGTACAAATACGGACGATACATCAATCTCTTAAGGCAATTTCAAATTTCTTAGATTAAGAAAATATTTTATCGTCCGCATTCGTATTAATATTTTCTTGTTTCTTTGTTAATTCTTTATGCGCGATTGAAAAATTCCTAAAAATAAAATTCTCTATACTGTAAAATGCCCGAAAACAAAAACATCGAAATCGGAAATTTCGCATATATGAAAGATTTGACACTTTAACATTTCCGAAACTAGAAAATTATCAAATTATGATATTCTAAATCGAAGCAATTAAAAAAAAAATTGTGTTTCAATATAAGCAACGATTTTTTAAAATTATTGTGATTTAAAATTTAAACAGAGTGTGAAAAAAATTCTTTGCGCATTTAAGAAAATGTTAGCAAACAAAATTACTACTAAAGTTGTAGTAAATGAACAAAATATTTAAAAAACGACTGTTTTAGTTGCTTAGATTCAGAAATTTCCTAAGATTGGAAATTGTTGTGTCAGCTATGTCATAGTTCGACAATTTTCTGTCGGAAAATTTCAAAACCGAAAATACTCCAGTGTAAAGAATTTTCCAATGTCGAGAATTTATTTTTTCCGGAGACGAGTGAAAAATCCCGAAAAATAAAAGTCCAGGCACAAGAATATACTTGAAATAGAAAATTCCTGACAATCTATGATATTACCAAATTTGAAAATCACAAGTAAAAGTATTATCTTCATACACAAATTTTTGTATTATTGTTTAATATTTTTTTAGTTGTTTAGATTTTTGAATTTTATAATATAGGATATTTTATGTGTCCATAAGTTTACAGTTTCTATTATATCATGGCAAAAATATTTTAATTCGGTAATATTATAGTGTCCGCAATTTTAATTTTTGTGTTGGTAATGTTATTTTTCAGGATTAGAACAAAAACTACGCATCCTATCAAAAAATAATTAATAACAAATTTGTAGCTCTTCTTTGAGTAAACAAATTTTGTCTTCTAATTTTTTTTTATCTGGTGTCGTTTGCCTAAAACTTCAATTTTTATAGTTTTAATGCAGTTTTTTACAAATAAAACAAAAACAGCGCGTTCTATCAAGAACTTATTTGTGACAAATTTGTAGATCTTTTTTGAGTACACAATTTTTGAAGATTCATCTTTTTTCGTATCTTGTATAGTTTGATCGCAAAATGGAATTTTTAATGTTTAATTATTTTTTGTGCGGTCAAAATTTGAAATTCCGATTTTTAAAGAAAATTAAAAAAGGTGTTGTGATAATCTCGAAGGGTGTTTTAAAATGCAACGTTTTTCTGCCGCTGATATTTTTTTATATCGTGCGTTGTTTGCCTTAAAATGTTTATTTTCGTTTGTTTTTTGGAATTTTGTAAATGATATAACTCCGGGAATTTTTTTTTTATCAAAGAAAGCCATGTAGACAAATTGTTCGTCCTTTTGAGTACTACTAATAACTGTACATATAATTTTTCATTATTAAAAAAAGTGACCTCAAGAATTTTGAAAATGCTCCAACTTTTTGAATTTTTATTAAAAAAGGCTGGCTAACAAACTTGTCCTTCATTTTAGGACATTTGAAGAATATACCAAAGCTCAATCTAATATGTCAATTTTTTTGAAAGTTATCGTACTAACAAACTAAAAATCTACGTACATACAGAAAGACAGACAGACTGACAGACACATTCGCAAAAACCTGTTTTTCGGATTCAGGGGTCTCGAAACGTGAAGATTTGGTAATAACGGAGGTTGGGGGGGGGGGGGGGTCAAATTTTACACAAATATAATACTTTCTCTGATGAGAATGTAAAAATTTATTCCTCCATTATTACCCTATTTTCATGAAAAATCAGACTTTTTTTATGTTTTCATATATTTTTGGCAACGTTACTTTTCGTGGGGGGGATAAAACTACCCTTGTCAACTGGGGGGGGGGGGTAGATAGCCTAAAATGGTGACGTAGTTTACAGATGATCCCTTGAATACACAATAAAATTGACAATATAATTCTAAAATTGTCAGATACTCTATAAACCGATTATATCCGTTTTATTGGGGTTACTTCTTACTTATCGATGCTACTAGCTAACAAAAGAACCAAAGTATTTTTTACTGTCACGACAGGTAAAATTGCCTGTCAGCACAAACGTGTATTTTAATTAAAAACTTTCCTTCTATCGAAGCGGACGTGAGGGGAATGTGAGGCGTTTACTAGGTTGAATCAAGGGATGAGGGGTGACTTTTCTGGATAGTAGTTGTATATCAAGTGAGAGAGAAAGAGAGAGACAAGCGACATATATGGGCATAACAAACATTAAAATCGTCGAGCAACCGCGTTGTCACATGATTTATGGGTATGTTTGCCCCCATGTATACTTTAGCAAAGTCAGTATTCAGTTTAGGAAGGGGTGGTTTCACCGACAAGGTCCACTGCACTTCAACTATCAAAAAAGTTTCGAAATACTTATAGTTTAGGAATCTCGTACGAAAGAAGGTCATTTCACTGCACTCTTAGAAAAATCTCTACTAAATTTAGTATACATGTAATGGAAGCAAGAATGCATAACATGAAATTAAATTTAGTATACCAGCGTATAGTAAATTTAGTATATTCATACTGAATTTAGTATACACGTATATGAAATTTAGTATACGCGTGTACTAAATTCTGTATAAATATACTAAATTTACTGTACGCTGGTATACTAAATTTAATTTCATTTTGTGCATTTTTGCTTCCATTACATGTACACTAAATTTAGTAGAGATTTTTCTAACAGTGTGTATTAAGTAGGTAAAGCGTGTTTGTTTGCTAAAGCGTCCCCAAAATATTTTTGAAAGAAGATTCAAAAATCGTATTTGGATAGACTGACTCGCCCCACAGTGGGCTGAATCGGGAATTTACTGAAATTTAAGAATTTTAAATTAGATTAAAATCAAATTCAAAATCCCATTTGATATCCAATAATCAAGTTAATGTATAGAATTCCTGAAAATAAAACAATAATTCAACGATCAAATTTGGACAAACACCACAAAATGCTCCTATTGCAATTCCTAAGAAACAAAAAAATTTGTTTCTTTGCATAAAAATAAAAAAGAGGAAAGAAAATGAGAAAAATTCGAAATCACCTACAGCCTACAATTGTTAACCGATTTTTAAACTTTTTGTTTAGCAGTGATCAGCAATAGTTGCATAAGAGCGTCTATAGATTAGCTTTTTTAATCTCCATCATTTTCTATTTTTGCTTCCTCATAGAGGAAGCTTTGTAATGGTAACATTTTCCAAAAATTTTAAATTCATTTAATTGAACCTTCCCCACTTTAAAAATGTCTAATACAATGTTCTAAGCAATTGTCCGGATGTGTGTATGTGTGGATGTGCTTGTGGATGTAATATCTTGAAACTGACCGAAGGATTTCTAAAATTATTTGTTGCATTTTTTCTGAGCACTTAATAATATTTGAAAAATCGGTTTTTTATAGTAAAACTTTTTTCATTAACATAATTCAAAGTTGATGCAAGAATATAAAAGATTCCTTGGTTCGAGACGAATCGATTGACCTATAATATTAATACATTTTATCAAAGAGTAAGGAAGTTATGGTAATTTATATATTTTTAAAATCGGTTTTTTATAGTAAAACTTTTTTCATTGTCATAATTCAAAGTTGATGCAAGAACAGAAAAGATGTGTTGATTCGAGTCGAATCGATTGACCTTCAATATTAATACATTTTATTGAAGATTAAGGAAGCTATGTTAATGCATAATATTTTAAAATACGGTTTTTTATAATGAAACTTTTTTCTTCAATATAATTGAAAGTTGATGCAAGAATATAAAAGATTCCTTGCTTCGAGACGAATTGATAGACCTATAATATTAATATATTTTATTAAAGCGTAGGGAAGTTATTGTAATTTATATATTTTGAAAATCGGTTTTTTATAGTGAAACTTTTTTCATTAACATAATTCAAAGTTGATGCAAGAACAGAAAATATGCGTTGATTCGAGACGAATCGATTAACCTATAATATTAATACATTTTATTAAAGAGTAAGGAAGCTATGGTAATGCATAATATTTGAAAATACGGTTTTTCATGGTAAAACTTTTTTCTTCAATATAATTCAAAGTTGATGCAAGAATATAAAAGATTTCTTGGTTCGAGACGAATCGATTGACCTACAATATTAATAAATTTTATTGAAGAGTAGGGAAGTTATGGCAATTTATATATTTTTAAAATCGGTTTTTGTACTAAAAATGTTCTAATTCTCATAATTTAAAGTTTATGCGAGAATAGAAAAGTTGTGTTGATTCAAGACGAATCGATTGATCTATAGCATTGATACATTTTATTGAAGAGTAAGGAAGCTATGGTTATGCATAATATTTTAAAACACGGTTTTTTATAGTAAAACTTTTTTCACTAACATAATTTACAATTGATGCAAAAACGGAAAAGATTCCTTGATTTGAGGAAAATCGATTGATCTATAATATTAACACACTTTATTAAAGATTAAGGAAGTTATGCTCATTTATAATATATGAATCATCTGTTTCTAACAGAAAAACTTTTTTCATCGACATAATTCAAAGTTGACGATGCATAAATAGAAAAGATTTTTTGATCATTTTTCAAATAGAATAATTCTGGCAATTTAAAAAAAATCATAAAGCTGGCAAAGCGATAGGGTGCGACAGAACTTTTCCCTTCCCTTTTCCAGCTCGAACAATTATCATTTCGAATTCAAAATTTGATTAGTCTGATTTGTCTTTATAGTTCAAAAATTGTTTGTATTATTTTGTAATTTTGTATTTTTTGTAAATTTCTATTTTTAAATTGATCAAAATGAAGACTTTAGGTTGTCTATTATTGAAAAAAATAACTAATGCTTCCTCTATGAGGAAGAAAATACATTTGCTAACGGGAAGCAAAGTGCTCGTGAAATGAGCACCATACAATTATAAATACAAACCAAGTGGAAACACTCGATATCGAATTCACAGCTAGTTTATATAAATAAACAAAGAGCGAAAATGATACATTTTTTAATTATTATTTTTGATCTTAGAATGAATAACTCAATTATTCATGTTATCGATGAAAATGAATGTCGAAGTATCTAAATAATATAAATAATAATTAGCAGAATATCGAATCTAATTGTTATAAACAAATTATATTAACAAAATGTCAACATCGTGAAAATTTGGCTTGAAAAGTATAATTGTGAGTTGAAATTGCTTTATTTTATTGAAAAGGTCATATCTGATCATGAAAATTGGTTTTCTGGCATAATTTCTTTACTTAGTTTAGGCATTTATTGACGGAAAGTAATCGTTTTTCTCTTTCATTACCTTTAAATTATATTAGTGGTAATATTTAGTGATAAAGATTGGTCATTCGATATTATTTGTTCATTTTATGAAAAATTTTTATAAACAAATGCATAGTTTGGTCATTTATAAACAGAAAGTAATCGTTTTTCTCCCTACTCGTCTTCAAATTACATGAGTAGTGAAGTTTAGTGATTAAGAATTGTCAATCGATATTATTTTTTCGTTTTATGAACAAATACATAGTTTGAATTGTTTATAGATAGGAAGTAACCGTTTTTCTTTCTGATCGTCTTTAAATTATATTAGAGGTGATTCTTAGTGATGCAGACTTGTCATTCGATATTATTTGTTTATTTTATAAAGAAAATTTTATAAACAAAAAAAAGCATACTTTGGCAATTTATGGGCTGAAAGTAATTCTTTTCACTCTTAACGCCTTAAAATTATATAAGTGGTGGTGTTTAGTTATGAATAATTGTCTTTCGATACTATTTGTTTATTTTATACACAAATTTAATAAACAAATGCATAGTTTGTCCATTTATAGACAGAAAGTAATTGTTTTTCTTTCTGATAGTCTTCAAATTGTATAAGTGATGACGTTTAGTGGTGAAGACTTCTCCTGCGATAATATTTGTTTATTTTATAAACAAATGCATAGTTCAGCCATTTGTAGACAGAAACTCATCTTTTTTTATTATTGCCTTCAAATGATATCACTGGAATCATTTCGTGATGTATTAGATGGATCCTGAAATTATTGAAATTATTTACAAGTACAACTTGGAAGCTAATTCTTCTCAAACATCACAAAACATTTTCAGTGATATCGTTTGGAGGCAATAATAAGAAGAGATTACTTTCTGTCTACACATGGCTAAACTATGCATTTGTCTATAAAATAAAAAAGTGATATTGAATGAAAAATCCTCATCATTAAACATCACTACTAATATAATTTTAAGGCGATAAGAAAGAAAAACGTTTACTTTATGTCTATCAAATTTACAAACTATGCATATATTTATAAAATAAACAAATAATATCTAATGACAATTCCTTGTCACTAAACATCACTACTTATGTAATTTGAAGACGATTAGAGAGAAAAACAATTACTTTCTGCCCATAAATTGCCCATAAATTTTGGAAAAGTTAAATAAAATAGAACCTTTCTCTAATAAGCGCAGAATTATGATACTTCAAAGAACACCGATTTTTTTTCAAAAAAGAAGTTTTAAATTAAAGTAGATGCATTTCCGAGTACTTTTGACCAAAAACAATGACCTAGCCCCAATATGTCATAATTTATGACCGGCCAAAGTTGACCACTTTTGACCTATATTTCAGAGCAAATCATTCGTGTTCAGTTTTTTCAGTCGCCATAGGTCAAGAATTATGTCTCTTAAAAAATACCCATTTTTTGGTTATATTCAGCAAAAAAGTTTTTTTAAATAGCTCGTTTAGTGCATGTTCTGCGACCATATTTGAGTATTTTGGCGGAATATATGCATCTGTAATTCATCAAAAATACGCTTTTTTCTCGTTTTTAATTAGAAACATTTTATTTTTCAACCAATATTTAAATAATACTTTTCAGACTATCAACTATGTGCATATTTTAAGTATTTTCTTTGTGAAAAATTACTGCTAGAATATCTGTTGTCGAAATTGAATTAGGAAAAAATTATGAATTAACTGTTTTTACATTGTTTAATTATTATTTATAGAAAATTTTATATGGTACAATGCTTTTTAATATTTTTTTCCTTAGCAAAAATTCAACTACTTAGTTGAAAGTTGAACAACTTTGGTAACAATTCATTTTCTTGATTAAAGATTTTACCTGTTTGGTTGAAAAATCATCTCTTATTGTTGCTAATTCAACTACTTGGTTGAAAATTAATGCATTTAGTTGATCATTCATCTTTTTTTGTATAAAATTAATATTCTTGCACCTAAAACTCTTTCCTTGAAAATTGATTTTTTTTTAAGATTCATCATTTTAGCTGAAAATTCATCTTTTTGATTGCAAATTTAACTATTTTGCTAAAAATTCGCAATTCTTTTTGTTGAGAATCAATTTGCTATGGTATGGTCTGTTATTTATATGCTTGGTTGAAAATTAATATTTTAAATCAAAAATTGATTTTTTTTTGTTTAAAAATGCATGTACCTTGTTGTTAGCCTTTTTTTGTAGAAAATTAACCTTCTTGGAAGAAAGTCCATCCTTTTGGTTAAAAATGCAACTGCTTTTTGATTTAAATTTAATAAATTTGAAATGGAACTCTTGTTATTTAAATATTATCGAATACGTGTTTCGTTATGTATTCAACTTTTTTTCTGGTTGAAGAATCAGCTTCTTTTTTCAGAAAATTCATATTTTTTGCTTGATAATTTAACAGCTAGATAAAAAATTAATCTTTTTGATTGAAAATGAACTTTCTTGTTCAAAATTCATATTTTTGGTGGAAAATTTTTCCTTTAAGAGTGGAAAGTTCAACTATGTGGTAAAAAATTCATTTATATTGTTGAAAATTCGTCTATTTGCGTAGAAAATTAATCTGGTTTGTTGAAAATTAATCATTAAACATTTTTTTGTTTTGTTCAAAATTAATTTTTTTGGCCGAAAATTTAAAAATTAAATTTGATCCGACATTTTTTTTCGTGAAAAATTGAACTTTTCGTTAAAAATTTATCCTCCTTGATCGAAAATTAGCTTTCTTGTTCAAAATTCTTTTTTTTCGGTTTAAAAGTCAACTGTTTGATAAAACTTTCAACTTTATAGCTTGAAAACTGAACTATTTTGTTGAAAATTTGTCTATTTCGGTAGAAAATTAATCTTGTTTGTTAAAAATTGATCTATTTGGTTGAGGATTCAACTTTTTTATTTCGTCTTTTCCCGTTGAATTCATCTGGTTGATAATTCGTTTTCTTTTGGGTTGAAAATTAGTTTTCTGACTGCAAATTTAACCGTTCCATTTTTGGTGAAAAATTTTCGTTTTTTAGTTGAAAATTCAACTACTTGGTTGAAAATTCATCTTTATAGTTTCAAAATACAGATATTTGAAAAAAATGAATTATTTTCTCGAAAGTTTAATTATTTTGCTAATAATTAAACTATTTTGTTAAGGTAATCTTGTTTGGTGGAAAATTCGAATGTTTTGTTGAAAATTCGTCCTTTTGGATGGAAAATTCATCTTTTATGGCTGTCACGTAATTTCTGTAATTTTCCAGCATTTAAACTTTTTTAAATTTTGGCTGATCTATAAATTTACCATAAGTTTCCAAAATGTATGAAAATTTCAAAATTTTCAGTATTTTATAAATTTACCAAAAATTTCTTGAATTTCCTAAATTCATATTAGAATGAAAAAACGTTTCCAAAAATCCTCTATATGAGCAAAAATCATGCCTCTATTGCAGAAAACCTCTGAAATCATGCATTTGTTATAAAAAATATCGTATGTAACCAATAGTCCAGTTATCTGGTAGTTTGGTTCCCGAAAAAATCCCACATTGAATTTTTTAATAAGAAAGATCAATTGCCAAACCGGGTTTTTTTTCGAAAACAGTTCCAAAAGTTACTTTTGCGTGGACATATAATTCCCATTGCATTTTAGAGCAAAATTTCCAACAGAAAAAAGAAAGAGGACAGATTCATGAGAAAATTTTGTTGAAAAAATAATCCGCTATCTTCCATAGGTTTCTAGTTATGACATATTGAAAAAACCCCACTTTTTTGGATTTTCCGCGAAAAATCACTAAGTTTCAAAAAACACTGTGTACCCGTCGACTCACGTTTTGGGCATCTTCAATGCAAACTAAACCTGACTCGATGTATTTTGAAAAAACTGAACTCCACTTTCTTGCCCGTAAAAAGAGGCAAAGTAGTAATTAGGTAAAAAGGTACACAGGATTTTTTGAAACTAAGTGATTTTTCGCTGAAAATCCAAAAAAGTGGGGTTTTCTCAATATTTCATAACTCGAAACCTATGGAAGATAACGGATTATTTTCGGAAGAAAATTTTCTCATAGTTTTGTCCTCTTTCTTTTGCTGTTGGACATTTTGCTCTAAAATGCAATGGGAATTATCCGTCCACGCAAAAGTAACTTTTGGAACTGTTTTCGAAAAAAAACCCGGTTTGGCAATTTATCTGTTCTAGCATTTTTGATATGTTAAAAGGGGCCCCTTAACGAAACTTTTTCATTAAAAACATTTGATCTGGGATTTTTTCGGGAATTTCACTCATTATTTCGACGTAATTCCGGGACTACAAGGGGGAGGGGACTTTTTCCGACTCCTATATTTTTTTAGTCCTTGTCGAAAAAGTCCCGCTTTTTTCAAAATTTCCAAACATTTTCAAAATTCTCGAATTTTGAAAAAATTTCAAAATTTTACCCCCCCCCCCGCGACCCAACCCACCCCCGACCCCACTCTGTACCTCTCCCTTTATCTGTAGATTTATCATAAGTATTGCTTCAATGCTCAAATGATACGTGGACAATAATGGATAGTGGATAGTGGTGGGAGCAGTACAATAATGACCCCATTATTGTACAGTACAATAATAATGCCATTATTGTACTGCTCCCACCACTGACCCATAAAGGGCTACTTAAGTTCCTGAAAACAGGCACGTAATACACACGAATCATGCCTGCGGTGTATAAAGAGTTTTTTTTCAGGTACCAACACTGAGTGTTGAGTCACCATGCGGTGCTGTAAAAGAGGAAAAGGGTGTTCAGCGATTAGAGGCTATGTTGTATGCGTTGGATCTAATTAACAGCGACAACGAACTTCTCCCAAATACTACCCTGGGTGCCTTGATCCTGGATTCTTGCAGTAGTGACACCTATGCTCTTGACCAAAGCATGGAGTTTGTCAGATCATACATGAACCAAGTAAGTGATAATAAAATATTTATAAATTAATAAATGATCAACTAATATCAATCATTATTATTCAGGGGTAACATGTCATAAGGGCCAATTCCACAATTTCAGGATTTTACAGGAGAAACAAAATGAAAAGCTATTGACACTTTCAGGAATTACAAAAAAAGACCGTGAATACTAATGTGCCTGAGTGAAGAGCTTTACATAATGACTTTGTGAAGGTCTTGCCCTGGAGTGCTTGCTAAAGAGATTGATCAGCGACCTGGGTCGGATCAGTGTTGAGGAACATACGTGTTATTCAAATAAAAAACATGGAAATTCTAGAATAATCTGGAAATCTACCTCCCCCCCCCCCCTTATACCGCCTTCTACAATTCCGTTCATCACTTTCTATAATAATAAACAAAATGAAAAGTTATTGACACTCACAGAAATTACAAAAAAAGACCGTGGGTACTAATGTGCCTAAGTGGAGAGATTTACATAATGACTTTGTGAAACTCTTCCCCTGGGGTGCTTGCTAGAGAGATTGATCAGCGACCTGGGTCGGATCAGTGTTGAGGAACATGCGTGTTATTTAAATAAACAACACGGAAATTCTAGATTAATCTGGAAATATATACCCCCCCCCCCCTTACACCACCTGGTACAATTCAGTTCATCACTTTCTATAATAATAATAAACAAAATGAAAAGCTATTGACACTTACAGGAATTAACAACAACAAAATTCGAAACCCTGACACCAATTAAAAAATCTTCTTAATTATTATGATACTTGGTTCAATTAAGAACCGATATCATTCAAAAGACCAGCAAAGATATCACTTAACAAGAAACAAAAAAGTTGTTTTATATCTTGAATTTTTAAAGAAATTAAATTTTCAAATGATTCCTCTCCATGAGAAAAATCACAGAAAACATTATGCGAACTGAAAAAAATATTCTATGTTAGTACTTTTTGCTGGAAATTAGTATTAAAGAAACAAGAATTTCAATAGAAAATCATTAAGTTTTAAAAAAGACTCCAGATTTCCAAAAAATGTGGGAAGTGTTAATTTTTTTACCTGAAATTAGAATTTTTAACCAAAATCATTATCGAGATTCCCAATTTTCAACAATTTGCACAATTTTAGGTTACTTTAGCATTTTACCCCAATGATCGGAGTTTTAAAACCAAAACCATGATCGTTTATAAGATTTTTCAGATTATCATTATTCTTTAGATTATCCTTCAAAACCACTAAATTCACAATTTTTGGTTTTGTAGGCGTTTTATATCGGACATCGGTACTGTTAACAAAAAAAGATTGAATTTCAGAGATCACAGATTTTTGAAAAATTTTAGGTTATTTTCGTGTTTTTCATCGGAAATCGGTATAGACTTCAAAAAAGCTTTGCAATTTTGGTATAACTTTAGGTTATGCTAACATTTTTCATCGAAAATCGATTATTAAAAAAAAAAAAAATAGGTTTAAAAGATGCTAAACAATTATTTTCTGTTATGTTAGTGTTTTTCGTAATTGCTATTGTTGATGAAAAATCATTAGTTTTTACAGAATATTTACAATTTTTTAACAATTTTTGGTTATGCCTGCGTTTTTCACCGGAAATCGGTATAGATTTCGTAAAAGATTCACAATTTTCGAACAATTCTAGGTCATTTTACTATTTTTTACTGAAAATCAGTTCTTTTAAACAAAAAATGTAGACTTAAAAGATATTAAACAATTTTTTTCTTTTGTGTTATGTTATTGTTTTTTGTTTTGAATTGCTAATAATAATCAAAAATCATTAGATTTTTAAGAATAATTACAAAATTTGAACAATAATTGGGTATGCTGGGGTTTTTTTAATCAAAAATCCGTTATTTCAAACAAAAAAGGTTTAAATGAAGATTCACCATCTCAAACAATTCTTTGTCATGTTCTGTTAGTGTTTTTTGTCTAAAATTGCTATTTTCAATTGAAAATGATTTTAGACATACAAAAATATTTACAATATTTGAACAATAGTATGGTATGTTAGAGTTTTTTTTACCGGAAATAGGTTATTTTAAACAAAAATCGTTTGTCTTCAAAAAGGAAACTGACAATTTTGAAAAACTTTAGGTTAAAATCGTGTTTTTTATCGGAAATTGGCATTTTTTATCAAAAATGGAAAGACTTAGTAACCTATATATATTGTCCTAAAATATTATATGCAAATTCTGTAGTTAAGAATCAATTTTCCTCATTAATGAAAAATACTGTCCTTGATTTATTTTATTTTCGACTATTTTTGATAACAGATACTATAAAATACGAAAAACTTGCTTGATTTGTTCTTTTTTATGATAAAGTGCTTTTCGTGATAAATTATTCCTGAATTAAACCCTAAAAATGCAATATATAAATGCTATTAAGTTTCGAGAAAATATAAGGAGTAATTCTTTTTTTCAGCTCATAAAATCTTATTTTTCAATAATTTTTATATATTTATATAGAGATAAATTTGAAATTTTGTCATCGAAGTATTTAGGGATACAGAAAATATTTTGTCGACGCTCACCGAATTTCGGTGAAACTTGACACGGCCTTTTGTTCAAGTTTTCTCCTTTTTTAATACAACAGTATATTAACTACATAATTTTTAATTTACCTTTATGATTAAAATTATTTCTGTGAAAATAAATGAATTCTATGATTTTAAGAATGGGAATGATCTTGTCAGTCATTTCTTACGAAAAAAAACCATTATTTTTATGAAAAAAGTTTCAAACTTACAAAAAATAATGATTTAAACAAGAGTTATTATAATTTAATTTTCTCTTACCCTTGCTACTTACCAATTTTTGAAAAATGGTGGAATCATAAATTATTACTCACTCTTTTGGGAAAAACATTCTCTACAACTCTGCTGTTTCCATTTTTTTAAATAAGTAAATGATATTCAAATACTCTTATCTATTAAAAAAAAATTCTCTTAAAAAAATTATGTTGATAGTTTCAGCCATAGGAAAGTTTATTCTAAAAATTGGAAACAGAATTGTACAGAATGTTTACCCCGAAAAATCAATTATTAAAAAGCAATAATTTTTTAAAAATTAGTAAGAAGCGATAATAAGAAAAAATTAGTTTTTAAAGAAATGGTTAAAATACATTCTTTGTAAGTTTTGAAATTTGTCATTAAAAAATAATGTTTTTTATTTGAAATCACATCATCAGTAATATCATTCTTTTTGCTTAAATCATAGAAAAATTCTGTCTTTTAGAGATTTGATTTTTTGCACCAGAGCTACTTAAAATTTCTCGAAAACTGAAATATGACTTTAGTAAGCGCGATAAGGGAATATGGAACAAAAGTCCTTTTCATGCATTTTCATATTTTTTGAAAAGTTGCTTCTGCTCTTATCTGAAAAATTAACGTCAATTGTTGGACCAGAACAATAAAACTTTTCAGAGCATTAAATATTTTCTCACTCAAACGCACGTGATGAAATTCTCTTCAACTCTCTGAAATGTGTGTGCCATTAGCCAAACGATAAGCTGCACAATTCATATGAAACTTTTGCTCGCGCGATGCAAATTTAATCACAAAATTTTGAATACGTAGTTAAATCCAAAGTATCATGGACCCTGAGCTTATGGCATTGCTCTTCTGTCAAACCATACTTTTTTATGGTTGTTTTGAATTCAAATTTATATGGAAAATGGTAATTAAATTTTTAACTTTATGTTTCAATCTGCATGCAGGAAACGTAAAATAACTCTTTTATTTAGTTCTGTTAAAAGCTAAAAGTGGAAAGAATGTAAGGAGGATTCAGAGTAGAAAATAGAAAAAGGAATTCTGTTTGACAATTTCTGAAGACATTTGAAGGGAGTTTCACAATAACAGTTCTTATGAATGGATTCTCCTCGCGCTTCACAAAACAATGTGAGATAAGGAAGTGAAAAACTAAAATAGAAGAAAGGTCAAGAAGTTTCAAAGAACTTCTTTACTACTTGTTCCATATTCAGAAGAAAAAAAGTAATCAAATTGTCCCCTTCTGAAAAAATTATAGAAAATTATCAAATTTGCTAGATTCTTTATAAAACAAAATATTATATGAAATAAAATTCCATAAACACATTTAATACAAACACTATTGATTTGAATCAAACAAATGACACGAATTATAAGAATCAAAATCTATCAGCACATTTGATAGTCCTTTTGATAAAATTCTATCCATCTACAAATCCTATACTTTTCTATTATCATATTTTCATTAAAAAATCTATTAAATCTTATCTTTAAAAGACTTGCATCAAATTCTATGTTTCGGAATCTAGGATATCTCTATCAAATTGTATCCATCGAGAAATCTTATTCTTTTCTATGAAGAAAAAAATTTATGAAATCTCTATCAAATCTTATCCAAAATTAACTTTCATCATATCCTATCTTTCACAATTTCGGAAACGATCAAATGAAGCCTTCAGAAAGGTTAAATTATGGTGTGATATCAACGAAAAATTAAGAGGTTTTTGATTGAATGTCGAAGAAATGATGTTTTACCTAAAAAAATATTTTTCTTGGATAACAAATTTCGAGATTTTGCTTTTCACAGTAATTTTTGCAATAAACAATTTGAACATGTTTTCAAGAATTTCAATCTCTCAATGCTGAATTTACTGATCAAGGATGTTTCAAATCATGTTAATTTTTTAAAAGTAAAAATTTCCAGAATCAAAAGTGAATTAGAAGTATGTTTGCCACAAGATAAAATCATTGATCTTTTAAAACATCAGATTTTCCTTAATCGAAGATTTTTAAACGATCATAAAAACATGAGAACAAACTTTCTATTTTGATTGATTAACAAACTAATATTCAAGAGCAAAATTTAAATTTACACAAGATTTTTGAAAAAGAAGATAAGGATCCTTGTTTTGTAAATTTGACAAATATTCAACTTCCTGATTCAGTTACAGATATTCTCAGGTTAGGTAAAGGTTTTAGTAACCACGTGATTAAAAGTAAATCGAAACAAATGATGGAAATAGTCAAAGATGTTGAATGAAGTATACACAACATTACAATATTAGATCAACAGGATTTCCGAAACAAGGTTTTACACTTGTCAAAGAGCTTTCTTGATAAAAATTGTTTGCACATTAGTAGTATTGATCGCTAAATTTCTGAAGATTTTAAGATAACGAAAGGTTTTTTCCAATCTTGATAACTTTGAATTATTGAATGAAAATCCGTTGAAACAATTAAGAAGAGACACTTTCAAGATTCTAGACAATTGGAGAAAGAAAGGACTTTTGGGAAAGGATATAAGATGGACTGATATAAATACCGAAGACACAGTTCTTGCAAGATGTTATGGTTTGAGAAAGATTCATAAAGATGGCTATCCTTTGAGTTTGATGATTTCAACTATTAACACTCCCAAGAAATTTTTAGAACAAAACTTTAATTTGATACTTAAAGACTCAAATACAACTTCTAAATACAATATTAAAATTAGCTCGGAATTCAAAAAAATTATTATTCATAAAACTGTTCCTGATGACCATGTAATGATTTCTTTGGATGTTGTTACAATGTTTCCAAGTATGCCCCTTGAATTGGTTAAACAGGCAATTTTAAATAGATGGGATAATATAAAAACACGTACTCGATTGAGTCAAAAAGATTTTATTGAAGAGACAGTTTTCATTATGAACTCAACTTATTTTTAATTCAATGGATCTTTTTATAGGCAAAAATTCAGTACTCTCATAGGTTCAGTCATTTCTCCGATTTTAGCAGAAATAGTTATGGAAGATTTGGAGGTCTTTGCTTTCAAGAAGCTGGATTTTGTTTCGCCCTTTTACTTTCGGTATGTTGATGATACCTTATTATGTGTTCCTCTAGCAAAGTTACAGGCAGTTTTTGATGCTTTTAGTAGTTTTCATTCGAAACTTCAGTTCACCCATGAAATGGAGAACAATAATAGAATCAGTTTTTTGGACCTAGAAGTAATTAAGGGTCAGGGTGGTAATATTATTACCAATTGGTATAGGAAAAGTACATATTCAGGTAGAATTTTAAATTTCTTTTCGGCTCATCCTTTTCAAAACAAAATTGCAGTAATCGAAAACTTAGTTGACAGAGCTCTAGGTTTGTCCCACATTTCATTTCACAAAGAGAATTTGAATATAGTTAGGGATATTCTTTTTCTTAATCATTACCCACAAAAGTTGATTGAGAAACATATCACAATTAGAATTCAACAAATAAAAAACAAACAAAGTACTTTTGTTCTTCCTTTTTTTGGTCAAATTTCGAATACTATTGAATTTATGTTAAAAAAATTTAATATTCATACTATTTTCCGTATACCATTTAAAATGGATTCAATAATAACTTTTGGGTAAAGATCCTTTAGATAAATTTGAAAAAGGTGGTGTTGTTTACAAGATCACTTGCAAGATCTGTAAGATGACTTATGTGGGACAGACTGGCAGACTTCTTAATACTAGGGTGGAGGAACACAAAAGTGATGTTCGTTTAGGACGTTGCTATAAGAGTGTTCTTTCTAGACATACGACAGGGTTTGTTGATGTTGATCAGCAGTTTGACTGGGATAATGTTGAAATTTTACACAGTGAAAGCAATGAGAGAAAGAGAGATTTCATGGAAATGCTTTATATTAAAAAACAAAATAAGTTGTCTATTAATTTAAAAACTGATTTGGATAAATTAAACAAAAGTTATTCTAGTATGATTAATTACATTCAGTAATACGTATTCATGGGTCTTGACTTTCTCTCATTTCTTGTTTGTTTATAACGGATTTGTCTTTTGACCCACATTCAGTTGTCAGGTATCGAGGTGATAGCGTCGTTATTTCGTCGCTGTTCCTACCTGCTCTAATTTTTCTTGCCTTGATGAGGGTGCTGTGTGAGCACCAAAACGTTGGTAAATATTGTGCATGCTTTCATATTGTGATTTGATAATAATAAAAATAAGAAAGACGAAAGAAATAAAAAAGAGAAGGAAGGGGATGTGGTTGGTTGCCTTCTCATTTTTCTTTCCTCTTTTTTATTTTTGTGCAAAGAAACAAATTTTTTGTTGTTTTTAGGAATGGCAATAGTAGCATTTTGTGGTGTCTGTCCAAATTTGATCGTTGAATTCTTGTTTGGTTTTCAGGAATTCTATACATTAACTTGATTATTGGACGTTAAATGGGTTTTTGAATTTGATTTTAATCTAATTCAAAATTCTTAAATTTTTATATTTATTCATTAATAGTGTCTCATTGAAATTCTATCAAATCTTATTGATACAGAACTTCTATCAAATCCTATGTTTCAAAATCTTGGAAGATTTTATTAAACTATATCCGTCGAGAAATGTTATAATATTCTACAAAAAATTTTTCATTGAAATTTTATCAAATCTTATCCACTCCAGACTTGTATCAAATCCTAGGTCTGGAAAGTATCAAATTGTATTCGCCGGGAAACCTTCTGTTTTCCTATTACAATTTTCGAATTGCATAAGATTAATTAGAGTTTTAATCACAATATCCCTTGGAAAAGTATAAAAATTTTCGAGGAGTAGAATTCAATAGCAATCTTCCAGGTTCTGGAACATAAGATTTGACAGAAATCTAGTACGGATATGATTTGAAATATTTTAAATAAGAAACTGTTAATAGAAAAAGTATCAGATTTAAAACGAATAGAATTTGACAGAATTTTAAGAGATTTAGTGACATAAGATTTGCTAGAGTTTTAATGGGAAAATCTTGATAGGAAAGTATAAAATTTCTTGACATACAGTTTGACAAAAACTTCCAAGATTCTGGAACATAGGACTTGACACAAATCTGGTGCGGATAAGATTTGACAGATTTTCAATAAAAAAACATTTGCTAAAAAAGTATGTGATTCTATAATATCAAAATTTGATAAAAATTTCAGATATTTAGAGACATAGGATTACATATAACTCTGGTGGGGAAATATTGACAGAAAAGTATAAGATTTCTCAACTGACAGAGATAGGTAAGAACTTCTAAGATTCTGGAACATAGGATTTAATACAAGTGTTTTTTGGTTAACATATGATAGAGATTAAATGGAAAAATGTTTTAAAAAAGTATGCGATTTCGTATGATGAAATTGGATAGGATTCATCCAAAAGAAGCGTATTAAAATGGATAGGAATTGGGGATAGCAAATTTGTTAGAATATTATGCAACTTATAAAAAAAAGTATAGAAATATATACGAATTACTAGGACACTGATCTATTTTGCTGTGATAGAAATCAGTATTAATTCTATCAAATCGTTTGACACAAATTGATTGCCATTTTAGCGGAACACCTTTTGTGTTATTATTCATTTTGACAGACTTTCTATCAAAAGCGTTTGATATAAATATAAATGAAATTTTCTAAATTACGGATATAGAAAACAGATTAAAAAGAATTATTTCTTAAAACAAAATCCTATCAAACTTTTTCAGCGGGATTGATACCGTTGGTTTAAATTATTTGGATATTTTGCAAAACCCTTTATATAAATGAAAAATCGATATAAAATGAATCTACATTCAGTTTCTGCTTCGCTTCTTTTGAATAAGACTGAGAAAGTTTAAAGGTTTCAGATATTTTACAAAAGTGATGCGCGAATTTCTTACATCGAAGGCATTTGAGTTTGACAATGGCGATAACACAAGGTGCTAATAGATAGCTAGCTGCTCGTTTATCATTTCCTTGTGACGTAAATGACTCTAGAAAATCGAAAGACCTGGTCTCTAGAGATTCCTCTTCCTCGCAACTTCATTTTTATTTTTTTATATTGTATTTTCTATGGATTGAATAATATTTTTCAAAGAAATAATATTTAGTTTACTAGGAAACAATATTTAGTTTACTAGAAAACAAACGCGCGCGATTACTGTTTTCTTTGTCTTATGTAACTTTTAAATAAAAATTTGGAATTGATATTATTTATAAGATTTTGTACTATATAGAAGCTATTATTTGAAATAATAGACGAAAGAAGAAAATTCAATTTAAGAATTTTAAATTAGATTAAAATCAATTTTAAAATCCTATTTTAAAGTCCAATACTCATGTGAATGTATAGAATTCCTGTAAATAAAAACAAGAATCCAACGATCAAATTTGGACAACCACCATGAAATGCTCCTATTGTAATTTGAAAAAAAATAATTTCCTTTTCCCTTGGACAAAAAATAAAAAAGGGGAAAGAAAAATGAGAAGGCAACCAACCAATTCCCCTTCCATCTCTTTTTTTTTGTCTTTTTTATTTTTTGTCGAAAGAAAAAGGAAATTTTTTTTTGTTATGAATTTTTTTTTTTTCAAAATACAATAGGAGCATTTTATGGTGGTTGTCCAAATTTGGTCGTTGGATTTTTGTTTTCATTTTCAGGAATTCTGTACATTGCCAAGAGAAGAAAGGGCAACTTGCATGATAATAGATGAAAATTGAGAAATATTTCAGGAATTTATATTTGTTCAGAAAAAATGTTAACATAACCTAAAGTTGTTGAAAATTGTAACTATTCTTTGAAATCTATACCAATTTCCGGTGAAAAACACGAGGATAGCCTAACGTTTTTTATTGAAATAACCCTAAATTGTTCTGGAATCGTGAATCTTCTTTATCTATATTGATATTTCTGGTAAAAACCGCTAGCTTGACTTAGAATTGTACACAGATTTTAAATCTTCTTTGAAATCTTATAATTTTTCACTAAAAATACCGATTTCCGGTACAAATCGTCAATATATCCCAAAATTATTAATAAGTTGTGAATCTTCTTTGAAATATTTGGAATATGAATAGTTAAAAATAAAAATACCAATTTTAACGAAAAGCACAAACATAACCTCAAGTTGTTGAAAATTGTCAGTTTAATTTTGGAAGTCAAATAATTTTTTCTTTCAAATAACCGATTTCCGGTAAAAAATGTGAACCTAACCTAAAATTGGTCGGAAGTTGTAAATCTTCTTTTAAATTTATAGCAATTTGAGGTGAAAAACACGATCATAACCTGAAAATGCTCAAAAATGTTTAATTTTCTCTGAGATCCAATGATTTTTTATTGAAAGTGATTTTCGGTATAAACCGTCAAAAAAACAAAGATTGTACAAAAATTGTGAATTTATTGAATCTGAATGATAACCTGAAGATTTGTAATCTTTTTTTAAATTTAATAATTTTTCACTAAAAAAACGATTTCCGGTATAAAACGCTAACATAATCTAAAATTATTAAAAAGTTTTGAATCTTCTCTGAAATGTTTGAAATATGATTTTTTTGTTAATGAAAATATAAATTTTCGACAAAGAGCATTAAAATAACGTAAAATTGTTCAAAATGGTAAGCTTAGTTTTTAAAGTTGAATGATTTTTGTTTATAATAACGGATTTCCAGTGAAAATGTTACCATAACCTAAAATTGTTCAAAAATTGTGTATCTTTCTTGAAATCTATACCAATATCCGTTGAAAAATACGAGCATAACCTAAAATTGTTATCCTCTCCAAAATCCAAACACTTTTGATTAAAAGTACTGATTTTCGGTATAAAACTTCAACAAAACTAAAAATTGGGGATTTAATTACTCAAAATGATAATCTGAAGAATAATGATAATCTGAAAAATCAAATAATTTTTTCATTCAAAAAGACAAATTTTCGACGAAAAGAACTAATAGAAAAGTTAAAACAAGTTTAAGATTGTAAATCTTCTTTTTAACTTAATTTATTTCATTAAAATAACCTTAAATTGTTCCCCAATCGTGAATCTTCCTTGAAATCTATATGGATTTTTCCTGTCGAAACCGCTCGCTTTACCTGAAATTGTACCAAATTTTAAAATCTTCTTTAAAATCTAATAATTTTTCATTGAAAACCTAAAATTATCAGAAAGTAGTGAATCTTCTTTGAAATGTTTGAAATATAATTTTTTCAAATTAAAAATACCAATTTTCGACGAAAAATACTGAAATGATCCTAAATTATTAAAACAATCTAAATCTTGTTTAAATTGTATTTATATCACTTTACAACCGATTTTCAGTGTACAAAAACGTAATCTAAAATAAAAAAATAAAAATTATCAGTCTTCTTTTAAATCTAATGATTTTTTCATAAAAATGTCAATTTCCGACAAAAAAAATCGATATTGTTCAAGTTTGTAAATTTTACTACTTCAAAAAAATTAAATCAATGGATTTAAATTCAATGATTTTTTAATACAAATATCAAATTTCCAATGTATAACACCAAAATAATCCAATATTGTTAAAAGAATCAAATTTTGTTTGAACTATAACGATTTTTGTTTGAAAATACTAATTTTCAATGTAAAATAGCAACGTAGCGTCACATTATTAAAAAAGTATAAACCTTTATAATCTAATGATTATTGTTCAAAAATCTCAATGTCCGGTACACAAAACACTAACAAAACGGGAAAACGCGAATGGTTGAAAAGTTTTTAATCTTCGAAATGTATTATTTTTTATTGAAAATACCCATTTCCGGTATAAAACACTGATATAACCCAAAACTGTTGAAAATTGGGAATGTTGATATTTTCGTTTAAAGATGCTAATTTCTGGCAATCTATGTGATAATTTGAAATTTTTAATCCAACCTCGCAAAAGTATTTAAAAAACAAAATTTTTCTCCATCCGCATAAGAACTTTAATCATTCTTCTTTATTTGCAGATTTAATTTTCAAAATTTCAAACTTAGTATCTAAAACAACTTCACTTGATGATGAGCTAATCAGGTTTCCATCAACAATGATTGCTAAATTTTCGAGACATATTGTTACACCACTTTTTTAGATAGGATCAGTATGGAAAATAATTACCGGAAATATAAAATTAGTTAACAGAGTTTCCATAAAAGCTTAATTATAAATAATTCGCTTAATGGTAATTTGCAACCGAAAACCTTTCCAAAACGGATTCCGAAACACCTTAATTTACTTGTCAGTAATTAAAACTTTATGTCTTCATTAGACGCTGAAGGCGTTTTTTCTCGTTAAACATTAGGGAGAATTCTAGTTGACTTTCGTTTCCGTACATTAGTGCAATGAATACTATATAATCTAGGACTGAGTCGATTATAGCGGAGCATAGTTGTATTTGCATAAAATTTTCCTGACTACGTACTAAACTGCGTACTTATCACCGTCTTTAAACGATATTCCACAGGTTTCATGAATATGGCTCAGGAAAAAAATTTGGTATTGAATTCTAGCAATCTGAATTCAACCTTTACGGAAACTGATATGATAGTTAATAATAAGGTTTAAAACCTTTCTTTTTGTGGGTGATTCTGAAACCAATCTATTTAGATTATTAAATTTTCCAATTAGGAAAAGAATAAATCCAAATTATTTTAAGACATTTCGAAAAATGGCTAAAATTCAATACATAATTCTTTATACAAAAGTTAAAATAAAAAGAAACATTTCTTACAAGAAAACAATCCGATTTATCTTCCCCAAAACAAGAACATTTTTAAATTCTATACCGAAAAACTGTTTACAAAATATCAGCTATTCTGTAAAATTACAGAAAAATCACAATTTGTTAATATTATATTTACATGAGGCATGGAGAATGCAGCAGGTTATGTGCATGTAATTATACACTGTCCGAGGTAATTTACATATTATATTTCTGTAATTTACGTTTAAAGTGACTGATATTTTTTGTCTCATCCTTCTTAGAATTTCACATCCAATTTTTTCTCTCAGTATTATAGCACTTTCTGATTAGATTAGGTTATCCTTACTATAAAATCTCTAAACGATATTCTTGATTTCGATAGTCACGATTGTATCGTTTGCGCCTGCTGTGGGTGTGACACGAGGCATCAGTGGGTTAGAAAGCAATAGAACATGTCACGATTAATTATTTTCGCCTACTATATGCGTGTGACACGAGGCATCAGTGCGTTAGAAAGCGATGGAACGTGTCACGATGTCACGTTCTTCAGTTGGATTCATTTGATCCCAACGGAGCCGCCTTGATCTGCGCTTGCTTGGATTGTAGTGACGTTCATTGGCTACAGTGAGCGTCTGCATTTAAATTTTAAATGCGGACGCAAACTAGAGCCAATGAGTGCCATTCAATCGAAGCATGCGCATGTCTTTTGGGATCACTGTTGGAAATAGTATAAGCGAATTGAATCGTAGTTCGAGTTCGAAAATGCGACAACGTGTTTCTTCGTATTTAGTAATGTGATGCGCCTGTTTGTATACAAACTCGTGTACGTTTCGCTTCTACTTTTTTTTAAATAATTAGAAGAATTTGAAATATTTTGAGATATTATGAAAGACTTTAAGGAGTTTTCAATTCATTTCAAAAGATTTCAAAGTGATATATATTGTAGGAAAATATTTGACAGAATTTCAGAAGATTCCAAGAAATTTGTTATTTATTGTAATAATTTGAAGGGACTTTAAAGGACTGGGCATATTTTAGGGTATTTGAAAAGAATCCAAGGCATTTGAAATTCCAAAAGATTTTAAAGGGTTTGAAATATTTTAGGAAATTTTAACAGATTTCAAGGAATTTTCAACTGATTCTAGTAATTTAATTGATTCAAAAGTATTTGAAATATTTTAGAGTATCTTAAAAGATTACAAGGTTTTTTCGGAAGCTTTAAAATGTTTCGAGTAATTTAAAAATATTTTAACTAAATAATTAGGACATTTTAAACGATTGCAAGGAATTTTCAAGAGTTCTAAAAAGTTTAAAAGTGATTTGAAAGAATTCGAAATATTTTAGGGAATTTTGCAGGTATTTGTTTCAACAATTTCGAAGGATTTTAACGGATTAGGAGAGTTTTAGATAATTTCAAAAGAAAGAAAGACATTATAAAATATATATATATATATATATATATATATATATATATATATTATATATATTATATTATATATATATATATAATATATTTGTATTTAAAAAAAATTCACGGCATTTGCGAAAGCTTTACAACATTTTAAGGGTTTGAAAACTTTTAGAGTATTTCAAAAGATTCTAAGGCATTTTGAGTTAGTTTCAGTAATTTAGCTAATATCAGATGATTTTAAAAGATTCTAAATCATTTTCGAGAGCTTTAAAGAGTTTCAAGTGATTTTAAAGATTTCAAAGAACTTGAAAGATTTTAGGTAATGTTTAAAGATTCGAAGAAATTTTTTTTATTTCAATAATTTGAAGAAATTTAAAAGGATTGGAAACATTATAGGGTGTTTTGGAAAAATCACAGGCATTTTCCAGAGATTTAAATAATTTAAATGGATTTCGAAAGATATTGAAGGATTTGAAATGTTTTAGGGTATTTTAACAGATTCTAAGGAATTTTCAATTGATTTCAGTAATTTAATTGCATTTCAGAGGATATAAAAAATATCAAGTGATTTTAAAGATTTCAGCTGAATATATATTTTAGGAAAATATTTCAGAGAATTTCAGAAAATTCCAAGGAATTTTTTTTTATTTCAATAATTTGAAGAAATTTTAAAGGATTGGGCATATTGTAGTGTGTTGTAAAAGAATCCAAGGTATTTTAATGAGATGTTAATTCAAGAAATTTTAAAAGATTTTAAAGGGCTTAAAATTTTTAAGGGAATTTTGAAGGATTTCAAGGAACTTTGTATTTATTTCAATAATTTGAAGGAATTTTTAAAGATTAGAAATATTTTCGGGTATTTCAAAAGAATCCCAGGTATTTTCAAGAGATTTCAACAATTTGATAGAATTTCGACAAAATCAGAGGATTTGAAAACTTTTAGAGTTTTCTTCAACATTCCAAGGATTTTTCATTTCATTTCAGTAATTTAATTGATTTCAGAGGATTTGAAATATTCTAGAGTAATTTAAAAGATTCGAAGGCATTTTCAAAAGCTTTGAAATGTTTTCAGTGATTTTTAAAGTTTTAAAGGTCTTGAAAAATTTTGGGGAATTTCTAATGAATCCAATGAATTTTTTTTATTTGAATAATTTGAAGGAATTTCAAAGGATCTGAAATATTTTAGGCTGTTTTTAAAATTTTCATTTTATTTTAAAGAGATTAACAAAATTTCAAGAATCCAAGGAATTTTCAATTGATTTCAGTAATTGCTTTCAGAGGATTTTAAATATTTTAGAGTATTTAAAAATATTTGAAGGCATTTCAAAAAAAAAATCAAGTTTCAAGGAATATAAAAAAAGTTTCAAGGATTTGAAAATCTTTAGATTATTCTAAAAGATTTCAAGGAGTTTTCAATTAACTTCAGTAATTCATTTGATTTCAGAGGATTTGAAATATTTTTTAATATTTTAGAAGACTCCAAGGCATTTTCGAACGCTTCAAAAACTTTCAACTTTCAAGTAATTTTAAAATATTTCAAATAAATATTTAAGGAATTTGAAAAGACTCCAAGGCATTTCCAAGAGATTTCAATCATTTAAAAGAATTTTAAAAAATTGTAAAGAATTTGAGAACTTCTAGAGTATTTTAAAAGATACCAAGACATTTTCGAAAGTTTAAAAAAGTTTCAAGTGATTTTTAAAGAATCAATACCACGCTGGAAACACCAGTTCCCGTTAGATCACTGAAGTTAAGCAATGTTGGGCGCGGTTAGTACTTAGATGGGTGACCGTCTGATACTACTGCGTTGCTGTTGGCGGTCGTGGGTGTGGTGAGCCCACACTTGTAGTTATTTACTACAAGAAACTATCCACCTAGAAACACTACCCAAATCGGGTAGTGTCATGCCTACCCTGAAAGGGTAATGGCTTAATGGTATATAAAGGATTTTTTTATTTCAATAATTTGAAAGAATTTCAAAAGATTGGAAATATTTCAGGTTGTTTTTAAAAATTGCAAGGGATTTTGAAGAGCTTGAAAAAATTCAAGGAATTCAAAATATTTTGAAGGATTTCAAATATCTTAGGGTATTTTGAAAGATCCTAAGAATTTTTAAATTTATTTCAGTAATTTAATGTCACTCATAGGATTTAAATTATTGTATGGTATTTTAAAAGATTCTAAGGCATTTTCAAGAGCTTTAAAATGTTTCAATCATTTTCAAAAGATTTCAAAGTATTTTAAAACTTTAAGAGTATTTCAAGAGATTATCATCAATATTTAATTGATTTCAGGTTTTAGGGTATATTAAAAGATGCCAAGGAATTTTCAATTTATTTCGGTAACCTGATAGGATTTGAAATGATTAAAAATATTTCAGGGTACTTCAGAAGATTCCGAAGCACTTTCAACAGACTTACAAATTTTAAGGCATTCCAAAAGATTTTAAAGTTGTTAAAATATCTTAGGGTATTTTTAAAACATTTCAGTAGTTTGGAAACCTAATTTTGATTTGTGAATGTATTTCATGCTCTTTTTGCATAAAACTATTCATAAGAAAGTATATTTCATTTCGATTTCAAATAAAAAAAAAAACGATTCTCACTATTTGAGGGCTTTTTAAAAGGGCACTTTGAGAAGGTTACAATGCAAAAATTTCTAGGAATTCCCAAGGATTTGACTGATTTTAAGGTATTTGAAAAATGTGCATAGAATATTAAAAAGTTTCCTGGAATTTTGGAAAATATGGAACGATTTCGTAGGGCCTATTATGATATCTCGAAAAATTTCAAGTGATTTTGTAAGATTTCCGAGGATTTCAATGATTTTAAGGGATTTTGAAAGCTCACAAGGTATTTTTATAAAATTTCCAGGATTTCAGGTTATATCATCAGATTTAATGTAATTTCAAGGGATATTATAATATTTAAATAGATTTCTAAGAATTTATTCAAAAGAATTCATGGATTTCGTATGATTCCAAAAAGATTTTCAAATATTTCAAGGTATTATCAAAGATTTCAAAGAATTTGAAAGATTTAAGGATATCGTAAAAGATTCCAAGGAATTTTCAATTAATTCAAAGAATTTGAAATATTTAAGGTATTTTTAAAACCCAAAGGAATTCCTAAGAGCTTTAATACATTTCAAGGCATTTCAAAAGATTTAAAAGGATTTGAAATATCTAAGGGTATTTTTAAAAATTTCAAGGGATTTTCAAGAACTTAAAAAGTTTCAAGTGATTTCGAGAGCTTCCAAAGAATTTGAAATATTTTAGGGAATTTTAAATGATCAAAAAGTAATTTATAATTAAAATTTTAAATTAATATGAAAATATTTGTATAAATTTAATATCTCATCATATTTTAAAAGATTCCAAGGAATTTTATAAAATTTCCGAGGATTTCTCTGTTTTATAAGGATTTTAAAAGCTTTCTAGGTTTTTGAATAAATATCAAGGATTTTAAGAAGTATTCTCAGATTTATAGGAATTGCACGAGATTTCATTTCGAATTCACCCTGAATTCTTATAAATTCTTTTGAATTCTGCAGAATTTTTTGGATTTTTTTTTAATTCACGTGAATTCTTTAAAACTCATTTAATTCTACTGAAGTCAATGTATTTTTTCATTTCTTTTTAGTTTTTGTTTAATTCATCTGGAAGTCGGCACTTTATCAAATTCTTTTAAATTTTCTAGAATTTTCCTGAACTCATTTTAAACTTACTGAATTCAATGCATTTTTTCATATTTTTCATTTCTCTTAAATTTCACTATATTCACTACAATTTAACTGAAATTAAGGAAATTTTGAGTTTTTTTTCAATCTTCCTGAATTTAAGTTGAATTGTTTTAAAGTCTTATGAAATTATCTTGAATTCGTTAAAATTTACCTGGAATTTTTATAAATTTCATCGAGTTCTTTGAAATTCTTTTTAATTCAAAAGGACATTAGTTACATTATTAATCCTCATTAGTCACTGTTAGTCACTTTTTGGGTAGGGAATTAATCGCTTTTGGTCAATCCTTTTGTTTAAATATGTCACTCTTTAAATTTTTTCAAGAAAATTAGGCTGTGGCAGCCTATAAATTGAAAATGTATAAATTCAAATTTATTTTAATGCTATTATAAAAGATTCTATATGTAAATAAAGTTACAAGTTCAGAATTTTGGTCTTATTAATGGCCAGGGAATTTTGAAAATGAAGTTTTGTGGAAACCCTCGTAATATATATATATATATATATATATATATAT
>CAKNYM010051059.1:66516-96639 GCA_932195095.1 Andricus curvator
GTTAATTTTTCTTGCCTTGATAAGGGTGCTGTGTGAGCACCGAAACGTTGGTAAATGTTTTGCATGCTGTCATATTGTGATTTGATAATAATAAAAATAAAAAGACGAAAGAAATTGAAAAAAATAGAAGGAAAGGGACGTGGTTGGTTGCCTTCTCATTTTTCTTTCCTCTTTTTTATTTTTGTGAAAAGAAACAAATTTCTTTGCTTTTATGAATTGCAATAGGAGCATTTTGTGGTTTTTGTCAAAATTTGATCGTTGAATTCTTGTCTTATTTTCAGGAATTCTATACATTGTCCTTAAATTTTCCAATTTATGACTTAAATAAAATTATTTTTGAAGACCCACATTTTTTCCTTAATTTTTTTACCGAAAGAGATAAAAATGTATCGATAAAAAATATAATTTTCTTCTTTATAGTGGCGAAATCATAAAACAAAAATCTGTTGCCACAAGTTCAGTATCTCATGTGGGAAGCATTAACGTAAAGTTATTTTATGTACCATCGACTAGCTGCGAACGACCCCATTTACTACTACACATAAATTTAATCGAATCTTAACCTGAAATACGGTATCACTTTATATCAGTGGCGATTGAATATTCCCTTTAAAATTTTCCCAGCTTGAATCTTCTAAAGATTGAATTCTCTTTAATTCACTTTTATTCATTTATATTCTGCTTAAATCCAGGCATTTACTACTATTTTTAAAAAAATTATTCAGAACAAAAATGGATTTTGTAGCCCTATAGGACGTAAATAAGTGGTTCAAACCTCCCCCTCCGATACTTTTCCTCCCCTACTACCCCTGCATTCCCCTCCGCTCTCCGCTCGCCAAACTTTAACCTTCGCTTCCCCTCACTTCTTCACTTCTTCACTTCTTCACTTCTTCACTTATTTCTCATCTACTTCCCTCTCTCCTCACACCCCCATCCAACACTCCCCTTTTCCTACTTCCCGACTCACATTTCTCCTCACTTCCCAAACCCACATTTTCCCTCAGTTCTCCCACTCCCTTATTACCCATCCCCTCATTATTCCCACTTTCTCTACTTTCTATACCCTCACATCCCCTACTACGCCTCACCTTATTTACACTTACTTCCCCTACTGTAGACCCCTTTTTTCCTTACTTCTCCTACTTCTCCACCCTTTATTGCCTCAATCCTTATTTCCCGTACTCCCCTTCCCTTCTTTCCCTACGTCTCCTTCAATAAATTTCCCTTACTTCCCTTCCTCTCATTTCCCATCACTTCCCCTACTTCTCACTCCCTTTTCCTTCTACTTTCCCTACTTTCATTTCTCCTACATCCCCTCATTTAATATCCCTTAATTTTTCCTACTTTCCCTTCCATAATTTCTTCTCACTCCCCCTACTTCCCCTTCCCGCATTTCCCTTTACTTTTCTTACTTCCCCCTCACCTTTAAAATATAAATTTCGGAAATCAAATAATTTGTGATTCTACATACATTTTCAACATTCAAGAATTTTATATTGTAACTCTTCGAAATTCAAGGATTTTCTATTAAAATACTTTAAAATTGCAGAAATTCAAATTGTAAATCTTCTAAAATTTGTGTTTTGAATGTTGACAATTTGCAAGGAAGAGTTCTGTATTTTTTAATGTACATTTGAAATTTCAGCAATTTGGAAGATTTAGAATTGAAAACTATTGATTTTTGATTTCATGGAGATTATCACAAATTAGGAATTTGTATTTATACATCTTTGAAATTGAATAATTATAACTGCAGATCGTTAAAATTTAAGAATTTTCAATTCAAAAACTTCAAAAAGGTAAAATTTTGAATTGTATATCTTTAAGATTAAAAGTTACGCAAGTTCTCAGATTTACAGTTCAAAATTATCTAATTTTGATCTTTTGCATTAGATATTTCTTCACTTTGGAAGATTTAGAATTAAAAACTTTACTGCCAAAAATAGTAGAACTTTAAATTGTAAATCTTCAGAATGAAATAGTAAGTTTTAAGTTTCACTATTAAAAATTCACTTATTTGATGGTTTTAATTAAAAGTTCTCTCAATTTGGAAGATTTATAATTGAAAACTTGACTTTTGATTTCCAAAATCATCAAAATTTAGGAATTTTTACTTATACATCTTTGAAATGCAAGAGTTTTTAATTGCAAATCTTCAAAATTAAGAAATTTTAAATTGAAAATCGTCAAAATTTAAGAATTTGAATTGTTATACTTCAAAATTCAAGAATTTTGAATTGAAACTATTCAAAATTGCAGAACTTTGAATTGTAAATCTTTGAAATTGAAGAATTTTTAATTCATTTGATTTAGAAGATTTATAATTGAAAACTTGACTTTGTATTTCCAAAGTCTTCAGAATTGAAGAATTTTGATTATTAGTTCCCCTACTTCTCTTTTAATAAATTTCTCTTACTTTCCCTCCTCTCATTTCCCATCACTTTCCCTACTTCTCACTCCCTTTTTCTCCTACTTTTCCTACTTTAACTTTTCCTGCTTCCCCGTCCATAATATCTTCTTACTCTCCCTACTTTCCCGCCCCGCATTTCCCCTCACTTCTCCTACTTCTCCACCTCTTATTGCCTTTCCCCTAGTGTCCTCTACGCCTTTTCCTTATTTCCCCCACTTTTCCTATCCTCATTTCTTCTACGCCCCCTCCTCTAATTTCTCCATCACTTCCTATACTTTCCCTCCTCTCATTTCTCCTACTTTCCCTTAATTCATTTTCCTTAATTTCAACTAATTTCCCTCCCATAATTTCTTCTCACTTCCCCTACTTCTTCTTCCCTCATTTCCCTTGACTGCTTTTAATTCACCTCTCCTAATTTCCCCTACTTCCCCTTCTTGGAAAAAAGTACGACGAAAAGACACCTGATCGAATTTTAAAGGTTTCTGCCCAGGGCGACGAGAGCCTGAAAAATGACACTAATAATACTTTTTTCGCAAATTTTTTGCTAATGCAACTATTTTGACACTTTGAGTTTCAAAAAATCCTTGAAAGTTTTCATAATTTTGAAAATTCCAAAAAATTTCAACTTTTTCAAAAGTTTTGAAAAAATTTTGAAAGATATTATAAATTTCAAGATAATGCATGGGATTTGAGAGTATTTCAAGGGATTTGAAATTGTTTAGGATCTTTATGGACTTTAGGGATTTGCAAAATTACAATGAATTTACAGGAATTTAAAACTTCTAAGGATATTTTACAAAATTCCAAGAAATGTCAAGATTTCAACAATTTTCAGGGATTCTAAAAGGGTATAAAATATATCAAAGGATTTTAAAGACTTCAAGGGAGTTAAGGGAATTTCAAATAGTTTGACAAATTTTCGACAAAAAGCACTATCATAACCTAAAGTTGCAGAAAATTTTATGTTTAATTTTCGAAGTCAAATAATTTTTGTTCAAAATCTCCCATATCCGGCGTAAAACTCCATGATAACCTAAAATTATTCAAAAGTTGTAAATCTTCTCTGAAATGTTTAAAATATAGTTTTCTTGAAATTACAAATACTGTAGTTTTCGGCGAGAATAACTAAAATGATCCCGAATTCCAAAAGAATCTGAATATTGTTTAAATTATTATAATTTAGATTTGAAAATACAATTTTTCATTGTAAAACAACAACGTTACCCAAAATTGTTAAGAATTATGAATCTTCTTTGAAATTATCTCCACACTTTCCCTACTCCCTCTCTCTTAGTTTCTCTTACTTCCCCATCTCCTATTCCCCCACTTCCCCTCCTCTAATTTCGCTAACTTCCCCTACTTGCTCCCCCCACATTCCCTCTCACTTCCCCTACTTCACCTCTCTTCCTTTCCACTACCTTCTCCTACTGCCCCTTCCAGCATTTCCCCTTACTTCTCCTCCTTAAAAAAGTACGACGGATCGACGGATGGACGCCACAGTGGGATGAAATCAAAAAACGAGGTTCAAAATAACTTGTAGCTGGCAATTCTTAACAGATTTTGGATTTTTTTTTTCAGAAAAATTCAGAATGAAATTTTGAAGAGACTTATGTGGCCTGATTTTTTATTTCTTTTTGTTTAAACTTTTATTTTATTGCAAAGAGTGAATAAAAAGTCGATTTTTTCGTTTTTTTTGTTTATCTTCGTGAAATTTTTTTTTCTATGATCAGCATTGCCAGACTTTGTACACGGGGGTAGTTGAAAGCAAAAAAAAATTATGACATTATCAATTTGATTGTTATAAACAAATTAAGTTAAAAAATCTACACTATGGATTCTTCCTTTGAAAACTAAATTTTTGCGTTAAAACTACTTCCTTTTATCGAAAAAAATACCCGACCATAAAAATTTGACATCCGATATTTTTTATTAATTTTATAAACAAATGCCTAGTGTGGACATTTAAGGGCAGAAAGAAATCATTTTTTCTCTTAATCTTCCTAAAATTATATCGCCAGTGATATTTAATGATGGAAAATTATCATTCGATATTTTTTATTGATTTCATAAACGAATTATATAATCAAATGTCCAGTGTGGACATTGAAAGGCCGAAAGGAATCGCTTTTTCTCCTAAATTTCCTCAAATTATGTCGCCAGTGATTTTTAGTGATGGAAAATTTTCATCCAATATTTTTGGTCAATTTCATAAACAAATTATATAAACAAATGGCCAGTGTGGACATGCAAAGGCAGAAAGAAACTTTTTTTTTCATAATTCTCCTTAAATGATGTCGCCAGTGATGTTTAATAATGGGAAATTATCATCCGATATTTTTTATTGATTTTATAAACAAATTATATAATCAAATTTATAACTTGGTCATTAAGAGGTCGAAAAAAATCCTTTTTTTCCTAATTTGCCTCAGATGATTTCGCCAGTGAGGTATAATGATTTCTTTTTGCCTTTAAATGTCCACACTAGGCATTTGTTTATATAATTTGCTTATAAAATTAATAAAAAATATTTAAAGATAATTTCCCATCATTAAACATCAATGGAGATATGATTTGAGAAAAATTAAGAGAAAAAACGATTTTTTTCTGCCTTTAAATGTCCACACTAGGCATTTGTTTATAAAATAAATAAAAAATATCAAAAGATAATTTTCCATCATCAAGTATCACTGGAAATATAATTTGAGAAAAATTAAGAGAAAAAACGATTTTTGTCTGCCTTTAAATGTCCACACTAGGCATTCGTTTATTTAATTTGTTTATTAAATTAACAAAAAATATTGGATGAAAATTTTCCATCACTAAAAATCACTGGCGACATAATTTGAGGAAAATTAAGAGAAAAAGTGATTTCTTTCGGCCTTTAAATGTCCACACTGGACATTTGTTTATATAATTTGTTTATAAAATCAATAAAAAATATCGGATGATAATTTTCCATCATCAACTATCACTGGTGATATAATTTGAGGAAAATTAAGAGAGAAAACGATTTCTTTCTGCCTTTAAATGTCCACTCTAGGCATTTGTTTATATAATTTGTTTATAAAATTATAAAAAATATCGGATGTCAAATTTTTATGATCAGGTATTAATTTTTTGATAAAAGCAAGTAATTTTAACGCAAAAATTTACTTTGCAAATGAAGACTCGATAGTGTAGACTATTTGTTAAGTTAATTTGTTTATAACAATCAGCTCAACAATGCAATAATTCTTTTTTGCTTTCAACTACCCCCGTGCATGAATCCTGGCAATGCTGATCATAGAAACAATTTTTTCACAAAGATAAACAAAAAAACGAAAAAATCTACTTTTTATTCACTCTTTGTATTAATATAAAAATTTAAACAAAAGAAATTAAAAATCGGGCCACATAAGTCTCTTAAAAATTTAATTCTGAATTTTTCTTTCAAAAAAATCCAAAATCAATCAAGAATTGCCAGATACAAGTTATTTTGAACCTCGTTTTTCGATTTCATCCCACTATGGGACGGACGGACTACCCCACCAAAATTATAAGGGTTTCTGCCCAGGTCCACGAAACACTAAAAAGTGTCTCTGATACTAGTATTTTTGCAAATTGTTTGCTAATGCTACGATTTTTCACTTTGCGTTTCAAAATATTTTTTAAAGTTTTCATAAATTTGAAAATTTCAAAAGATTTTAAAGATTTTGAAGAAATTTTAAGAGATATTACAAATTTCAAGGTAATTCATGGAATTTCAGAGCATTTTAAGGGATTTTCAGTTGTATAGGATCTCTAAGGACTTTAAATATTTACGAAATTTTATTTGTTTTTAAGGGATTTGAAACATTTCAGGATATTCTAAAAGATTCCAAAAAATTTCAATTTTTTCAAAAATTTCAAGGGAATCAAAAATATCAAAGGATTTCATAGACTTCAAGGTATTTAGGGAAATTTTAAAGGATTTCTAGAAAACCTCAGGGAGTAAATGAGTAAATCACTGGATTTAAATCAAATAATTTTTTACTGCAAATACAAATTTTCAATAAAAAATACTAACATAATTCCAAATTGTTAAAGATTCTAAATCTTGTTCAAATTATAATGATTTTAATTTAAAAAATATGTACTAATTTTTAATGTAAAAGAATCAACCTATACTAAAATACTTAAAAAATTATTAATCTTTTTTGAATTATAATGACTTTTCAATAAAAATTTAATTTTCCGACAAAAAACATTGATATTTTTCAATTTTTTAGATTGTATTATTTCAAATAGAATAAATCACTGTATTTGAATCTAATAATTTTTTTACTAAAAATAAAAATGTCAATTTCGGACAAAAAACACTAACACAATCTGAAATTGTTCACGTCTGCAAATTTTATTATTCTAAAGAAAATAAATCTTTGTATTTATATTTTATTGTTTTCGCTTAAAAAGCAAATTTCAGGTGAAAAACACCAAAAAAACTAATAGTTGTTAAAAAAATCGTAAATATTCTTTGAAATCTAATCATTTTTTATTCAAAATACCAATAATTTCAAAAAAAAAAAGGACTAACATAAGATAACAGAAAATTGTACAGAATCTAAAATTTTCTTTGACGTCTAATAATTTTTAATTAAGAAATATTTGGAAATTAAGAAAATTTGAGAATCCAATGATAAAATTTGTGATTTCAAAAAAAAATATAAAAAGACCAGAGGAAAATATAAGGAAAGGGATCTAGAGGTTAAGTTCTTTTTTTTCATTCCTCATTTTCCCTCACTTCCCCTTGTTCCGTTCTCCTAACTTTCCTGAGTTGTGAGTTGAGTTGTGAGATGAGTTTTAAGCTGTGAGTTGTGAATTAGGATTTACGAGTTCCCCTAACTTCCCCTCCTCGGAAAAAAATAACGTTCAATCTACAACGAATAAAATCGAAGTTAGGATCACATTTCAGAGGACTGTAAGTTTCACACTTTAGAGCACAGAATAATCCTTACAAGAACATTAGCCACGACAAAGAGGCAATGAGTAAGTTACGAACGGTGTTTAAAAAGTCGTTAGGAAAGATAGATCTTGAGATATAATTTATCACAACTCCCTCAATGAAAAAGATATTAGCGTTAGATGCAATTCGATATATTATTACTTCTTCAATTCTCTGGATAATATATTTTAACACAATTCTTTTATATGAAATTTTCAATTTTCCAATAAAAAAAGAGTAATTCTTAACGAAACATGTGAAAGTTGATATTGCAACAAACAAAAAAAAAAGATTTTAATATTTACTCAAGGACCCTCTAATTTAACCGAAAAGATAAATTCTTAACCAAAAAAATAAAAATAGTTGCTATTATGAACAAAAATATTTTTAATTTGAAAAAAAAACATTTGAATTCTCCCCAAAAAGACGAATATGCGAGAGAGAAAATCTAATTTCTATCTAATTTCGGGTGTAGTTCCGAATAGTGGTTATCTCTGATTCATTTGGCACTACATATACTTACGTATTTTGATCCGCTGATTACGAATATCATAGTGAAAATTGGCGCAAATTTGAATTTAATGACGAAAACCATGAAAATCTCATGAAATAATGTTTTTTTTTTACATTTATTTTGGTAAATAATGAGAATTTCTGAAAATATTTCAAATAAAAGTTGTAGAACATACAAAAATCCATCTTTTGTTTTCAGTACATTTTTTCTCTAAAACCATTTTTTAACAAGAAAAGTAATATTTTCCAAAAATGAGCCTACAAATAAAAACATATACTGACTAATTACGAAAATGCGTTCAGTTACGCTTGTTCCCTTTTCCAGGTTTAAGTGGGGGGGGGGGGAGGAGCTACGCATTTACTGACTTGTTACGGAAATTTGTTCAGTCACGGTCGTCCTCTTTTCCAGCTTTAAGTGGGGGGGGGGGCTACGCATTTAGTGACTGGTTACGGAAATTTATTCAGTCACGCTCGTCCCCTTTTCCAGGTTAAAGTTAGGGGGAGGGAGGTTACGCATTTACTGACTTGTTACGAGAAAGGGACGAGAAAGAAAGGGAAAGAAGGGACAAGCGTGACCGAACGCAATCCTCTTTTTTTCGAGAAATAATGGTTTTAGGCAAAAAATGTATAATACAAAAAGGATGTATTTTTATACTAGCTAAAACTTTTGTTTGTAAATTTTTCCAGAATTCTCGGTATTCACTGAGATAAACGAAAAAATCATGATTTTAATGGGTTTCTTATGGTTTTTACCATGAAAACGTCCTTGTCGCCAATTTTCACTATGATTTTCGTAATCAGCGCATCAAAATACTTTATCCCTAACTTCTTCTCTCGATATCTCTAGTAGCTTAATGGAAAAACAGGCAATCGGCAATCGGAAGTTCTGAAGTTCGATTCCCAGCGGAGCCAAAGGAGAAGATCTTTCTTCAGAAAAAAATTAATTAAAATCGTTTTTAATTCATATCTCCATCCAGTCTGAAAAGCAGTTAAAAATTTCTGTTATTCCCTGATGATAGTACAGATTCCTTGAAAAAGAATTTAAACCAAATTGTTGAATTTTCAGTCCAAAAGGGACAATTTTCCAAAAAGTTTAATGAGAGGAAAAAATTGAGTCTTCAACCCAAAGAGACGAGTTTTATCAAAACAGTTGAATTTCTTCGGCTAAAAAGACAAATTTTCTACAAAACAGTTAAATTTCCAACAAAAAATTCAATTTTCAACCTGAATTTTGAATTCTTGACTAAAAACAATGCCTTTTTTACTTAAAATGGAATAGTTACATTTGGATTAGAAAAATTTTATTTTCAAGAACAAAAGAAAACAAATTTTCAACAAACCAGTTAAATTCTCAACTAAAGAGATGGAGTTTCAACTGATAAAATGAAATTTTGAAAAGTTGTTCAAATCTTAACCAAGAAGTCCAATTTTCAATTAGAAAGATTAATTTTATACCAAAAAAGATAAATTTGTAAGAAAATTCATAAATTTTCAACCAAATTGTGGAATTTTCAACGAAAAATTATCAATTTTCAACCAATAATGGAATAGTAAAATTTTGCAGAAAAAATGTCTGGTTTCAACCAAAAGAGAACAAATTTTCAACAAAATAGGTAAATCTTCATCCAAGAAAATGTATTATTAATAAATAAGTTCAACTTTCAACCAAGTAGTTGAATTTTCAAACAAAAAAGTGAATTCTTAATGAAAACTTTAATATTTGAATTTTCAAGTGGAAACGATCAATCTTCTATCAAACATAGAATAGTCAAATAGTAGAATTTAGTAGCCAAAACAAATGAATTCTGAAACAAAAATATCTGGAGGAAAAAGTGGAATTCATTATAAACAGAAAGTATTTTCATTTTTTCAAGCACTGCAAAAAATTGTTGTTTACATTTTGTATTTTACATGTGTGATGTGACATTCTGCATTACCCCCCGGAAGTGTGATCTATTTTTTGGACGGCCCCTGAAAGAATCTGAATAATTTAATTGATCATTAATTTTTTGTACATATATATATATATATATATATATATATATATATATTATATTATATTATATTACTATATATATTATATATATATTTTTTATCTTTCCAAAGTTTGATGCGTTTAAGGTAGATGTCCCAGTAATCGTCAGTCTTGAGGTGTAAACGCCAGAAATAAGTATTTTTCGCATAAAAATACATTCCCAAAATATTTTCAAGTAAGTTTCAACAGTGCTTGTTGTTGAAACAAAATTAGTTTTTTTGTGCAAATAGTGCACATGGGTGAAAAAAATTGACTTGTATTGCCGGCGGCGATGAATCACGAAACTTGGAAAATAGCTTAAAATTTAGGTAAGGAAACACGTTTCTTTGCTTAAGCTTTCAATATGTCAAGAAATTACTTGATCGAGAGGAAAATTATTTTTTGTAATAAAAGATCATTTTTATTTCATAAAATTAAGTAAAATCTTCATTTAGTACCTTCTCGTTCGAGAAATATCGGTCGCGATTATAGGGACATTTCAAAAGCATAGTTGCTCGAGTAATCGTGACCGGTCGCGAAGACTAGGACGAATCTGTCAAAATTTTGTTTCCATATTTCGTTACAAATAATGATTTAATTAATTTCAAAAAGGCGTGAAATGAAATCGGAGAACTGACTTGTTACTTTGAGTAGTATTCGTAATATAAGTTAGAGCTTAAAACTAAAAAAAGGTGATGTAGAATATTGGCATGACTTTAGTCATTTCATTATCAATTTTTTAGTTCATTGTCATTTTTCAGTGAAGTTAATATTTAATGAGTAGGTTTTCATTAGCTAACATTAATCTATACTGCATAATATAAAGAAAAATGTGTAACAGATATATAATTATTGATAGTTTTAATGTTTTGACAACGTAAACAGAACATAACAAATTACATACAAGTTACCAGTGTGTAAATTTTTGTATCCTGTGTAATTATGTTGTTTTTAGCTATTTTATAGAACAAAGTTAGGTTATATGACTTCATACAATGAAAATGCTTCATTAAATTTCTGATGTTAAGATTACAGTAGCATTCTCAATATTTGTAATTATTTATGTGTTAACAAATTACGTGTTCATTTTTTAATAAGATTTACTTAGTACAAATGTGATTCTTCACATAAATATCTTTCATCATATGCAAGTTTAATCGTTTAATGTTGAGCCCAAAGCATAACGGTGCTTGATGTGTAATAACTAAACGGGAATGTGCTACATCTAATTACTCAAAATGTTAATAATTCTTAATTATAATATTCAGTATTATAAACGAATTTCATCATTGTAGTTATCACTTATCGTGATAAAAATTCTAATAAATATTTACTTCGATTAATTTTTGAGACCACTTTATTTCTTATAAATAAAATATTGATTTCATTCGAAAATATTTTTAATTGAAATAAAAACTAAAAATTTTGAAAGAAAATTCATTTTTATTATGATTAATTATTATAATGTCCATCAGAAGTATTGGAACTATGAGAAGATTCGATTTTGAGGTTATGTTTCAACGGATTTCATCTCGGAGGTCTCAATGTCTCAATCAATATAAAACTAACAATACATCTTTAATTTCATGAAAGTATACTTAAAATACAAAAATACGCTTGAAATACACCTCCAAATCGCTAAAAACTGTTTTCAAGAAAATTTAACCTTTTTCACGAAGATTGGGACAACGAGTCACGATTACAAGTACATGGCAGATTTGGAAATTACGATAACTGGGCCATCGGTGCTTTTTGACTTTTAATTGTTTATAAATAAGAAGTAATATTAAATATAATTTAAAAACAATTTTTATAATATTCTAGGATGTTTAGTGCTTCAATCAGTACCAATCATTTTTTAACCAATCCTTCCAAAACAATTTTCTAAATATTTGAAGTCAATGAAATCTCTTATAGTGACGATTACTGGGATGTTTACCTTATTACAAGCAATTTCGTTATAAAAATATAAATGTAAATTTCACTTTGCAAGTACTTCTATCGACAGAAACAGAAAGCGCGAAGCTTAAACTATTCTGTTGACTGAAAATTTAATAGGCACTGTGCAGATGCATATATCCACCCATTTATGTAAAGCTGAAAATGCCTGCATATTCATGTGGACAGTCATTTATGCAGACTAACGTCAGAGATCACGAATTGGAATTGAAATGGAATTCTTGTCAGTTACATGATCAGCATAATTCCAGAGAGAATTTGACGAATGTGATATTCTAATGAAAGTAGATAATAAGCATGATGATTGATGAAACGTCAACTGTTTGGTAGAAAATTCAACTTGCTGCAGAGAAAAATCTGTTTTTTTTTTTTAATTTAAAAATTAATTTAACACAATGATTGACATAACTCAAATTGATTTGGATTGATAAAGTTATTTAATTGTTTTATTACCATCAAAGTGAGCTCATCGGATCCATACTTCCTCTTTCTCAAGCTGTTGAAAATCGGTACATAAATATACCACTGATATATATATATATAATACACTGGATGCGGGAGATTCAAATGTAGTATGGAAGAGAATTCAAAAATATTAATAAAAATCATGTAAAATTTAGTTTATTGCCAATGAGTGAATCGACTAAAACTGGAAACTAAATAAAACTTAATAAAAAGTAATTACATGTATGCATATGTATGCATACCATTAAGCCATTTCCCTTTCAGGGTAGGCGTGACACTGACCGATTCGGGTAGTGTTTCTAGGTGGATAGTAATGAAAATATAAATATATAAATATATATATATATATATATATATATATATATATACATAAATGAAAATAATCAAACAGTACAAAAAAAGGAAAGTCGATCGGATTTTGAATTGACGGAATACACATTTTGTAAACACGTGGTTTAGAATATTTATTTGTGTTTTTTCTTTGAGAATTACAATGAAACTTTGAAGTTTTTACAAGTAAACAATATAATAAATGTAATATCTTAAAAATCTGTATACGTTAGAATTGTGAAACACTTATTAGAACCTTTAAAAGCTACCAGTTTGTACAAAATAATTTTTGTTCGGATAAAAACAGTGGGGTGAAATTATAAATATGACTAACGGATATTATAATTACAAACTTAATCTAAATTATAATATAAATGATAATAATTTAAAAGAGCAAAAGGAACAAAACTCTTGTGGCATGTACGTAAGTTAAATAATTAGTAATATTAATATTATGCCAATAATATTATGAAATTCATGAATACGAACTTTGAATCTTTGTTCATTAAAAATTACATAGAAAAAAGTATAAGGTAATATATCCAGGGCTCGGAACTGTTCAAGCTTGAAAAAATAGTAAAATAGTAACCATATTTCTCTCAAAAAAGTAACCGAAAAGTAACAATAATGTGTCAAGAAAGTAATCAAGAAGAAGGATTTTTTTTACCAAAAAGACGAATTTTCCACCAAAATTATGAATCTTCAACAAAAAAATATATTTTTATGAAAGTAGTTCAACTTTTAACAAAATAGTTGAATTTTTCGGACTACAAACAAATTTAATATGAAAAACAGCAGAATTCATTAAAAAATGACGATTTTTTAACAAAATAGGTTATTTTTCAACCAAATTGTTGACTTTTTAAGCCAAAAAGATCAATTTGTACAAATCAGTTGAATTTTCAACCTGTAAATATGAATTTTTTATAAAAAAGTTATCTGTCAACCAAATAGTTGAGTTTTCTACGAAAACAGAGGAATCTTCAACTGAAAAAGACGATTTTTCAAAAAAATAAGTACATTTCTAACCAAACAGATGAATTTTCAAATAAAATGATGTATTTTTAAACAAGAGGGTGATTTTCGATCAAGAAGATTAATTTCCCTGCTGGAAACATTTTTACAAAAAAGTACAGAAACCTAACACTATTTTTACAGCAATCTACAAATAAATACAATAAATTACAACCAAAATTACAGGAAAGGAAAACTTTTTTCTATTATTGAGACGAATTTTGTACTTTTATTGTATTTTTTTCTACATTCTTTCATTTTTTTGTTACAAAAAAGCTTCTATATTTAAACTTTAAAGCAATGGTAAAATATTAAAACACAATAATGAAAAATCGTTATTAAACACCAAAAAACCTTAAGTTTGAAGTTTTTTCAAATATATAGCAATTGATTGGACACCATATATATGCCATTTAAAATTATCTCTTTTCCATATTTTCAATATTTGCATCCTAGCGAGTTCGAAAAAGAACAACTTTCTGATTGCAAATAAAAATTGAACAATTGAGAAAGAATTGATCACGGTCATTAAAATTAAAAGATTCGAACTCTTGAAGATAAACTTGTTTTCTGTTGAAGTTACAAAAACTGAACTTCAAATTCGAGCACACAAAGGTGAATTTTTAAAAATTTTTAACTTACAAAATTGAACCTTGAAATTTGTTTAATTCAAACGCTCAATAATTTACGCGTATAAAATGGAAGCTTTTAACACATTTCAATTGACATTTTTTAAATTAAAAGTCGTTAAACTGCAAAATTTTGAATTTTAACATTTATACATTATACAGTTAAAAGATAAAAAAAAAATAAATCTACGCTATCATTTTCAGTGCTGTGAATTGAAGAATTATTCAGAAAATTTTTTAAATTATATCATTTTAAGCAACTCGAATTTTTCCTACAATTTTTTGAAAATCCTGCAAAAGTAAAAAAATTACCTTAAAAGCATCCTGATTCTTTTTTGAAAATTGTATTAAATATTCTTTTGAAATTAACTAAAAAAATAAGAATTCTTTATTCATTTAAAACCTTCCAAATGCTTATAAATTTTGAGTTCGAAATTTTCAATCATCTGTATTCTGTTTGCAATCTTTTTTAATTTTTCTCTTAATATTAATTTTTCAAAATAAAAAATAATTTAAAATCTTCTCAGCAAACTTAAAAATTACTTTGTTTCCTTAAAACCTTCAAAGATCCATAAAAGCTTCAAAATTTTATTTCGAAATCTTCAAAAATCCAAATTTAGTATTTTATTTCTCGAATTTTTGTCCAGTTTTAATTTAAGTTTGGATCTTTTCAAAACTTGTAAATATCTCTCAAACTAACTAAAAAATTTTCTAAATTGATAATTGCTCAATTGTTATTCAAGCATCAAAATTCAATAATTTCACTTACATATTAAAAATTTGTTGAATAGGACAATTAAAATTTTATGGAAAGTAAAATATTGCTGAATATTCCAAAAAAGTATTCAATAATTAAAAAAATACAAATTAAATGGTTAAAAATGGAATATTTTAGATTGAAACAATATTTGAATAGGATTTGGATTTGAATAAGAGAAATTAATTAATTAATTTAAAATTATTTTAGAATTAAGAATAGTTTATGAAGTTTCAATCAATAGTTTACATTTGTTTAACTACTGAGGCTTTCAAATTAAAAAATTTATATTTTTAACGTTAAAATCTGTTCAGAATCGTCCTGTAAAATCAATAATTGTTCAATTTTGAATAATCGCACTACAGTTCATTATGATTTATTATAATAGCAAAATTTCTTGGTAAAAGTGAGAAATTATTTTTATTTTAGTTTCTTGTAGAAAATTATATATTGCATATCCTACAAAAATTGACAGTAAAGTACAAGTCGAAACGTTGATGTGGATTCTAAAAGTGTATAGTTTGTATCTTTTTTTTTTTTTTGAAATTTGTACATTTCTACAATAAACTACTGGTATATACAACACAATTTTTAAGTACAGTTTCCCAATATTTTAACTATGTGTATCATATATATCAGTGAAATATACACATTAGGGTGATTAAAAAAAAATGAGTTTCGAGACGGAATACCCACGTTAGCCTCAGGGACCCAGAAAGCTTCACACTTTTTTGATAATTTTTTAGGCAAGGCTAACTTGTTTTAATATAAAGCTGCTTTTTTGTCACTTTTTTCAGTGATGTTGTGAAAGAAATTGATCATACACATTTCATTTTTTGTTTAAGAAAAAAAAAATTAAAGAATGGTATGCCTAAAAGTGGCGGCGGAGCCCTAGGGGGCACGAATGATTAAATTCATCGGATCGTCGGAATTGGAAATCTTCAAAGAATATATAAATTTGAATAAACCTTCCTGAATTTTTAAACAAAATTTCACTTATTTCGACGAATTTGAATCTTGAAATTTAAATTAATTTATAACCAACAATTTTGTTTCAAATTTATCTTTGAAAAAAGTTTTATTTTTTATTTTTTATCATCTATTAACATTTTTGTGGTGATTGTGACTAACTGAATTGGTGTTGTGCTGATGGTATTCATACAAGATTTCTAACAGATTGAATTTTTCCCTTTTCACGATGGAATATAGGACATAACAGCAGAAGGATAAGTCTCTTTTTTTCTCCTTTATTGTTTTGTTTAGTGTGAAACTGAAGTTTCTTAGAAATTTGAACATATGATCATGAATGTCGCGGAAATTGACAGATTGTGGGGCTTAGGCATTAATGTGAATGACAGGCCTGTTAAAAAAGATCAAATCTTTCTACGTGTTAAGTAGAAAACTCAATCAAATTGAATCCCAGGAAACCTTTCTCATAAAATGCAAAAATCGTGCAGTTTTTTCAAAAAAAAAATTTTCACTCACAAAACAGATTAGATTTTAAATTCACGAACATCAAAAATAGAGAAAAATTTCAAGAAACCACAAATAAATTTGAAAGATCAATTTTAAATTTGGTTATTAGTGACTGTCACACAAGAATAAATTATTTAAATTGAAAAATTAAATTTACTCTTGACAAATTAAATGAGCAGGTACCCCCCTATGTCATTCAAGAGTGTATTATGAAAGACAATGAATTAAACCAGAGAATTACTCAAAATAATAAAAAACTAGACAGAAAGTTTATGAATTTAATTCAGAATCAAGGTGATATTCAAAAATTAAATATCAATATTCACAATGCGCATTCACGTGAAAAATCAGACCCATGGTTTCTGAATCTTTCGAAAATTAATATACCTTTCCAAGTGACCAAAATTTTGAGATTAGGAGAAGGTTTCAGTAACAAATTTGGGGGGAAAAAGTTTGTCCAACTATTAGAAGTTGTAAAAGATGTAGAGATAAATATTCACAAAATTCCAAGTAATAAATTACAAGAATTCAGATCCAAACTATCAGGATTATCTAAAGATTTTATTGTAAATAACAAATTATTTCCAATTATGGACAAAGAATTAAATGAAGGATTAACGAATTAATTTTTAAAGAAAAATCCTGATCTCTTGATAACATGTGCAGATAAATGTAATATTACAATAGGAATTTTGAAAAGCGAATATAACAAAAAAATGATGACAATTCTTGAGGACACAGATAGTTTTGAAATAATTGAAAATAACCCTCTCAAAAAATTAAAAAAATCTACTTTCGAGATTTTAAATAAATTTAGATTGAATGGATATCTTGGGAACACAAATAGAAGTGACATAGATACTGTAAATTCAGTTATCTCCTTATCTTATGGTCTGATTAAAGCACACAAAGTTGATTATCCATTAAGAACGGTAATATCAACAATAGGTTCTCCGACAAGAAAATTAGAAGAATTACTCAGTAACATCATTAAAAAATCAATTACAATTTCAAATAACACAGTAAAAAATAGTACAGTATTTCTTGAACTCATTGAAGGAGTTAAAATTCCTCATGATTACATCCTAGCTTCTTTTGATGTAATTGCTATCTTCCCGAACATTCCTTTAGATAAAATTAAAGAATCGATTGAAAAAAGATGAGAATACATAAAGATACACACTAAAATTCCGTTTAAAAAGTTCATTGAAGCAATCGATTTTGTTTTTCATTCGATTTATTTTCGATTTGATGGCAAATTTTATAAACAAAAATTTGGAACACTAAACGGATCTGTTCTCTCACCTATTTTGGCAGAAATAGTCATGGAAGATTCAGAAAATACAGTTTTCAACAAAATCAAAAATTTAGTTAACGACAAATTAGAAAAAGTAGGATTTCAATGCCTTTTCTATGCGAGATATGTGGATGATTCTGTTCTTTGTGTAGAAGCAAGTAAAATCAATATACTTTTAGATGCCTTTAATAGTATACATCCTAGATTACAATTCACTTTAGAATTAGAAAAAGAAAGTAAGCTGAATTTTTTAGATTCAACTCTGATTAAAACAGAGGATGGTAGAATTATAACGGATTGGTACAGAAAACCATAATTTTCAGGACAAACTTTGAGCTTCCTGTCAAATCACCCAATACAAATGAAAACTGCGATTATTAAAAATATGGTTGATAGGACTATAAAATTATCACATCAAAGTTTCCATAAAAAAAATATTGATTTATGCAAACAGATCCTTTTTTTGAACCATTATCCACCCTTGTTCATTGAAAAACATATAAACAACAGAATTCATCAGATAAATCAGAAAGAGAACATTTTAATTAACACAGAGGCAAGAGAATTTGGTTGATATAACACGGTTGTTTTACCTTATTTCGATCAAATTTCAAAATCCTGGAGATCTTTACTAGGAAAAACAAAATGTAGTTTATAAAATAAAATGTAGGAGTTGCAAGACAGTATATATATAGGCCAAACAAGGAGATCACTAAGAATAAGGAGAGATGAACATCAAAATAATTTTCATTGGAATCAGAAATACCATAGTGTGCTTTCAAAACATAGACTGACACATGGCCATGAGTTCAATTGGGACGGTGTAAAAGTCCTATAAAATGAAAGGAACCAAAGAAAAAGGGAATTCATAGAAATGTTATACATAAAGAGAGAGGGCAATAATGCAATCAACTTGAAAAGAGACATTTCAAGATATAACAAAGCCTTCGATAGTTTTATCGAATTTTTATAGGAAACTTTTGAAATTTTTGTATTTTAATGTTCTGTTGATTGGCAATTAAAACAAGTATTAAAGTGCATAAAACATTTCCGAAATATTAAGGATTGACACGTATACCGAAAATTAAAAGTTAAAAATTCATCCAAAAATAAAAAATAATGTAATCAACAGTACGCCTTTCTATGCAATTCTTTTTACATATATTGAACTTTGTGAATGTGTTTTTTCAAAACAACTGATTTTTCGATTCACAACGTTTCTTAGCCTTTTTGTTTCAAAAGTAAATTTTTGTACAGATTGACTTGTTAATATTGTGTTTCTAATTTTCTTCTTGAAAAATTCTTTTTTGCTTTGTTAAATCTTTGAAATCTATCTGAAATCTTTGTGAAATAATAGAAGCCTTTGTAAAATCTTTTAAATCTATCCAAAATCATTGCAAAACATTTGAAATCTTTGTGAAACCTTTATAAAAACTTTGAGATATCGTTGCAACCTTTGTCAAATCTTTGTGATATTTTTGGAAATCTTTGCGAAATATCTTAAATATTTTGTAATATTTGTGAAATTATTCAAATATTTTTTGGATCTTTAGGAAATCATTGCAATCTTTTAAACCTTTCCGAGATCTTTGAAATCTTTGAGAAATGATTAAAATCTATGTGAAATATTTCTAAAATCGTTATAAAGTCTTTGTGAAATCTTTGTGAATTCTTTAAACATCTTTCCAAAATATTTTTAAAAATTTGGAAATATTCGCTAATATTTGTGAAAATATTGAAAACTTTGGTGTACTGTAATTTTTTTCAAGCTGATCTATGTTTAATACAAATTTTCTTGAATAAAAGATTTAAGCGCTATTTCTAGATCATTCCTTTCTCCTTAGATGCAGTCTTGAGCGGAATTATTTACATACAGAAAAGCATGAGAGAAATTTTACTTTGAAATACGTTCTTTTTCTAGTTTAAAGTGTTTTTCACTCTATTTTTTCATGCAAAAACTAGTTATCAACTCATCTAAAAAGGCTACTTTTTTAATACTCTTTTATTGTTGAGGATACTTTTTACTTCAGAAAGATACTTCTTTGTTAATTTTTTTAGTATCATAGAGTCCTTTGAAGCCTGGACCCTTGATAAATTACTTACTCTTTTTTTTGTGTGTGGGGGGGGGGGGGCCAAATATTTCCCCTTCCTATCTCTCACCGGGGGGGGGGGGGGGTTGTCAGCGTAATACAGAGCTTAATGTAGTAACTAGCACATTATATGTAAAAAATTGTATGTTACTTTATTGATAATTGTAACATAATTGTAAGATGCTTTGAGATTCCCCCCCCCCCCAATCTAACTAAGATTATATAAACTTAGCGAACGAACATAAATTATAAACTCTGATAAGGGGCCGTACTCAAATTACGTAACGGATTATAGGCCCTCTCTGAGACCCCCCCCCTTTGCCCCGTGGAAAAAATTTAAAAAAATTAATTTCACCCCCCCCCCTCTTTCTGTACGTAATTTTCAGTTTTGAAAAATGTTTTACTAGTTATTGTCCAAGAACTTCATTTTCAAAATTCTCTTATTTTTTCTTGTCTAATTTTTCATTTTCCTTCATCATTATTATTCAAATGCCAGCATTTTAATCTTGAAATACTTTTAGCATAGAATCTTTTATAAATGGAATAAAACAGTGTTTCAGAGACAAATTTTTAATTTTCAAATTTAATAATTTATTTTAAACAAAAAATGTCTTTTCTACTATAAAAGATGGCTTTTTAACAAAATATTTGAATCTTCAAGAAAATAATTAAATTTTTAACATAATAGTTAAATTTTCAACCTAAAAATATAAATTCCCAACAACAAGTGTCATAGTTTTTATTCCAATCCAAAAACATGAAATTTATACGAAAGAAAAATTTGCTTGAAAACAAAAAGACAAATTTTCAACAAATAAAGATTTTTCACTAAAGAAAGAAAATTTTACTTGAATTGTTGAAACTTCAAGACAAATTTTCTCTACAAAAATTGAATTTACAAACAAAAAATATGACTTCAGCAAAAAATTATTTTTCCACGAAACTGATGCATTTTTACCCAACAAAAATGTAATTTTGAACCAAGAAAATTATTATTTTTTTACCAAGAAAGGAGAAATTTCAAATAAAAAAGATCAATCTTTTCCACTGAACAGTTACATTTTTAACCAAAGACATAAGCCTTCAATCAAAAAGTAAATTTTCAACAGTCTAGTTTAACTTTTACCCAAGTAGTTGAATTTTCAATTTAAAAAGATTAATTTTCGACAAAATAGTTAAACTTTTAACCAAAGAGATGAATTTTCAACTAAAAATATAACTCTTAAAAACAATGATTTCTTAACAAAGTGATTCAACCAAATCTTTCAAATACAATAGTTGAATACTCAAGCAAAGAAGAATAATTGTTAACCAAAAAGTTGCATTTTCATAAAAAAAAAATTTCTACCAAAGCGGATGAATTTATCAATCAAAAAGATAAATTTAAAAAGAATAGTTGAATTTTCATCCAGAAAAGATTTCAGTTCTCTTTTCAACAATAAAATATTAAATTTCACCAAACAGCAGAATTTTTAACAAAAAAGTATGAGTTTTCAACAAAATTGTTGAATTTGAAACCAAACAGTTGCATTTTTATCCAAAAAAGATGTAATTTCTGCTAAAGCAGGTGAATTTTGAAATCAGAAAGACAAATTTTCAAAAAAGAGTTGAATTTTCAACCAAACAGTTGCATTTTTATTCAAAAGAAAATGAAAATTCTACTAAAACAGGTGAATTTTTAAATCAAAAAGACAAAAATTACATTTTCCAGGAAATAGTTTATTTTTCAACAAAACAGTTGGATTTTTGTCCAAAAAAGATGCAATATTTCTTCTAAAAAAAAATGAACTTTTAAATTAAAAAGAGAAATTTTCAGAAAAAATATTTTTCATCCAAAAAATATTTCATTTGACTTATCAGCAAGAAAATATGATTTTTTAACGCAAAAGACGAATTTTTAACAGAACATTTGAATTTGCAAAAGAAATGATGTCTTTTTAAGAAAATTGTTAAATTTTCAACCAAATAAAAAAATTTATATCTAAAAAGATAATCTTCAGGAGAAAGTTTTTGCGAATTTTCAAAAATTACGTACATGAAAAAAACGTGTAATTCGAAGTCAAAAAGTGTTCAGTCGAAAATTAACTTTATTTTCTAATACAAATTTTCAGTCTTCTAACCTTCATTTTTTTTGTTAAAATTGTATTATTTGGTTCAAGTTTTAATTATTTCGTTGCAAATTCAATAGTTGCGTTAAAACGTCATACTTGTTGATTGAAAATGCAACTGTTTTGTTGAAAATTTGTCTTTTCGGATTGAAAATTCAACAATCTTATTGCATTTTTTTCTTGAGTACAATGTTTTTGGGTCAGATATTTAATTATTTTTTTGAAATTAGATTTTTTGTTGAAAATTCAACTCTTTGGTTAAAAGTTAAACTACTTTATTCAAAATTCGTTTTCTGCTTCAAAATTAATTTTTTCAATTGAAAATTCATTTATTGAATCATCTCTTTATTTCAAAATTCAACTACTTCGTTGAAATTTGAACTATCTTCTTGAAAATTATCTTTTTAAAATTCACCTCTTCGGTTGTGAATATAAATTTTTTGTTTCAAATTCGTTTTTTTTTTAAATTAATTTTTTTTTGTCTGAAAATGTCACCATTGCATTTTTTTGCTAATGTATCCGCTATAAGTTGAAAATTCAACTTTCTGGTAAAAAATACCTTTTTCTTCTTATTGAAAATTTCTTTTCTCAAGATTTATCATGTTAGTTAAAAATTCATCTCTTTGATTAAAAATTTGACTACTTTATTTTATTTTATATATTTTTTGGTTGAGAATTGATTTTTTTGTAACTAACAATGTAACTATTCCATTTTTGGTTGAAAATTCATGTTTTTCTTTTTAAAATTCACTTTTTTCAGTCGAAAATTAATCCTCTTGGTTGAAAATTCATAATTTTGGTTGAAAAATGCAATTATTTATTAGAAAATTAATCCGGTTTGGTCGTAAATTAATCTTATTTTAGTTGAGGATTCAATCATTTTAGTTGAGGATTCAATAATTTGGTTGACAATTTAGTTTAAATTAAACTCTTTGATTACAAATTAAACTATTTTATGGAAATTTAACTTTTTGGACAAAAATTAACTTTTTTGTTCGAAAATCATATTTTTGGGTTGAAAAATCAACCGTTTGGTATATAATTCGTGATTTTGGCTTTGAAATTCAACAATTATGTTAAAAATTTCGAAGTATCTCGTCATCCCGAAATTTGCGATAAGTAATCAAATATTTTTCATAAATTTGCTTAGTTTTCTAAAATTTTCGGGACCATTAGTCCATACCCTTTTTAAACTCCCCCATTTTTTCTGGACAACTAATCACAGCCTAAAAATTTATGTATTTTGTTAAAATTTCATGTTTTTTGGTATAACATTAAATTTCATGCTGATAATCGATCTTTTTGGTTAAAAATGTATTTAATTGGTGAAAAATTCATGTTTTTAGTCGAATTTCAACTTCTTGGTTGAAATTTGAACTAGTTTGTTCAAAATTCCTATTTGAAGATTCACCTATTCGGCTGAAAATTTAACTTTTTTGTTTGAAATTCGGTTTTTGGATAAAAATTAATTTTTTTATTTGAAAATTGCACTATTCCAATTTTTTGTTTAGATAAATTCTATTCATTAAAAATTATATAAATTATATTTCTTTCTGGTTAGAAAATTATCTTGTTTGTTGAAAATTCCATATATATTTTGACTTGAAATCTTGGTAATTTAAGGTGTTTGATATTGAATTCGATATGGTATTTAGATTAATTTTATTTAAAAGAATGTATTCCCCTATTACACACTAAAAAAAAATTAATGAAAATAAGGAAAAAAAATCTATCTACTTATATAAATAAATGATAAAAAGTTCAAACATGAACTTTTTGTAATTATATTTTTCATCTATTTTTCAATTTCTGATTATCATGTATATTTTTCTGATGCATTTTTATCAGTAGAAAGTGCTGAAGTTTTCAAGAGAGACGAGATTCACGAGATAGCCATATGATATAAAAAGTTTTTAATAATAATTGAAATCCCCTTCTAATCCCCTTTTTTTACCTAAAATTGATCTTTTCTCACATTTCAGAGTGGCTTGTACTAGATCTGAATTTAAAATCGACGAATCAAGGACTCGATGCATCTTCTCATCCTGTGCCTTCTTGCAACATGCATCCTTTGCATTTTCAAGTTCCTAATATTCTCTTTTCCGAATAAAAGCAAAAATGTGTATAAGTTTTCACAAAGGCTCGTGCGATAAATACTTTTTTTTTGAAATTCTTTTGAAAGAGATGAAAAATAGTCTCTGACTGATGTTACACGATCTCATGAATTACCAAACAGAAAATATCTCCCCTATGTCAATATTTCTTCAGAGTCCTTTGTACAGTTTTCTTTGGAACTGAAAGAAGGATCTTCTATAGATAAACTTTTTTTCGTAATTAATATCTTCTATTGAAATCAATTCAATATACTCTGATCTATAATAAAATGATACGATCAATATTTTCAACAAATGATAAGTGCAAATAACTGATTATCAGCAGGTCAGGGAAAACCTGGAAATCCTGGTAGATTTGGGAAATTTTGTTAGTCAGAAAAATTCAGGAAAAAGTTAGGGATTTTGAAAAATAAATTTCGAAGGTAAAGGATTTCCTTAAAAAACGCTTTAAGTAACTTTCAAGAGTAATCAGGGCTGCCAAACAGTCACTTTTAATCTCTTTATTTTTCTTAAATCACTTTTTAGTCACTTTTCAAAATAAAGTCAGTATAGTCACTTTCAATAATAGGAAAACCACTTTAGTAACTTTTCTTGCAATAAATTTATCCATTCATTAACGCTAAAGTAAAAATCGAATAAATCGTGAAAATAGTTATTTTTCCCATATAATCATATATTTTTATCTGTTCTGCATAAATTTTAAAAATATGTTAGATTTTTTCGTTTTATCATCGTGGATTAACCTTAGTTTGGAAAACATTCTTTTTACAGGTAGGAAATGTTTTTATTTTCGATACTTTTTTATCCTTTTACCAATTTTAAGTTATTTTGAGATATTCCCAAAAATTTTAAATATATGTCATTAATTAGAAGGGATTTTAATGAATTTGAAAGATTTTAGGGAGTTTAAAAAAATTCCATGGAATGTTCCAGAGCTTTAAAAAGTGTCAAGGTGTTCCAAAGGGTTCCAAGGATTTGAAATATTTGAGGGTATTTTGAAAGATTGCAAGCAATTTTTAATAGATTCCAATAACTTGAAGGCACTTTAAAGGATTTTTAATATTTTAGGGTATTTTTAAAACCTCCAAACAATTTTCAAAATTCTTAATAGGGTTTAAAGAATTTTAAAAGATTTAGGGAAATTTCGAAAGATTTCAAGGATTTAAAATATTCCAGGATATTTTTAAAGATTTCAAGAAATTTGATCAGATTCCCGAGGATTTCAATGATTTTAAGGGAGTTTAAAAACTCTCAAGGTATTTTAATAAATTTTTTAGGATTTTATAGGAAATATCATTAGATGTTATTGCATTCCACTGTATTTTCTAATATTTTAATGAATTTACAGGAATTTAGGGATTTGGTAGGATTTCAAATATTTTCAAATATTTCAAGGTATCTTCGAAGATTTTAAAGAATTTTAAAGATTGCAAAAAAATTTCAAAGATATAAGAATACTTTAAAAGGTTCAAAGAAATTTTCAATAAATTTTAATAACTTGAAGGAATTTCAAAGGATTTTAAAAATTTTAGGGCAAGTTTTAACATTTTTCAGGAATTTTCAAAGAGTTAAAAAATTTTCCAGGGATTTCAAAAAACTTTGAAGAATCTGAAATATTTTAGGGCATTCTAAAAGATTTCAAGGAATCTTAAATAGATTTTAATAATTTGAAGTTATTTCAAAGGTTTTTGAAGATTTTAGGGTATCTTTCAAACTTCCAAGGATATTTCAAGATCTTCAAAAAGTTTTGAGGGATTTCAGAAGATTTCAAAGATTTGAAATATTTTTGAGTATTTTAAAATATTCCAAGGCATTTTCAAGCGATTTAATTTTAAGAGATTTATAAATATTTTAATGGGATTTCAAATTTGTTCTAGAATTTCGGAAAATATGGGACAATTTATAGGATCTTAAATTTTTAGGATATTTTAGAAGATTCCAGGGGATTTTATAATATTTTAATAGAATTTTAATGATTCTGAGGGATTTTAAAAGCTCTCAAGGGATTTTATAATATTTTACTGGATTTTCAAGTATTTATTTACAAGAATTGAGGAACTCGTAGGATTTCAAAAAATTTCCAATATTTTTAAGTATTTCCAAAGATTTTGAAGAATTTTAAAGATTTTAGAAATTTCAAAGATATAAAAATACTTTAAAAGGTTAAAAGAAATTTTAATAATTTGAAGGCATTTCAAAGGATTTTAAAGATTTTAGGGCGAGTTAAAATATTCTAAGGAATTTTCAAGGAGTTTAAAATTTTTTCAGGGATTACAAAAAATTTCAAAGAATCTGAAATATTTTAGGGCATTTTAAAGGTTTTCAAGGAATTTTTAATAGATTTCAATAATTTGAAGTTATTTCAAAGGGTTTTAAAGATTTTAGTGTATCTTTAAAACTTTCAAGGTAATTTAAAGATCTTTAAACATTTTTAAGGGATTTTGAAAAAGTTAAAATATTAGGAATATTTTAGGGTTTTTTAAAAATATTCCAAGGCATTTCCAAGCGATTCAAAAATGTTCAAGGAATTTCTAAGAATTTAAATAATTCTAAGAGATCTAGGAACATTTTCATGCGGTTTTAAAACTGTTTCTAGAATTTCGAAAAATATGGGACCATTTTATAGGATCTTTTATTCTTAGGATATTTTAGAAGATTCCAGAGGATTTTATAAGATTTCTGAGGATTTCAATGATTTTGAGAGATTTTAAAAGCACTCAAAGGATTTCATAATATTTTAATGGGTTTTAAACATTTTATTTACAAGAATTGAGGAACTTGTAGGATTTCAAAGATTTTCAAATATTTCAAGGTATTTCCAAAGATTTCAGAGAATTTTAAAGATATAAGAATACTTTAAAAGGTTCAAAGAAATTTTCAATAGATTTTAATTACTTGAAGGAATTTCAAAGGATTTTAAAGATTTTAGGGCAAGTCTTGAAAATGTTTAGGAATTTTCAAGAAGTTTAAAAATTGACAAGGGATTTCAAAAAACTTCAAAGGATCTAAATATTTTAGGACATTTAAAAAGATTTCCAGGAATCTTAAATAGATTTTAATAATTTGAAGTTATTTCAAAGGTTTTTGAAGATTTTAGGATATCTTCAAAACTTCCAAGGGAATTTAAAGATCTTCAAGAAGTTTGGAGGGATTTCGGAAGATTTCAAATATTTGAAATATTCTAGGGTATTTTAAAATAGTCCAAGGCATTTTCAAGCGATTCAATTTTAAGAAATTTAGAAATATTTCAATGGATTTTCAAATTTTGTCTAGAATTTCGGAAAATATGGGACGATATTATAGGATCTTTTATTTTTAGGATATTTGAGAAGATTCCAGGGGATTTTATAAGATTTCAGAGAATTTTAATGATTATGAGGGATTTTAAAAGCTCACAAGGGATTTTATAATATTTTAGTGGATTTTAAAGTATTCATTCACAAGAATTGAGGAACTCGTAGGATTTCAAAAATTTTCCAATATTTCTAAGTTTTTGCAAAGATTTCAAAGAATTTTAAAGATTTTAGAAATTTAAAAGATATACGAATACTTTAAAAGGTTCAAAGAAATTTCCAACAAATTTTAATAATTTGAAGGCATTTCAAAGGATTTTGAAGATTTCAGGGCAAGTTTTAAACATTATAAGAAATTTTCAAGAAGCTAAAAAATTGTTCAGGGATTTCAAAAAACTTCAAAGAATCTGAAATATTTTAGGGCATTTTAGAAGATTTTCAGGAATTTTTAATAGATTTTGATAATTTGAAGTTACTTCAAAGGTTTTTCAAGTTTTTAGGGTATCTTTAAAAATTCTAAGGAAATTCAAAGATCTTTAAAAAGTTTTAAGGGATTTCGGAAGATTTCAAAGATTTGATATATTTGAGGGTATTTTAAAATAGTCCAAGGCATTTTCAAGCGATTTAATTTTAAGAGATTTATAAATATTTTAATGGGATTTCAAATTTGTTCTAGAATTTCGGAAAATATGGGACAATTTTATAGGATATTTAATTTTTAGGATATTTTAGAAGATTCCAGGGGATTTTATAAGATTTCCGAGGATTTCAATTATTTTAAGGGATTCGTAGGATTTCAAAGATTTTCAAATAATTTAAGGTATTTTCAAAGATTTCAAAGAATTTTGAAGATTTTAGAGAATTTCAAAGATATAAGAATACTTTAAAAGGTTCAAAGAAATTTTCAATAGATTTTAATAATTTGAAGGCATTTTTAAGATTTTAGGGCAAGTTTTAAACATTCCAAGGAATTTTCAATGAGTTTAAAAATTTGTCAGGGATTTTTAAAAACTTCAAAGAACCTGAAATATTTTAGGGTATTTTAAAAGGTTTCAAAGTATTTTTAATAGATTTTGAACTTTTAAATGTTTCAAATAATTTTCAATAGATTTTAATAATTTCAAGTTATTACAAAGGGTTTTAAAGATTTTAGGGTATTTTTTTTAATCTCCAAGGAAATTTAAAGATCTTTAAAAATTTTTAAGGGTTTTCGAAAGAGTTCAAATATTGGAACTATTTTAGGGTATTTTAAATTAGTCTAAGGCATTTTCAAGCGATTTAATTTTAAGAGATTTAGAAATATTTTAATAGGATTTCAAATTTTTTCTAGAATTTCGGAAAATATGGGACGATTTTATAGCATCTTTTATTTTTAGGATATTTTAGAAGATTCCAGTGGATTTTATAAGATTTCCGAGGATTTCAATGATCCTGAGGGATTTTAAATGCTCTCAAGGGATTTTATAATATTTTAGTGGATTTGAAAGTATTTATTCACAAGAATTGAGGAATTCGTAGGATTTCAAAAATTTTCCAATATTTCTAAGTATTTCCAAAGATTTCAAAGAATTTTAAAGATTTTAGAGAATTTCAAAGATATAAGAATACTTTAAAAGGTTCCAAGAAATTTCCAATAGATTCTAATAATTTGAAGGCATTTCAAAGGATTTTAAAGATTTTAGGACAAGTTTTAAACATTTTAAGGAATTTGCAAGAAGTTAAAAAATTGTTCAGGGATTTCAAGAAACTTCAAAGAATCTGAGATATTTTAGGTCATTTTAAAAGATGTCAAGGAATTTTTAATAGATTTTAATAATTTGAAGTTATTTAAAAGGGTTGTAAAGATTTTAGGGTATCTTTAAAACTTCCAAGGAAATTCAAAGATCTTTAAAAAGTTTTAAGGGATTTCGAAAGAGTTCAAAGATTGGAAATATTTTAGGGTATTTTAAAATATTTGAAGGCATTTCCAAGCGATTTAGAAATGTTCAAAGAATTTCTAAGAATTTGAATAATTTTAAGAGATTTAGAAACATTTTCATGGGGTTTTAAAAATTTTGGAAAATATGGGACGATTTTATAGGATCTTTCATTTTGAGGATATTTAAGAAGATTCTAGAAGATTTTATCAGATTTCCGAGGATTTCAATGATTCTGAGGGATTTTAAATGCTCTCAAGGGATTTTATAATATTTTAGTGGATTTGAAAGTATTTATTCACAAGAATTGAGGAATTCGTAGGATTTCAAAGATTTTGAAAGATTTTACAGAATTGCCAAGATATAAAAATACTTTCAAAGTTTCAAAGAAATTTCCAATAGATTTTAATAATTTGAAGGGATTTCAAAATATTTTAAAGATTTTAGGGCAAGTTAAAAAATTCTAAGGAATTGTCAAGAAGTTTAATCATTTTTCAGGGATTTCAAAAGTCTGAAATATTTTAGGGCATTTTAAAAGATGTCAAGGAATTTTTAATAGATTTTAATAATTTGAAGTTATTTCAAATGTTTTCAAAGATTTTAGGGTATCTTTAAAACTTCCAAGGTAATTTAAAGATCTTTAAACATTTTTAAGGGATTTTGAAAAAGTTCAAATATTAGGAATATTTTAGGGGTTTTTAAAATATTTCAAGGCATTTCCAAGCGATTCGAAAATGTTCAAGGAATTTCTAAGAATTTAAATAATTCTAAGAGATCT